>JADLZL010003554.1:0-206226 GCA_015844335.1 Chrysopogon serrulatus | reverse complement strand
GGATGTTGAATGTTCAAACTTGAATACGGACGGATAAGAACCCTGTAAAAGAATTCAGTCTCAAATACGGTCAAAAAATATCCATACCGTTTTCATCTCTAGTGAGAAGGGAACAATAAATATAATATAATTATTGAGCACAAGCACATGAATAGAAATTATTACAATTTTTATACATATAGCAAAAAGAGACACGCTACGCTATGCCGGCTTAAAAGAGGAGGAGGATAAAAACCGAACAGAAAATGAATAAATAAAATAAAAATGAACAGTGCATGGGGGCCCACATGGGACTGTGTGAACAGTACCGCATGGTGCTGTTCACATGTGAACAGTCCCACGTGTCTTGAGAGGGCAGGGATTCTTTGGGCGATAAAGAGAGTACTATTGGCCCATGAGACCCCCTAAAGTTTGTGCTTATGCAATTTTCATTAAATAACCTTTTAGTTCTTCCCTTCATTTAACAAATGATCACCTGAACTATCTTTAAATTTCCGCGGCAAAGCGTGGGGAATTGATCTAGTTTTCATGAAAACACAACCCCTAGTCCATGTTGGACATCCCAACAAAGTACTCCTGATCACCAAGCCTTCTCTAGGTCAAGGTATTAGGATTGCCACCAGGGCTATTAACAACTAGAGCAAGTGTCATAGGTCACTTTGCATTGGCTCACCCACAACCAATAGACTTTCTGGTCACTAGAACTATCTTCACAATGGAATTCTCCATAAAGGAAGGCATCTCATCATGTTGCCACCACTCTACACCAAACTTAGTCGGTCAACACTAGAAGTCCACCAAGTCCTTCGCCGGAAGTTAACTAAGACCTCAAGTAGTTTGTCTCATAGTTACATTGACATAATAACCCAAACTCCCAAAACTGTCAAGATCTATGGACTAATCCTCACAAATATGAACTAAGGTCTATCATATGTCTTGAATTTGATCAATATGCTCTTGAGATGGTGGATGGAGTGTAGATAAAATTGCTCTAGCATCTAGTAGGCTCAAGTTACTCTAGCCACATCACGCAAGTGAGTGTAAACCCATATATGTAGCCCATCCACTCTAGCTAGTGATTAGAAAAGAATCCATCTTTTTAACTCACTATCGAATAGTCCAGTGTCTGCTAACCGGATGGCAATAGTCCAACATACCTCTCCTCTTCATGATGGACTACCTAGTGTCTATAAAACACATAGTGGCTAAATTTTTTACAAGAGACGAGGCTTTCTATGGCCATTATAAGCTTATCTCTAGTAATAGAAGGCTAGTCATTAAAGACCTTCTATGACCATTAGGTTAGTCATTAAAGATCTTCTGTGACCATTTTTATGATAATTTTTTATCTGTGACCATTGTAATTGCCACAAATTATTATAAAAATAGTCACAGATCAAAAAATTTCACAAAATAGTCACAGAAGGTCTTTAATGACTAGCCTTCTATGACTATCTTGAGTGGTAACAGAAGCTTATAATGGTCATAGAAGACCTCATCAATTGTAAGCCACAAGATGACTTGTTTCCCTCTTATTGTCGCCGACGGATCAAATTAATGCCCCAAATTGCCACCATCCATGGAACTCATTAGACAATTTTGTGGTTGTATTAGCTCATCTAGGGGACGATTCAGTGTGGAATATTCCCCTAGGCTCCAATGCTGTAGAACCTCCAGCCATCACCCAATTGTCTGACGCTTTAAGTGAACCATGTCGTGAAACATCTAGTGCATGATTTAGCACAATGCCACCTACACTGACGTCCACTGGAAGATACAACATTTGTCCAACATGCTCAAAACTCTTATCGCCGTATTATCCGACATGTGCATATTTTGCACACTTCGCAATTTTTAATCATTTTCTTTGCTGGTCTTTGCACCACTTATTATTTTGCATCTATCTAACACATCTTAGCACATGATACTCCTTTTGTTGTATCCTTCTTCCTAAAACCTGCTTGATCACCCTCGCCCGCCCCAAAAAAACTACCTGAGTTGGTAATCTTAAGTCTAGATCTAGTGCCTAAACCATCTATCACGGCTCCACGCAATTTGGTTGAGCAACAATGGCTTCTGAAAAAACTAAGAAGCTAAAAGCCATTTGGTTGAACAACAGTGGCTCCTAAAACTGTTGTTAGACTGTCTCACTTGTGAGTGGACCCCACATGTCATCCATAACCCTCCCCACTCAACTCACTCTTTCTCTTAGCAACAAGCAGACCCTGCTCATTAGCCTCTTCCTTCTTTCTCTCGGTAGAAGAGTGGATGACTATGCGCTCGGTGAGGTATGGCGAATCTTGTGACCGAGTGGAGGTCGCCGCACGATGGAACTCACCACTAGGGCAAAGCTCATGCATGCGGAGGTGGATGGGGGCGAATCAAGGAAAGGGACAACCAGGAGTAGGGTTGGCACCGCTAGCAGGAAACCCTAGGCATGGGCTTCCACACGAGCATGCTCGGCTCCTTTCGCGTGGATGGGAGAGGAAGCGTGAGAAACAAATGAACTGACATGTTCATAACTAGTAGTAGGTGGGTAATTTTTGTGAAAGTTATGATTTCACAACCGGTGGGAGCAGGTCTAGAGGTGCTACGAAAAATGAATTATGAAGAAGTTGCTTTCTTGAATAACTTGAGTGGACTCAAACCTTTGGTTGGAATTTTTGTATTTTTGAAGCCACGTAGGTTGAGAAGCCCAACCAAAGGAAATCTTAGAAAATAAAAAGAAGCCAGGCAAAAGAACCTTTACATTATTTAATATCAGGTTTGATATATATTCCTTATTGAGCCTTCCGAGAGAGAAAAAATTTCTTTGCGATGGGTAAAACTCATATGGGAATTATTTTTACTAGTGAACGCGCATCCATACTGCAATAGAGCCTAAGGGCACTCCCAATATAGACTCTACTATAATTTCTATAGTCATTTATTACCCTGCCACATCAGCATTTTGTTGACGTGAAAGGTAACCGTTTCTCATTTAGACTCGACGTCTGTGCCTAAAACGAGACAAATCTCCGACTCCTTCAGATCCCGTGCACTTGCTTCCTTGTGCGTGGGCACTCGGCGCTGCTGCGGAGCTCACGGCCGCGTCGGGCTGGCTAGTCACTGGTGTGGGGCTCGTTCGTGGCCGGCCGACTGCGTCGCCCATGGAGCTCGCGACCTCCCTGCCTCGGCTCCCGCGCAGCCGCGCTGTCACGTGCAGAGCTCGCATATGGAAGCCCAGCAACGGTGCCTGCAGAGCTCGTTGCTATAGGTCCCACTGGCAACGATGCCAGCAGACCAATGGCGGAGCAGCTACTTTCCTTGCCAGGTACTTTCTATCTGGTGTACAGAAAGATGTCCAACGAGAGAGGGAAAGGTGGGCTCATGGATTCTAGCGGGGAGGCGGAGGCAGGGCTGCCACGCTTGGCGCTGTTGTGGCCTTGGCCATATTGTCACGCCTTTAACACCATGCCTCAGGGCTTAACAGTATTAATAGGATACTCATATGAACAAGTTATAATTTCTTTTCCGAAAGCCCATCTCGAAAGAACTCTGAGGTTAAGCATGCTTGGCTTGGAGCGATAGGTGACTACTGATCGGAAAGTCATTCCTGGATGCGTACAAGTGAGAACAAAGTGCGCAGAAAAGACTAGTGTTGTTCTGTGAGGACAGTCTATGTCCTAATTAAGTACCAGGGCGTTACAACGCCCGCGCGGTGAGTGTAAAATTGCACTGTGGAGGATAGGTTCTTGACACAATATCCTATAACATAGAAACTACCATTAGTTTCTGCATTGTGAGTGTCAGTCTTACAAGCAAACTTTGTACCATCATTAGACTCGAGTGGTTCTAAGGCATCAGTCTGGATCACATATGCTGTGGTACCATGAACCCAATTTACCTGAACATGGAATGGTTATCTTTGCTTATCGCATTGCAAGGGAAAAAGGATGTATGAATATGATGGGTCAAACTTTTCATTGATAGTCGATTCTCAAGAGTTTCTGTACTTGATTATCCTTCTTTCAGCCACCAATTTGAGCTCAACATTGTATTGTTTTTCGCTACTCTCCATGTTCATCAGAAACATAGATAAGCGTTAGAATTTGCAATTTCATACATCATTAACTTTGTGGTTTCACCATAGTTTCTTAGCCATGTGTTGAGAAAAACATCATGTCCAGTCAATGGGTAGTTACTAAGATGTCAATCTACATGTAAATTTGGAGGATGATAGGCATCTTAGTCCAAAGCCAGTTATGTTGTTGTGTGCATTGCTAAATTTTTTTTTTCACCTCTTGTTTCAGCAAATCAAGTGTGCTCTGAGAACTTTGTTTTGTTCTACTCTTATGATGATTCTTCCCCCACCCCCTCCCCCCCCCCCCCCCCCCCCCCCCCACACCAATGTGCTCAACAAAACATAATAACTCACCCTTCTGAGCATGTTTTTCTAATACTCTGCATTTGCAGATGCTTGGCATTTGGCGCCCATCAGGGAAGAAGCTGTTAGATATGATCAATGATGTTCTGTCAATGCAAAGCAAGATTGATAAATGTGAAGTCTCACTTGTTGAGCAAAGCCAAGTCAGCCATGTCGTAAAATTAGCAATAGATTTATTAGCGCTGTTTAGGTTGCCAAAACTCTTTCTGCCGATGCTACAAAGGAGAAAAGAGAGAGCTGCACCATCTGCTTGGAAGACACTGACATTACCAAAATTCATGGGGATGAAGATTGCACACATCGATTCTACCTCTCTTGCATGAAGGAGCATGTGAAAGTTAAGCTTCTGAATGGAACTCTCCCAGCTTGCCCACAAGAGGGATGCACCACACAAAGCTAAGTGTGGAGGGTTCAAGGGTATTTCTTTCACCGTGGCTGCTAGAGATCATGGTGCAACGCATGAGGGAGGGACAGATCCCTCCAAGCCAAAAGTTTTACTGCCCATATCCGAAGTGTTCAGCCTTGATGTCCTTGGGGGAAGTGATCCATCCAATACAAGAATCGTCCTCAAGGTACACACAGCTACTGATGCTGCCACGTTGAGGAAGTGTGTGAAATGCTGAGGCTCCTTTTGCTTGAGCTGTAAAGTCCCATGGCATGATTGGATGAGTTGCTATGAGTACAAGATGAGGTATCCCCACGCTCGCTCAGAAGATGCGAAGTTACAGAACCTGGCAAGGCAGAGGCTGTGGCGCCAATGTGTGAAATGCAAGCACATGATCGTACTTGCAGAGGGCTGCTACCACATGATCTGTGTGTAAGGCCCCATTCTCTTTATTATGCCATAAATTGCACAATGCAAGCATTCCAACACTATGTTGACCAGTGGTAATAAAAACCTCTCTTAGTCTCTTGTATATGTGTTCCTTGCGTTGCAGGTGTGGCTATGAGTTGTGCTACAGGTGTGGGAAAGAATGGAAGAATAAGAAAGCAACCTGCTCCTGCCCACTGTGGGATGAACGCAACTTCATCAGAGATGAAGACGATGATGACTACAAGGAAGACGAAGATGGTCTTTACTAGAAGGCTATTGCAGTTCCTTTTCCTTTATGTGTATGTCATTGCAGCTACGTGCTAGCCTGCCTTGCAAGAGTTTTAGTATCGCTATCCCTAGAATTAATGTATAGTAGATTTTATTAAGTGTATTAGAACCTAATTAAGATGCAATGGAGAGTGGAGGAAAAACAAGCGAAGTTTTTCTGTCGTATTTTTGGCGGCCCTTATAATGATGGCAATGCTAAGGCCATTGATTTTTCAGATTTTTGAATTACTTAATAAATTAAAAAAAATCTATAACAAGAATTTTTTTTTTTTGGTCCTCTACATCCCTCTAATGGCGGGAAGGAGATTTGCATGCCCGATTCCTCTAATCACGCGCATCCCTCTAATGATGGGATGTTGACTTTTCTTATGCATGTTGCGAAATTACGTGTGTTGTAAACTTGTATTGTTGGCAAACGATAGTTATTTTTTATTGGTGGACTTTATGCAGACATGACACGTTATATGTATCGAAATTTAATTCATATATAAGGCTTATTGGGTCGAAAAGTTACAAACAATAAAATGTTACATGGACTAAAATTAACGTTATCCACTCATGTTACCCATAGTCATCTAACATATATTGACACACTAACACATGTTAATTACCTGCACTAACATGCACGTACATGCTAGCCACGTACCGTCGGACACACACTACACAGGCTAACCAAGTACACACACGCTAATCATGTAACACATGCAAATCACGTGCGCACACACTACATACCAAATTGTATGCTAACCAAATATTATCAAGTACTAAGATTTACTATATCATTAAGACCACAAATATAGAGAAAAAAGATTTATTATATCATTGAGACCACAAATATAGAGAAAAAATTTATATCTAAAAACTTTCCTTATTTATCCTATTTTATAAAATAAAAATTATATTTATCTATTACTTTGTAGAAGGTAATAGGTGATTACTAGGAAAACATACCCGTGCGTTGCAACAAAGAACAATTATTTTTTTAAAAAATAAGGACAACAATGATACATATACATTCATGCTTTTTTTTTTTTCCGTCTAAAATTCAAAACTATAAATTTTTTAGTATAACCATGATGCTATATATTTTTTAGTATTACCATGATACCTAAGCTAATATTGGCAATAATATGATAAGATCAACATTAGCCTATATATAGTTGAATTACAACCTTAAAAGATTCTCTCCAATTCCAAAGCAGATATCACAAGTTTAACTTTTATACTATCCATGTGTTAGTACATTTAAATAGTACATTTAAATATCGAGTCTCATGACTTTCTTTTAAGGAGCATATATCAACTAAGTCTATCCTCTCATGATTTTGGTGCTCACATGTCATGTATATATAGTATCTCTTTTAAGTTCTCATTTTTCGGTTGATAGGATAAGAGATTAAGAGAGATTGCGAGACCGAGATCTACTTGTCCGCTGCCCTGCCTAGGAGGGGCTGGTCCTCACCCCAACGCACACAAGATCCTCGCTCGTGTCGTCTCTCCAAACTCGAAAGACCCTCGATGTCCCCAGGCCATTGCTCGGAAGGTGTTTTGCATGTGCAAGTGGTCTGTGGTCCTCGCCAGTGCCGCTGCTAGAAAGTTTGCTCGCCGCTGCCGTCTAAGAACTAAGATCCTCGCTCGCGCCGTCGCTCGGAAGGACCGCGCCACATCTTAGAAGGCCCTCACCCGCACCGCTGCCCGACAGCTGCTCTCTAGTCTCGCCTTGTGCCTTTGCTAGCGGAGTTCCTCTTGTGCCCCACCTCACCCACGCCGCCTCTAGGAAGCTGCTCGCCGACACTGCCTCTCATATGCAGTCCTCGTTCACACAGGGGCCTACCCGCGGAGCTCCTCAACCGCGAAGCACGCACGCCGCAAACGACATAAGGCGCCGTGCAAAAGGAATCGTTTGTTTTCTTTTATGGCGGGACGTGAGTGACCAAGAAGTAACGTGATTGGTTTCTATCCCCAACTCTTTAACATATTATGTTCAGAAGTTAGTTAAGGGAGGAGGACGAATTAAGGTAGTCTTGCCTCATCGCTTTGCACGTCTCTATAACTCCCTGTAGAGGCCAGTATCTTTTATGCTTCTATAAATATGGTTTTTTTTCTCGGTAAGGTGAAACATGAGAAAGATTTTTTTTATCATAACCGAAGCAAGTTGGGTATAACATGTCAAGCTTAGTTTTCAAAACAAATACGAAAAGGAATCCGATTGAAATATTGATTAGGGAATACAAAATTGAGAAAAAAGAATCAGGAAAAAATTCAAGGTCAATGAGTCCGAACGTTCTGGTCCTCTTGTTGGTCTCTATGGCCAAAAAGAAAAAAAAGTCCAAAACGTTCTTGAAAAAAAAATAAGTAAAACAAATTAGAAAACTCACCGTCCTGGTTTATACATAGATTTTTACTCCTTTTTTCTATTTGAATTTGGTTTAGGAATCAGAATATATTTGGATTAAAATTCTATATCTATACCTAATAATACACAAAGTAATACGTTTTGGAATCAAACTCCATAACGCGTTGGATAAGTGCTATTCTAACTCATATGAGCACGGGTTATATAATTAAGTCTGGCAACTGTTCAGTAGTTAGAGGGAGAGGTGGACGAAAAAAATGGATGAACCAAAAAAATGGGTTGAAATTTTGCCTCTTTATTAATAGGTGGTGATTATAGCCGTCTGATCAAAATAAATAAACAACTCTTAATTATTTGAATGTACTGCAGCAAGCTCCACTGAATATCTGGTGTTCTGTATGTAGTAGACGTGAACAGAGCCATTGGAATTGTACTAGGCGACCGAGTTTCTGAGGGATCAGAGATAGTTGTGGCCCACTCAAATTCTCTTTTTGGGAGGGATTCTTTAATTTGCTACAGGAGCAGAGTCAGAGGCGACCGAGTTGGAGACGAAGAAGCTGCCGAGCTGCGCTTATTATTTGGATCCGGATCCGGCCGAGAATAAATAAACGCTACGTAATTGGGATTGCTCCGTCTCTACTCTCTGCATGTACACATTGATCGATCCACCATGGCTGAAGAAGAAGCGGAACCTGCAGGGATCATCACCCTTCCAGATGTATGTCAGTCATGTTGTGCAATTCACATCACACAAAGACTAATTTCTTACACCAATTCCTTTTTGTTAACATACAACTAACAGTATTGATGTTGCTGCCTCTCTTTCTTTACGTTGTTGTTGCATTGCCTGCAGGATATCCTCTACCACATACATGCCTTGATGCCGATGCGCGACGCTGCTCAGGCTGCCTGTGTCTCCCATGCCTTCCTCCGTTCCTGGCGATCCTATCCCAAGCTCATCTTGGACGTCTACACGCTAGGATTATTGGAGAAACTCTGCCACCCGTCGTCGTTCGATTCCTCCTTTGACAACCAAGAGCTACCAATCATAGAGGACGAAATCAACGAGGATGTCATCGCAACACTCAAAGAGCACTACCGAAGGAACGATCCCATGGTGAGAGAATTCGTCGCCAGAGTCGACCACATCATGCGCAACCACACTGGAACCGGCATCGCAGTCTTCTGGATTCAACCTCCCCAGTACTTCTGCATAGACCCTGACATTCTTGACCGCTGGTTCCGGGCTGTGATCCCACCGGGGATCAGAGATTTTGGCGCCGTCCTGGACATGGACGACGACGGGCTAGGCTACACCTTCCCATGCTCCCTGCTGTCCAGCGACACCAATGGATGCTCCACGATCACATATTTCACCATCGCCGGTTGCCGTTTGGGTCACATAGACAGGCTGGGCTGCTTGGTAAGCCTGAAGAGGGTGCATCTCCACAGGATGCGTGTTACCGGAGACGAACTTTGCTGCTTCCTGTCGGCTTGTCCTGCTCTGGAGGAGCTGGAGCTCTCCTGCTGCCATGACATTGTTTGCTTGAAGATACCTCGTCTCCTGTTGCGGCTCAAATTCCTACATGTAGGGAACTGCAACGGCTTGCAAAAGATCCAATGTGATGCACCAGAGCTCAACATCTTTTCATACGCTGGGTTGCCGACGACGCTCATCAGCCATGGAGATTCAGCACCCGTGGTGACAGAGATGAGATTGTCTAGTGTGGATGATGATGATGATGAGCATGGCATGCTCTCTTATGCCACCACCAAGCTCCCTTCCCTTGCGC
This sequence comes from Chrysopogon serrulatus, assembly GCA_015844335.1. NCBI lineage: Eukaryota > Viridiplantae > Streptophyta > Magnoliopsida > Poales > Poaceae > Chrysopogon > Chrysopogon serrulatus. The sequence continues at coordinate 196,549 of JADLZL010003554.1, read as the reverse complement.
CAAATCTCAGCCACCTTTCTTTATCATCATGCTTTGAGGTCAGTCAGCTTTTAATTTGCTTGAGTTATTATTTTTTACTGTTCATGCATTCTGATGACAGACATACACTTTCTTACTATATAGTTATTTACATTCATATTCTGATGACAGACATATATTTTCTTGCTATGATAGACATACATTTTATATTGTATTCGTGTGCCTAAGCATATATATGTACTAACAAACAGTTGGATCATCTGTTTGTTTCTTTAGGTTGTAGCTGATACGCAAATGAAAAGGCTTAACAAATTTCGCCACCTCAAGCACTTGAAGATAGGGCTTCATACGCCAACAAGCCGCTGTCCGGACTATGATTTTTATTCCCTGGTTTCTTTTCTTAATGCTTGTCCTGCTCTGCATACTTTCATCTTGCAGGTAAGAACCACCCCTCTTTTCATCAGAGTTCAGACCTTTATATATGCATGCATGTATGACATGCCTTTGCGTCTGTTCGTACAAGTTTTCCCCCTAATACTAATTAAGACACCTTTTTATATATACAAACATGCAGTTAGAGATGCATGATGCTCCTGCTGCTGATGCCAATCCGGGAGGTTCTCATGGTGATTATTCCCCACAAGAACAAAGGCATGGAGGAACTGGTGGACAACGCCGCCGCCGTCATAGCAAGCTGAAGAGAGTGCTGATAAGTGGGTTTCGCTTTGCCAAAGGTTTGATTGAGCTAACAAATCACATCCTTGAGAATGCAGCGTCATTAAAACGACTGGTATTGGATACTGCGTATGGCCGCAATACGGGGCGTTGCATGTGCATACCTCCAACATGGAACGCCCTCATGGAAGCCAGGAAGGCTGTGGATGTCATCCAGAGATGCATCCAAGGTCAAGTCCCCTCAAGTGTTAAACTCAAGGTCATTGAGCCATGTATCAAGTGCCACACCGATGAGGCATGCAAGTCTAAGATAATAAACTAACATTCTCTGAAGTATACTCATTATCAGGCATTGCTTAACTACTCCCGGGAATAAGAAAAATGTGTCCATCATCACTCTGCTCTTGGGAATCCACTGCATCTTTTTACCCTTGCCATCCATCGGCGACTTGGAAGGAGCAGTCCTGACTCCTGACACAGACAAAAATGGACAGGGGAAAAAAAATACACGAGGAAAACGGATGCACTTAGGTTTTGTATTACTTCATGTCTTGCACTTTACAATTAGTTGATGACTGATCTATCTCGATCCGATAAACTTGGGATTATTGTGAATTTTATTTTTAACGGATGCATGGATACTCATGGATGCATTATATATAGTATGGAAAGTGTAATACTATACTATATTATTATACTTGAATATATATTAGCACATTAATAATTTGCTCGAATTGAGGCCGTTGGATGTGTTACTTGTGTATTCTTACCGTTCTCAAGTTTTAGATAAATACAAATTTTATGTTTTTGTCTACTTTGTTATATCTATTTTGTGAGCTTAACAAGCCAGCTTGAGCTCATAAACAAACTGGTTCATTAAGATAGTGAGCCGAGCTATCTCGTTATCCAGCCCTACATTTAAGTTAAAATTGTCGTGCACTCCACCCTTGTCAACAAAACTGTAAAATAAATTATATTTTACATTTATAGCTTTTTTATACTCTATTAAATTCCAGCTTGATGTCATGGTTTTTGGGCAGAGATCTCATTTTTTGTTGCATTTATTTATTTATTATGGTTTTTTTTTTACAAAGATGAGAAGAAGGAAACAAAAAACCGAGGCTTATATATGTGTCATGCATGGCATATTGGCCGCACGTTCAGTTACGATCCGCGCATGCCACCGGGTCGCATTGATTTGATTTGATTTGATTGAGCGAGTATGCAGGCCGGCCCGTGCCCCCGAGCCGAACAAGCCCACTAGTAGCCCAGCAGTGCGATCGAGGAGGAAATAAAAGAAAACCCCTCGCCTGATCGCATTTATTTGCCCTAATTAATTAGGTTCTGATCTGAATTATGATGATGGCCGCCGGGGCCGGCGCCGGCGACGACCAATCCGGCGCGGTGCCTGTGCCGGTGCCGGTGCGCGGTCAAGCCTTCCTCCGCGTCCATCCCTCCTCTTCCTCTGCCAATGCGCGCCCCATCTTCCAGGTCTTCTGCAAGGGACGGGTGGTGATCACCGACGAGGACACCGGCGGCACGCCGGTGCAGCTGGGTGTGGTGGTGTGCGGACCGCAGGGAGTTGTGCTGAGGGGGCACAAACCTGTGTTGGGGTTCGTGCAGCAGGATGACGACGACGACCAGGTGCTGCTGGAGGCGATGGCGCTCGTGGAGGGCCTCCACACCGCCATCAGGCTAGGCATCGTCAGAGTCAAGGCCATCACCGATCACAGCCTACTGCACAACTATGTACGTCACTGTTTATCTGAAACGAAATAAATAATGCAAGATCGCAAAGCCTGATATTTATCAGAGTATCTGCTAGCTCCCATGCATATATATGTTTATTATGGTGCTTCATTGTTTGTTGCAGTATGTTTAAATTTATTTGTTGATTTTATTATTGGAACCTCAAATGAAATTGCAGTATCTCATTGACAGAGCCTGATTAATACATCACAGTTACATGCCCAAGTCCAATGCTGGTCCTGCATCCGTGTTTTGTGCACACTGCACACTACATCTGTACATGATGGCTCTCTCTCTTTTTAGCCATAGGCAAAACAAAATCACCAGCTATGATCTATTAAAATAATTCAGTACATATAAACTCCAATAATGCTGAAATGCTTGAATTATTAGTATTTTACCCTGATGATTGGTAATTTGGTAATCCCCTAAATAGGTATTCGTGCTCCACTAAAATTCTGTTGGCATTCTTGGAAACAATCCTAACACCGACTTGATTATTGCAGATGCTTGGGCTTTCATGTCCAACAGGGGAGAAGCTTGCACATATGATAAATCAGGCTCTGTCAATGCGAAAGCAATTCGAGCAATGTGAAATATCGCTCGTCAATGACAGCCATGTCAGCAATGTGGTGAAGCTAGCGAAAGAGAGACTAGATGATGAGATTGCCAAATATCTTGCTAGAAAGGAGAAAACAGAGAATTGTAGGATCTGTTTTGAGGATGTTGACATTGCAAAATTCCATGTTGTTGAAGGCTGCACACATCGATTTTGCCTCGCCTGCATGAAGAAGCACATGGAAACTATGTTACTCGGTGGAATGGGCCCATGCTGTCCACAACTTGGTTGCACTACCAAGCTCACCGTGGAGGGCTCAAGAGCATTGCTATCACCACGGCTTTTGGAGATTATGGCGCAACGGTTGAAGGACCAAGATATACATATCCACCCAAGCCAAAGGATTTATTGCCCATACCCCAAGTGTTCGGCCTTGATGTCCTTGAGCGAAGTGGAAGGATCATTTTGCTCAGAATATCCCAAGACATTCAGGGAGTGTGTCAAGTGTGGAGGGGCCATGTGTGTGGACTGTAAGGTGGCATGGCATGAGAGGATGAGCTGCCTTGAGTACAAGAGGCGCTACCCCCATGGTGATGCTGAAGGCGAAAGGTTGCAGAAGCTTGCAAGGCAGCATATGTGGAAGCGGTGTGAGAGATGCAATCACATGATTGAACTCGCAGTGGGTTGCGCTCACATAATCTGCGCGTAAGTTATCAGAATAGTATCTTTTGTACTCGATTCTGCCTGCACTTGCACATATGTGTAAAAATATATAATGATAGGTATTGTAATAATAAACATAAAAAATGTGATTGCAGGTGCGGCAATCAATTATGCTACACATGTGGGAAGACATTAGGGGAGGATGGAAGCTGCGCATGCACCATATTAGCAGACAGGAGGCGAGGAAGGTGTTTCCCACTACCAGCATGTTGGGGACGTTAGTTCCTTGGACTGAATTAATTCAATTATCTCGGTGGTACTCCGATCCATTAGCTAGCTACTATGAATTAGCTATATATGAAGAGGAAGATGCTTGGTTCAGGTAGATTTTGAGTTGGTAATGAGTTGAGCGGCCAAAACTTGTATAGTGCGGCTCTCAACTGTTCCGGCTCTAGCTGCTTATTTCAGTAGCATCACGGAGCCGGCGGTGGAGCTTGAAATCGTGGCTCTAGCTTCTCTTTTCAGTTTATATTTTAGTAAAAAAATAAACCACTCCGCGCTATAGTGCTCAACAGTGCTGCACCTGGGAGCAATACCAAACAAGGTCTAAGTTTGTAACTGAGCAGGAATGATTTCTTTTATAATACAATATCGATTTTGCTTTGCTGTTTGTAGTTGAGCAGGAATGACTTATATTTCATAATACAGTATCGATTTCGTGTTGCTTACTCCAATGGATTGCATGCATGCATGGATTGGGATATAAGGATACATTGAAATGGCACCTAATAATTTTGAGAGAACCAAATTAATGTTACTGTGTCGCATGCGGAGAGGCAACTCATTCTGCAACCACATACTCTTTATGTACTGACATTACTGGGTTTCTCCGGTGATATAATCCTGCTGCATGTTGTTGGCAGCGTGTGTGTTCAACACTGTCACCAGTTTGTGTGTCGGATCATCATCGGCACCACCCAAAACAAACCACTGATGAGGAGGAGCTCCGATGAATGGAAATCACTACTATACTAGTTAATTTGTAGGCTTGGTCTGAATAATCGAGTTATGTAAAATGAAATGGCAAGTGGTGCATTGTAATGTTACAAGGACGTTCACTTTATATTCCTCTGTTATGTGGCGTGTGGTGTTACTACCTACATAATTGAGGGTTAACACAATTGAATTAATAGTTGAAGGATGGCAGATAGAAAGAACCTTCCTTTTGAATTTGTGGTGGATGTACAAATTTTGCACAAGAAAAAGAACAACAAGGCCAATTCTGCTCAGAGGGAGGGGTTGCTTGATTGTTGAACATATATATTCAGTAGATATATGGACTGAATTAAGCACACGGATTCCATTCAGCAGTTCAGTTTCATGGTGACACAAGAACTTTTCATGGTAATATCTACTCCCTCCGTCCCTAAAAAAGAGTGATTCCTAGAAACCGTGCCAATCAAATTTTTTTTAACTTTGATCAAATTTATAGAAAAAGAGTGACAATATTTATGATATAAATTGCATATTATGAAAATATACTCTATGGTAAATCTAATAATATTAATTTGATAACATGAATCTTAATGTATTTTTCTAGATATCCGGTCAAAGTTTTAAAAGTTTTTAACTTAGGACAACTCTAGAAATCACTTCTTTCGAGGGACAGAAGAGTACTACTAGTCAGGAAGGAAATGAAAGGCTAGATACATAGTACATAAACAGATTTAATTTAATCATAAGAGAGGAAGCAAGCAGAGCTTAAGGCTGAACAGTAATTTAGACAAGAGCTAGGAAGGATAAAATGAAGGATAGTTATATTACTATAAAACAATAAATTAGGGGGGTCATTCCTGAAGGATAGGAATTATATATTAGGAGAATTAGGTATATGGCCCTACAAAAAATTGCTTTTAGGTATTTGGTCTTTTTTTATTTGAATTTGGTTCTATGGCCTTAAAATAAAATTTATTTGGTTTTATGGCTTTCTGTCAGTTTTAGATATGTAATGGTGTTAAGTTAGGAGTAAATAGACCATTTTACCCCTGGTGAAAAAAAATAAAATCAGAGCATTTATTTTGAGTTTGAGTCTACCTCCATTAACCCACGTGCATGTCTCAAAAAAATCTTGCAAAATTTTTTTTTATTTTTTTTATTTTTTGCTGGAGCATTCGAACATGGAGCATTGGTGTCTACCGGACGCCAACCTCGTCCCATGGGTCGCCGAATTAATCTTCCAGGCGGGCGACGTCGATGTGTGGCCTCTCTACTGGAGCATTGGAACATGGAGCGATGTGATTTTGAAGTGCAACCACAGTTGCGACTAGGTGATATAAACAGACACCGGTGTGCCTTGCTTATTTGGCCAGTCTTAATACATCTCTCGATTTTCAAGACAGTAAAACATAATATGAAACGAATCTATTTCTACAATGTATAGTTTTATTGTACAGTTTCATATGTTGTTTTAGTCTTTCGTGGTCCCATAGTTCTCTCTCTTTCCCCTGTTTACCCACCGCTGGTAGGCTCGGGGCAGGTGAAGCCCGCCATCGGCAAGGCTCGTGCTGCAGGTGAACGAGGCACCCCGCGGTCGGCGGCGCTTGTGCTCACGTCGGGCGGAGCCTACCCGGCGCTTCGCTCCCGCGGCAGGCGGAGCCACTCCCGGTGACCGGTGTAGTCCACCCAACTGAACTGATGAAGAGAGCAACGTGTTCGTTCGACAGAAAAACACAACGAGAGACGACACAACAAGACAGCAAACACCGAAGATAAAACAGGACACCAACGACATACGCTGTTAGCTAAATTGTTAGCTAAATTGCTGCACGTCATTGTAATCTTTTCATTCAGAGTCAAGTCATGTATCAGTTAGGATAGGGGATGAGCATGACCGGAGGCGTGCCGGGTCATGACTCAATCCTGAGTCGGTCAGTTTGTTGGCGCCACGCCGAGTATCGCGCACGCGGTGGACGTCGCAGTGAAACGGCGAACACTCGGTGCATGATGTGGCGCAGGGGGTGATCCGGGCGCTTGTGCCCAGGGATCACGCGTTTATATATATATGAGAAACAAAGGACCGAAGAGCTGTGTTCGTGGGCAGCCATAAACTCTAAACTCATTGTGTTTTCCATCTAACAACTTGCCGTAGTCATCACCATGACCTCGCCGCGATAGATCGTCGCCGGAGCAGTACTTGCTCCAACACGTGGTACCAGAGCCTGGTTCGAGCATCATGAGACGTCGGTGGCGGTAAGAAGAAGAGGAGGAAAAGCAAGGTGCAGTAGTTCACCAGAGACGAGAAGAAGAGGTGTCCAGCAACGACGACGATGAGTACATCGGGAGATAAGGAGGCGATGGAGAAGGCGTTCAACCAGGCAACCGGTAATCTCATGTGGCCGATGTTGACACGCACAAACTACCAAGAGTGGTCATCGCACGTCCAATGCAACCTGGAGGCAATGTTTCTCTGGGACACGATCACCGATGACAAGGTTGAGCGGCGCCGGGATTGGCTGGCCCTAGGGGCCATGCTCCGCGGCGTGCCGACAGACATGCACCCCATGCTGTTGAACAAGAAGACGGTGAAGGAAGCTTGGGAGGTTATCAAATCGATGCGTCTTGGGGCGGACCGCGTGAAAGCAGTAAACGCCCAGAAGCTGTTGGCAGAGTTTGAGTCGATCACCTTCAAGACTGGAGAGATGATCGAAGAGTTTGCCATCAGGATTACCAAGATCTCCACCGATCTGACTGGGCTAGGGGAGAAGAGCATTGATGACAAGAGGGTGGTGAGAAAATTCCTCAGAGTAGTTCCTGCTCGCTATAATCCGATTGCAGTGGCAATTGAGATGTTTTGTGATCTCGACACACTCTCCATTGAGGAACTTATTGGTCGCCTAAAGGCGGCTGAAGATCGGTTCGAACCGACGGTGGAGAAGGCCACATAGAAGATTGCCAGCCTCTTGATGACAGAGAATGAATGGACAGCGAAGAACAAGAGCCGTCTTGTGTTCGAGTCGTCATCATCTTCGTCGGGGCACAAGGGAGGCAGCCGGTATGTCCGCAAGGACAAGTCTGGGGCGTGCGGCGGCGGTGATGTGCGTGACTCTGGAAACGGGCTCACCTCCATGGGCACTCCAAGGAGGAAAGGCAGATGCAACAAGTGTAAAGTGTACGGGCACTTTGCAAGAGAATGTAAGGCGAAGCCAAAGGAGGAGAGGAAGGAAGCTACTCACCATGCCGCGGACGACGTCGAGACAGGTGCACTGCTGGTGGTCCAAGTATGCTCCTTGGTGCGCTCACCGATCAGAGAAGTGCCATGTGTGTTCCTGAACCAGGAACGGGTGTTTCCGAAGAATATCATGAGGGCGTATGGATTCTCGACACCGGGGCTACAAATCACATGACGGGTTGTCGAGAAGCGCTGACAAGCTTGGATGAGTCAGTCCGTGGCGCCGTGCGGTTTGGCGACGGTTCCACAGTAGAGATCCAAGGCATTGGTGCAGTGGCAATCTCCGGGAGGAACGAGGAACATCATGTGCTCATAGAGGTATACTTCATACCATCCCTTAAATGCAACATTGTAAGCCTTGGACAGTTGGAGGAAGCAGGGTGCCGAGTAGAGATTGATCATGGAGTCATGGAGGTGTTTGACAAAGGCCAGGTTGTGGACAAGAAGCAAGGCGTCCTTATCAGGGCAGAAAGAAAGAATCGCCTCTATGTGATGAAAATCAAGCTGGCTACACCCGTGTGCTTGCTGTCGAAGATGGAGGAGACTGCGTGGCTATGGCACACAAGGTATGGCCATCTGAATCTCAGGGCGCTACAGGAGCTCGGCTCCAAGGACATGGTGGGAGGTTTGCCTCAAATACGCGGACCGGAACAAGTCTGCGATTGGTGTGCTCTTGGGAAGCATCATCGAGCACCTTTCCCAGAAGCATCTGCATATCGGGCAGAGGCAGGTCTGGAGCTTTTCCACGCGGATCTGTGTGGGCAGATCACGCCGGCTACGCTAGGGGGAAGTCATACTTTCTCCTGATTGTTGATGACTATAGCCGCTACATGTGGCTTGAGCTGCTAGCAATGAAGGACGAAGCGTCTGTTCAGTTCAAGAAGATAAACGCTGAAGCTGAACTGGAATCCGGGAGGCGGCTCAAAGTGTTCAGAACAGATTGTGGAGGAGAGTTCAACTTAGGTATGTTTGTGACTTTTTGCAATGAATCTGGCATTAAGCACAACACCACTACGCCATACACACCCCAGCAGAATGGCGTAGTTGAACGACAAAATCAAACTGTCGTTGAGATGGCACGCTGCTTGTTGAAGTCGATGAGTGTTCCTGGCAAGTTTTGGGGTGAAGATGTTAAAACAGCAGTGTACTTGCTGAATCGAGCTCCTACCAAAAGTCTGAACGGCAAAACTCCTTTTGAAGCTTGGTTTGGAAGGAGACCAGGTGTCAAGCACTTGCGTGTATTTGGATGTACAGCATATGCAAAGAAGCTTGGACCTGGGATATCGACTGACAGAACAATCCCAGGGGTGTTTCTTGGTTATGAACCAAGATCGAAAGGGTTCAGGGCGTATGATCCAGTGAAGAACAGGTTGATGGTGTCAAGAGATGCCATATTTGATGAGAAGAAGGCATGGAATTGGGGGGAGAAGAATGATGCCGCAGGAAGACAGGCAATGGCAGCAGCGCCCACCTTCACGGTGGAGTATCCCGACACTGTTCCTGTTTCGGCAACAGATTTAGTTCAGGGAGAAGCTCCAGTACAGGGTGAAGATCCATTCAGTAATGATGGCGCAGCTGCACCGGCCTCTCCAGGAGTATCATCAATTCCATCCCAAGCTATTGGCGATATGCCAAGTACGCCGATCACGACACCATTGCACCATCCAATACAGTTTGCAACCCCTCCAACTAATGGCTCTGCAGATTCAGAAGGTGTGCCCCTGAGGTACAGGACAGTGTTTGATCTCCTTGACTCCACAAATGAGGTCACAAATGTGGAGTATACTAGAGTGTGTCTTGTAGCTGCAGAAGAGCCCAGTTCTGTGGAGGAGGCCTTAGCCGAGGACTGTTGGAAGCAGGCTATGAAAACCGAGATGCAGTCAATTGAGGAGAATAGGACCTGGGATGTCAATGAGTTGCCTAAGGGTCAGAAAGCCATTGGTCTCAAATGGGTTTTCAAACTGAAAAAGGATCCAGAAGGCAGGGTTGTTAAGCATAAAGCTAGGCTAGTGGCAAAGGGCTATGCTCAAATACAGGGAGTGGACTTTGAAGAAGTGTTTGCACCGGTTGCTAGAATTGAAACAGATTAGAGTCTTTGTTGGCTTTAGCAAAGAAAGGTGGTTGGGAAGTGCATCATATGGATGTGAAGTCAGCATTTTTGAATGGAGACTTGACCAGGAGATAGTGTATGTAAAGCAACCTCCTGGTTTTGTTGTGGGCAATGGTGACAAAGTTCTAAAGTTGAGAAAAGCTCTCTATGGCTTGAGACAGGCACCTAGAGCCTGGAACTTCAAACTTGATAAAGAGCTGAATGCCCTAGGATTTGTGAGGAGCAAACTAGAGCATGCAGTGTATAGAAGAAGCAGCAAGAATTCTCTACTTCTTGTGGGAGTATATGTTGATGATCCGGTGATCTGTGGACCAAATGTCGGTGACATCGGCAGGTTTCAAGCGAGAGATGCGAGAAAAAGTTCAGTATGAGTGATCTAGGCCTCCCCGAGCTATTACTTGGGCATTGAAGTGAAGCAAGGAGAAGATGGGATCACATTGAGTCAGAGTGCTTATGCAAATAAAATCTTGGTTAATGCAGGGATGACAAATTGTAATTCCACTACAACACCAATGGAGGCTTGGCTGAAACTTAGCAAGAAGATGGAGGATGAGGTTATCAGACCTACAGAATACAGAAGCATAATTGGGAGTCTCATATATCTTGTCAACACACGGCCTGATTTGGCTTACTCAGTCGGTGTTGTTAGCGGATTTATGGAGGCACCATGTAAAAAGCACATTGGGGTTACGTGAAACAAATTCTCGAGATACACGAAAAGGAACAGTTGGGTTCGGCCGCAAGTATGCCAAGGGTGATGGACTGAAGCCATTTACTGTTAGGTTTTCAAATGATAGTGATTTTGCTAGGGATGTTGAAGACAGGAAAAGCACCACGGGTGTGGTCTACTTCTTAGGCAATAATCTGGTCACTTGGGCTTCACAGAAGCAAAAATTGTTGCGTTATCATCATGTGAAGCAGAATATGTGGCAGGGGCTGCAGCAGCTTGTCAAGGTGTCTGGTTGAGTCGACTGATAGGGGACTTGTTGGGGATGAAGGAGGCGTCGGTGAAGCTACTCATGGATAACAAGTCGGCGATCGCCTCGAGTAAAAACCCTGTGCATCACGACGTAAGTAAACACATTGACACAAGGTTTCACTTCTGCGTGAATGCATAGAGCAAGGCAAGCTGGAGGTGGAGCACATAGGCACAAAGAGATCAGGTGGCGGACATCTTCACGAAGGCGTTGGGGCGTGCCGGGTTTCAGGAGTTGAGGGCGGCTCTCGGCATGAGTTATGTGCATCAAGTTTAGGGGGTGAAATGTTAGCTAAATTGCTGCACGTCATTGTAATCTTTTTCATTCGAGTCATGTATCGGTTAGGATAGGGATGAGCATGACCGAGGCGCTGCGGTCATGACTCAATCTCGAAGTCGGTCGGTTGTTGGCACCACGCCGAGTATCGCGCGCGCGGTGGGCGTCCACGGTGAAACGGCGGACACTCGGTGCACGACGTGGAGCAGGGGGTGATCCGGGCGCCTGTGCCCAGGGATCACGCGTTTACATATATGAGAAATAAAGGACCGAAGAGCTGCGTTCGTGGGCAGCCATAAACTCTAAACTCGTTGTGTTTTCCATCTAACAACTCGCCGTAATCATCACTGTGACCTCGCCGCGACAGATCGTCGCCGGAGCAGTACTTGCTCCAACATACGCAAAGTTCCCTAGATCAAAGCAGTGACAGTGACCCGTGGATCAGCGTGTCGTTGCCTTTACTTCTTCCTCGCCAGCAACCCATCGGAGAGCACCGTACTGGAGCCCGCGTGGCCATGGACGCCCGGCGCTTGGCGAGAGCCGCCCGGCGGAGGATGCCCGACGCTCACGCTACCTACCTGGCGCGCGGCTAGCCCGTTGCGGCGCTTCGCTCGGCGCTTACGGCCGGCGCTCGCAGAGCCCGCTTCGTCGGGGCGCTTCGCGCGAGCCGACCCGTTGCGCGCTTCCCGCTCATCGAGGCAATCCCGGGTGGCGGCGCAACCCCGCGACAGGCGTGCGTTGCGGTGGAGCCGCAACCGCGGCGGGTGGCGCGACGGCGACCGGCGGAGCTCAGTGGCCGGCGCGCGATTGCGTTGGTGGTGCTCACGGCCGGAGCGTCGTGCGTGGGGTTGAGGGGGCAGATTCGCGGTCCGGCGCGCTCAAGGAAGAAGAAATCGGGATGAAACGCAAAGAAGCTCTCAACGCCCGTTTCACGGTGTTTTCGATGTTTTGGAAACAACGCTGATTCGTTTCGTGGCCATGGAATTTTTTTCCCTCTCCTTCCAGTTTTTGCAAAAACTGATGTTGTACCTTATTTAATGTGTATGAAACCCTCCAAACTGGTTTAGTGGAAGATTAAACGGCTCCTAGAGTTACCCATGCAGGAGGAAGCACGACGCATTGAAAGCAACCGCTTGTTGTCTGTTCAGCTCCCTCAGAATGGAATCGTGGGGAGATTTTGAGCCAAAATGAATGGCTAGATAAGCTAAATTCAATGGGATTAGTTGTAACGTCTCGCCTCCTCGAGGCCGGGCCCACTTACATCCGATAGCTTTAATAGGACCAATACTGTCCCTCACAGACCAACATCGGTCTTTTTCTCACAAGACTTTGTCCTCACTCATGCGCACCGGGGAACGAATTCCGGCCGGTCACCCATCCTAAAATTGCTCCGTGCCAAGCACGTTTAACCTTGGAGTCCTTTCGAGATGAGCTTCCGGAAAGAAGTTGCAACTTATTGGTATGAGTATCATATTAATCCTATTAAACCCTGGGCCGGGGTGTTACATCCTCACCCCCTTAAGAGATCGACGTCCTCGTCGATCAACCCCAGGCCAGGAACCTCCTCTCTTGGCCATGTCCGTGTGCCCAGTGCTAGCGCATGTGCCATGCTATGTGACCACGACGGATCCACACCCCAGCCATGCGCATCATGCCTGCGCAACTGCGACACACGCGCCCGTGAAACCGCGAGAGTCGGCTCTGATACCATTTGTAACGTCTCGCCTCCTCGAGGCCAGGCCCACTTATATCTGATAGCTTTAATAGGACCAATACTGTCCTCACAGACCAACACCAGTCTTTTCTGCGCACTTTGTCCTCACTCATGCGCACCCGGGAACAAATTTCCGGTCGGTCACCCATCCTGAAATTGCTCCAGGCCAAGCACGCTTAACCTTGGAGTTCTTTCGAGATGAGCTTCCGGAAAAGAAGTTGCAACTTATTGGTATGAGTATCATATTAATCCTATTAAACTCTGGGCCGGGGTGTTACATTACTGAAACGACCCGATTTTCCACGAAGGGAAAATTCACACAGTCAAAGTGTAACATGACCTTTTAAATCATATTACCCATATTCCAGTCGATAATCAAATCCATACAACGATAAATAGAGTGCAAATAGAAAGGTTTACAATAACTTATTACAACGCCAACAGGCCTAAATCACAAAGTAGCATCAACTGGAACAGCTTGAGTGTGCGGAAGCAACTTCTATCCAACGACTTGAGCGTAGCGACGAAACCTCTAACCGTCGAATCCTTCGGAGTTGTAAGCCTCCTCAGAACCTGCGTGCCAAAGTATCAGTACGATATGTACTGGCCACATTTCCACCCTATGCTTTGCTATGCTTTGTGGAACTGGATGAAACCTGGATCTTGCTTGTTGGGGGTTGTAGCAGGTGAAGCAGTCTTCTTAGGGCAGTTGGCTACCCTGTGCCTTGGTTGTCCACAGCCAAAGCAAGTGGGGAGCACACCACCTGTGGGTGTGGGTGTGGCAGCTTTCCACGTGCTAGGGTCCTGAGTGGGGGAAGGTGAGCGGCCTTCCAGGCGAGCAGAACGTCGTGAAGACATCTGCGTCATAGCCATAAAAAGTGTTTTAGTGTATGCGACATGGATTATAGTAACATTATTTCGCTAGTAATTAAGAGTTTAATCAATTTTAAATTATTTTTCTACCCTACACTCAATCAAAGAAGCAATTAAGACCCATAAAGATGTGTAAAGAACCGATTCACTCATTACATGGGTTTATTACACAGCGATATCCCTAGCAGCTACGCTAGAGGATTCACGAAGATCGTATTACGCGTACAGAGATATCGTCTTGCCAAGCCTGGATCCATCTCTAGGAGGGTTCAACCAAGCTCAAGATAGGTTACAACTAAGGTCTTTGCAAGGTTCTTTTGCCCTAGATCTCATTCGGGGAGGTATCCTACAAAGGATCATGGCTGTCTGTAGCTCCAAACTTGTTGTCTTGCCTAGTATAGGTGGCCCGTGTAGCTAAGGCTTCAGCTGGTTCCAAGGTCGGTTAGGTCTCCAACGGGTGTAGACGGGTACTTGAGTTGCAGTAGAAAGGGTCTTGTTTGAGTTTTCCTTTCCAAAGCAGCTTATAGGGAATAAAGTCTGGGGGTTGGTCCTATAGGCCACCTATATTATAAAGTGTTGCAATATTTCGAACGATAATGGTTAGCAAGTTGGTCAAAGTAGATAAGCCTTGCAAACAAAAGTGTTGCAGGGTCGGTATATAACCGAAAAGAGGATTGGTTTCTCCTGTTTCTATCGTCCATTTCTAAGGGTTTCATCCTAGGGTCAAGTACGGCTCTGATACCAATTGAAACGACCTGATTTTCCACGAAGGAAAAATTCACACAGTCGAAGTGTAACATGACCTTTTAAATCATATTACCCATATTCCAATCGATAATCAAATCCATACAACGATAAATAGAGTGCAAATAGAAAGGTTTACGATAACTTATTACAACGCCAACAAAGGCGCAAATCACAAAGTAGCATCAATCTGAACAGCTTGAGGGTGCGGAAGCAACTTCTATCCAAATGACTTGAGCGTAGCGACGAAACCCCTAACCGTCGAATCCTTCCGAAGTTGTAAGCCTCCTCGAACTGCGTGCCAAAGTATCGATGACGATATGTACGGCCACATTTCCACCCTATGCTTTGCTATGCTTTGTGGAACTGGATGCAATAAGGTTATATCATGAGAACCTATATTTGGCTGTGGTTTTCTATACAATATCTATCAAGTATAGTATATTATAAGTATGTATATAGTTTAAGTTTTAACACCACCTCCACACACCATCCATCCATCCATCCCATACCACCACTCCACCTCATCCACCACATCTCATCTCACTCGTGTCGACAGGCCAACTCCCACTCGGCCTGCCTCAACGGTCCTCGACCGGCTCTATTTCACAACACGGGGGAGAAAAGAAGGACTCATCTCCTATCTAGTGAGCACAGGTACCAGGAAAGGTCCATAGCCGACGAATCGGCATATGTATCAATCGATCAACCAACACTCTGCAGAGGTTTACATACCCACAAGATTAGCCATCCTCGGAGTCATGACCTCCTAGGCAGAATTTCGGCTGCTTGCTAGCCTAGAGCGATGCCATCCTACCACTCACTGGTCACCCCAAGAACCCAAGACGCCGAGACTGGGGAGGCAAAGACCGGGCCCAACAAGTGGTACTTGCCGACTCGAACGGTGCAGAACTTCCGACATCTATACCGCCCTCCCCTATCACCTCGCAACCTAGCAAAGAATGGCACCGCTCTACCAAGTAGTCCAGCCGTCTCCCTTCCCATTAGGGAGCGGGTGGGAATGTAAGGGATTCCCGGTGAGTCTGGAGTACTAGTAAGTCCTTAGGGTTGACCAAGCCGGACATCTTCATCGTTTTACCATTTTACGTGCCACCACAAAGCACCCCCCCGTCCCTGGCTCCACCTCTCAACAGGCTCACACCCGTAATCCCACCTCACACATCACATCACATCACATATACCCGCCACAGGTATTCATCTCATAGGATACCCAGGTCACATCACACGGCAAGACTCGCCTCAAGCTCGTCACACATTCCAGCTTGGTCGACACAACCCTCACCCTCCACTCACCCAAGACACACACAGCACACTCACCATCCATCAGGTTTAGGTTGGCACCACGTGCCTTAGTCATATATATATATATATATAACAGTTTCCACCATGCATCACATCAAGATATAAAGCGTAGTAGAGATCAAAATAGTAATCATGATAGCATGCGTGTGTCTAGCCTAACAGCGGGTGAGCAGGGGCAAGGTTGCATCAAGATAATGGCAATCAAGAAGTACTACCATGCAACCCTAATCGGGATGATAGCAACAATAATTAAAGCACTACCAAGTACTACTCATTTGCAATGCGTAATAGGATCTACGAGAAGTGGGTGGAATGTGGCACCTTCAGAACGGTCGTCTCCAATTTCTCGTTGTAGTCACGATCGTACTCGTCACGTTCCTCCTCCGTCTCTGAAACGGCACAAATATAGCCGCGTTAGCGACTCCTATAGATAGCACAAAGAGCAACTAAATAACAAAAAGATTGAAATACACTCAAACATAGGCTCATTGCGTAGAGCTCGATTTTAGATGAATTTAGAAATTTGGTTCACCAAATTTGGAGTTCGTATGAGGAAGTTATGATTTTTCAAAGTTTAATCAATATTCTGAAAAAGAAAAGGGGCTGGAAAATCCTCAGGATGACACGTGTCAGTCTTTGGTGGCGCCACTTGGCTCTGCTGACGTCAGCATGACGTCACCAGGGGTCACTGGTGGGATGACGTCAGCATGACGTCATCTGGTGGGCCGGGCTTGGGCCGGGCCTGGCCCGCCACGTGTCGCTCTCTGGATCGGCCACGTCGCCAAGTGGATCTAGGCTGGGCCATGGTCTATAGCGCGCTGGTGCACGGTAGACGGCTGTTTGGCGGTCCATACTCCGCAGGCACGGTGTGCAGTGGACCGTGTCCATCCCTTCCCCTCCTCTCTGTGGCTTACGTGAACCCGGTGCACCGCACCTTCTCTTCTCTTCCCCATCTCCCTGTCTCGCCGCGGCACGGCGTTCACCGGCGGCATGCTTGTGCACGCGGCACGACGGTGTCTCCCGGCTCCTTCTAGCAGGCGCATCGGCTTGAGACGGCCAAGGCGGGCAGGGCTGGGCGCTATCCTGCGACAGCAAGCCGTCCGGTGTGTCTGCAGAGCTACGGTTGGGGCTAGCCACGACGGCGGCGATGTAGTCACGGCGGTGTGCCACGGCAGTAGGGCTGCGGTTCGCTCAGGGTTCAATTGGCGTCGCAAACGGTCGATTGGTGCCTTTGGGTAGCTGCTCGGCCCGCCGGCGATGACCACAAGGCACAGCGGCGCTCGCAACACAGACGTCGGCCATGGCGGAGCTCCGGCGGCTCGGGTCTCGCGTGGTTAGCGTTCTTGGAGTGGCGTCCGGGGCTAGTCATCTACTCAGCTAGACTCGGGAGGTCACAGCGATGCTCCACGGCTCATCTACGCAGCCTTGGCGGTCCGGCTCTCAGCGGAACGGCGACGGCGGCCAATGACGGGCGCCCGCGGCGGTCCAGAAGCGGGCCTGAACGCACCGCGACGGCGAGGTTCGATCCAAAGGCTCGGCCAGGGGTCTCTTGGGACGCGACAGCGCACGACGTGTGCTGCGTCGATGCGATCTCGGTCTCGGGGTTTACGGGCCTCGTCGGACTTTGATGGCGCTAGAACAGGAGCTCGCCATGGCGGGACATGGCCACGGGCGGCGGCACGACGGCCGCGGGGGCGTGGTTGGTCTACACGGCTCGTTCCGGTTGGCTGGGTTAGTCCGCATGTGTGCGTGTGCGCAGCGTGTCCATGAGCCAGGAGCGGCTCTGGCCTCCGCGCTCCGATGTGGAGCGCCATGGCCGGCGAACGGGCGGGGCTGGAAGGGAAGCATGGTGGCTCACCTCGGTGCTGGGGAGGAAGGGTAGTGGCGCAGTGGTGTGGTGGAGCAGTGTCGAGTCGGTGCCGTGCCGTGCAGAGCTGCTACGCTGGCGTAGTCGTACGGGGCGTCGTCCTCCGTTCCGGCGACCGTGAACGGCTCCGGCGGAACTCCGGTGCTTCCCCGCATCCTTCTCCTTGCTTCTCCCTCCTCTCCCGGGGTCCGGCGGTGCTCGGTGGTGGCCACCGTGTGACGGCGGCAAATGGGAAAAACCTCGAGGGGGCTGGCTGGGTTTATATAGAGCAGCGGCCGGCAATGGTGAGAGGCGGACGGTGATCGCGTGCTCGAGTTGATCAAGCGGCTCGGGCGAGAGCGGCCATCGTTTCCGTGGGCGCGCGGGTCCCAACTGGCGGTGGCCGTGGCCGATTTTGCTTGGCATCGAAGGAAGGGGCGGGTGCCGGGCGAAGGCGCGGGCGGCGATTGCCGCTCGCGCGGCGCGCTGCGTGAAGGGGTCACGCGAATTGCGTGACCCGTGGGTCCCTTTGCAGCAAGCTGGGGTGAGGGGCGAGGCAGCGTGCGGGCGTGGGAGGCCAGCTGGCTCGGTGGGGCGCACGGCGCCACGCCGATTGTCGTGGAGCGGGGCGTTGGCGCGGGGAAGAAGAACAGGACGCCCCTGACGCGCGGGCCCCGTCTGTCAGTGGCGAGAGAAGGCGTATGCCAGCCGGGGCGTTTCTCCTGCGCGGTGTGCGAGCGGCTACTGTTGGGCCGCCCAGCGGCGGCGCTGCTGGAAAAAGGGAATAGGAGGTGAGGCGCGGGGTTGGTTGGGCCGGTATGGTGGGCTTCCTGGGCTCCTTTCTCCCTTTTTATTTCCTTCCCAATTCTATTCCTTTTCTATTTTGCTTAAGCCATATATTGGTATCTGATCATGGTTAGTCTAATGTTTAGGATTTGGATAGCAAGGTGGGGTCCATGGTAGGTCTTAGAGTTTATTTCCATGCATTGGGATTTATACATATTTAATAGTAGCATATTTATCTATATTATTAAAAGACACTAGTATTTACATATGTGATGTAGGTTTTGATTAGGCTAAATAATTAATGATCCATCATTAATTATTTAAATTATTTATCTGGTCTTTTAGCACATCATGAAATCCAAGCAAAAGCCAAATCATACATGGTTTATGTTACAGTTGTACAATATTTATATTTATGGAACTAAAAGCAGGAGCTTATTCACATGTGATAATAGTAATATGGAGTATGTTGACTTGCATATGACCATAGAAATGTCCTACTTGGGTTCCCTATATTGCATGCTAGGGTTGGTTTGCTAAATGACATTCACCATTCATGGGATATTTAAAGAAAAAATTTTTGTAGTTGGGATTTTTGTATTTGTGAAAATTTCGGGTTGTTACATTAGTGAAAATCCGATGGCACTTAGTTCATGCTAACGTGGCTTAATGTGGTGCGAGTTTTATAGCAATTATGATTGGTAGTGGCCTCCGTCTATATAGATATTATTATAGATAGATTATAGATTCCTACACGCACTCAATTAAATGCCGATTAAACTTTGACTGAGACTGATGTTAGTGGTGCATCCATGGAACATGATGTAAAGAGTGCGTGTGCATGGATCTTGCCGAGAAAGCTGGCTGCAAAGCATGCCCTTTATAGCGGCACATTTTTTGCTCATACTTTTTTTATCTTATGGTTACAGATGTACATAATAAAGTTAAAGAGACCTGTGAAAACGCATTAATTAGTGATGGGGTGATTAGTTCTCTGTCGTAGCGACCAACCAGTCGAGGGTTCAAACCCCTATTCTTACTTGTCAAAAAAAAACCCCCTATTCTTGCTTTAATAAAAAGTACCCTAATCGTTCTGATTAGTTTTATTTTTTACTATGCTACAGGGCTAGCATACATGTTTTTTACTTAACAGTAAAAAAACGATCTTCAGAGTCAGTTAGCAAAACCAATACTATGCTATCAATGGTAAAAAATTAAATTATATCAAAGCCAATTTGAAAACTATCCCTACAAATTGATTTTTAAGGACGGTTTTTTTAAGATAACCATTCTTAAAATCCGATTTTCAGAGTTGGGTGTGACTACTTATATGATCTAAACCGTTGTCCTAATATGTACAAATTTTGTAATTAATATTTTAACCTGTAAACAATCATAAATGGGAAAATTTTTAACTATACAGTTTTAGTTTTAGATCTCGTCGAGCACTATAATTTTGATATAGGACATGTCTCCATTCAAAGTCATTTAAAAAATTAAAAATCTGAGAACTATATATATGTGTGTGTGTGTGTGTGTGTGTGTGTGTGTGTGTGTGTGTGTGTGTGTGACCCTAAACAATTTTGAATAAAAATTTTATAAACTATAAAATTTTAGATCTTGTCGAGCTCTAGAATTTTGATATAAATTCTATCTTCATGTGACTTCATTTGAAGAAGTTATGAAATTATTTGTGCTTCAACTATTTTAATGGCAGTTGACTTAGTCAACCATCTTGAAAAAATCGATTTATAGAGGTGATTGGCTTTAGTCAATCATCCCCACTTATTTTCAAAGGCAGTTGATATAAGCAATCATTCCTAAAAATCATATTTTTTAGAAACAGTTCTCTTAATCTGACCATCTTTAAAAATAGATCTATTTTATTAAGTAGTTAACAGAATCACCTCTAAAAGTATATTTTTATGGATGGTTTATAAGCTCATTTCTTGTAGAGTTACAAACGGTTGGCTAGATAAACCATTCTAGTAAGAAATAGAAGACGTCATAAAAAAAAAAAAATCTTTTTTGTTATATCACGATCTTTTCAAAATGGTTGCAAATAAAAAGCAAATCAGCTATAAATTTTTAGATTGCATTGCACCAACTTTGATATAGACCGTTCAACATCCAAAAATTGTTCAAAATTTAAAATTTTAAAATACGATAACTTAAAACAAATGTGTAAGACTCTAAATGCATAGTTTCAAATCAAAAACTAAATAACTATAAAGTTGTAGATCATGATAAGCTCTACATTCTAGGTAGCGTGCCCATCATTTCTCTTTTATGCCTTCTTTACTAGGTAGCGTGCCCGTGCGTTGCTACGGGATAGTTAAACTTTTATACTAAAAATACACATATCGTAGGATAAGATAACAATACTTGTAAAATTAAATACCGATATTAAAAGTGACATGTAATAAAAAAAGCAAAGTTTATAAAATTAACACAGTCACAAAGAACGTGGCACAAAATTGGAGGGCTCATACTAATTATTTGGTAAATTAATTGGAATTGTTGAATCCCAAATTTTAAGTCATTCCAACTTTCTTGGTGTCAAACATCTCAAGGTTGATCCAATTTATGTAACAAAATAACAATATTTATAATAATAAATAAGATAATTAGATTCTTCATTAATTATGTTTTCATATTATACTTATTCGATGCCATAAATCTTTGCAATTGTCTCTATAATTTTAATCAAACCTGAGATATTTTGACTCTAAAAAAATTGAAATAACTTACAATTTTCGATAGAGGGAATGCATAAAAACCTATAAAAGAGCACCATTTTTTTCAATCCTATTTTATGGTCATTCCCTGTGAAACTAATTCCCTTTCAAAACTAATTTGTCTGCTCACATGTAAATATATACCTCCGCTAGTATGACCTCAAAGATACTCTTGTGGCCATGAGATCACTGGCTTTGCTCGATGATAAAAGCTCTGTAGTTGCACACAGATTTGGGCTGGCTGGAATCTCCTTTTTTTTTCCACCACGGCATAGCCGAACAGAGTTTGAATCATGAAACCAAACGTTACCTGAACCACAAAAACGCCACCTTGGCATGAACACAGCGGGTTCAGCCAAGTGGCTCCGCCTCCCACGTCTAGCAACCTGGAGTTAACTTGTCAAATTTATTACATGCCAGTTGGACACCACAACCCTAGCCCCCTCCCTGACCCTCTCCCCCCGTCGCCGCTGGTGGTGGCGCTGGCCGCCACCCCGGCGCCCGGCGCCCGCCCCCGCCTCCCGGCTGCCTCCCCTTCCAACCCCGTGCCTCCCCCCCCGAGATCCGCCTCGCTCCAGCCATGGGCGGGCACGGGAGCGCCGCCGCCGCCGCCACCATCGGAGGAAGCCGCCGCAGCGCCGGGCGAAGCGCCTCCCTCAGTCCCCTCCACGGCCTCCCTCCCCTTCACCGGCGCACGGGGAGGCGGACAGTCGCACGGTGCCGCCGTCCGGCGCCCCCTCGCTGCCGGTGGCGGGCGCGTGTCGCCGCCGTCGCGATGCCTTCACCTCCACCACCACAACTGCGCCAGGTGCGGGAGGCACCCCAATCTCCGGGGCTGCGTGGGCTCGACGAGCATGGGTTTGGGCCTGCGCGGCCCACCGCCGAAGCGTCGCTGGCTGGTGCGCCGCGACCGCAGGACACCGCCTCCTCCGGGCTGCTCGACGCCCCGACTCCGGCGGGGCTGCAGGCCGGTCAACCACGGCGCCGCTGGCTGAGGAGCCCCCCTTGTCCAGCCTCATCGTTGGCCTTGACCCGCTCGACGTCTTCCTCGTCCGCCCGTCCACTCCCGTGGCGAGCCCCTCGTCCACCCTCTCCCCACTCGCTGCCACTTTCCACCCCAGGGGTAGCTTGGCGGGTTGCTCGAAGGCGCGTCGGTGGGCAGACGAGGAGCTCCTCGACGAGTCTGATGCGGAAACAGCACCAGCCTCCTCCAAGTTCCCCTCTCTGGATGCAGTTCGTCGGGAGCCGCGGCCGCATAGGACATCGCCGCCGCCCGAGGGAGCCCGTCCGCGCTCCATCGCCGTGGGTGGCGCCTGTGGTGAGGCAGCAGTGCAGGCGCAGCATAAACGCTCCAAGCATCGTCGCCCACGACCGAGGCTCATCCATGGGCTTCCGGTCCGTGCCGTGGAAGCGGACGCCGGCACCAGCTGGGTTGCACAGCGTGTGCCAGCCCATCAGCGGCTCAGACCATGCTCTGGTGGCCGCAAGCGTTTCTCCGCCCCAGACGCTGATGGATGGCGTGAGGTCCTGCTGCGAGGAACGCCAAGCGGATGTGACAGGGCACACCCTGTGCGTTCTGCAAGTTCGGTGGACCGTCCACCCTCCGGCCGCTCCCGATTGACCTTCACGGGAGATGCTTCAACTTTCTCTCATCCTCGCACCGGGTGGCGACATGCAGGTTACCTACGCACGCACTGCTTACGCTGCAAGGGGTTCCGGCACCGCGCCGCGACGCAAGCGGCAGCGGCGGGTACCTCCTTCAGCTACAGGCACCGACGCCCTACCACGACAACGTCCCCGGGAGCATACCTCGGCCGCCCAGCCCGCTGCCCACGTTGGCCCAGCGGGGTCGATTGGAGCGAAGGTTGCACCGGCCGACGCTGCGCCTGTCGATCGAGGGCAGCGGCGGTGGCGCCCGAGGCGACGCCGGAAGAGAGGACAGAGACGGCACCACTCCTCCAACGCCGATGCAGCTGCCCGTGAGCCCATCGATGCTGCTGGAGCGCCGGACATCATTGCAGCCACCGATCGTGTGTCCCAGGACGTCCACATCGTCTCCGCAAGCAAGCTTTGGAGCTTTTCTGAGCCCATTTTACTTGCACATGGCTTGGATGCCTCGACCGCCGCCCGTGACGTCTCTGCGGACCCAATGATGGAGGAGTTCGTAGCCTCGCTCGCGGTCTCGGACGTCACCAACATTGCTTGCGAGGTCTCCGTGGACCCGATGATGGAGGAGCTCGTAGCCTCGCTCGCCTTGCAGGTCACGCCAACACTGGTGGCACAGACCGCTTCCTCAGCTGCTGTCGCAGCTACGGGGCACGGGGTGGGCGATTCGCCTGCCTACGGCCCGGCGCCCTAGCGACAGGACAACGCACCGGTGGTGGCTGATCCCCAACTGGAGGACTCGCTGATGGCTGGCCCACATCTGGTTGATGTGGCCCCATCGGAGGTAGTCTCCTGTGAGCTTCGGACACCACCGTCGCGGTCCATTCAGTGGGCGCTGGACTCGCCGAAGACACATGCAGAGCATAGCTACCCGCCAGGCTTCGAGCCAGCCGCTCTCACGATGGATGCTGGCCATTCCAGCCCACCACCGGTGGAGAGTGTGGTCGACGACGACTCCTCCAAGCGCTGCCTCGACTACTTCATCAACAAGGTGACGCGTAAGCGGGACTCTCCGCTGATCCGTGAGCCCCCCAAGCAGCCTACTCCTAAGCCAGCTTTGCCATGGCGGAGCAGGCGGTTGGCAGCTCAACGCCTTTCCCGAGTACCTGCTTCCAAGCGAGGTGAGGTACTGGTCATGCAGCGCATGGGCTACACCAAGGGCCCATTAGCGCCGTCCGCATCGGAGCTGGAGGCTTACAACAAGCTCTTTGACGACAGCATGACCGCGTCCAACGCTGAGGCGCTGGAGGCGCTCTTCCCAGCCGTTGGAGAGGGGTCATCCAGGTGGCCGCGAAAGCGTAAGGCCATCTCCTAGGTTGCGTCGCTGCGTCGATGTTGGTTGTTTCTTCTATGTAATATCGAAACAAGAGATCTTAGCTAGGATGGTCCAGCTACGGCTATGTTATTGACCTCCTTGGCGCTCGCTAGAGTGCGTTGTCTGTTTACTTAAAATCTTCTTAATACAAAGATACGTAAATCTTTTGCGTATTCGAGAAAAAATTTATTACATGCCCAGGAAGGCAAGCCATCAGCACACAGGCTGGCAAGAAGAGTTTCTTTGTTTTTTGAGGGAACAGGAGGAGCCAGGGGCTCCTACTGAAATATATTAAAAAAGAGAACCAGAAAACAGGTACAAGTCAAAAAGAAAAAGGGGAACCAAAGCAAAGAGAAGAGCTAAAACTAAAACTGAAACTAAACTAAAACTACAGGAGGAGGATCAGGGTACATCAAAGGATAGGAAGAAATCCCAGGGTATTACAAATTTGTACTTATCCATAAATCAAAATGAGGTAAAACTGAAGCTTTAGTTCTGTGTAGTAGCAAAGTGGCTTCTTCGTAGATGTATCTCTTGCAGGCTTGGACAGTTGGTGCTAAGTCTCTGAAAATTGTATCATTTCTAACCATCCAAATGGCCCAACACCAGATGATGAAGATGTCTAGTGAGAAGTTGACCAGGAGTTTCGTCTTCCAGGCTTGGAAGATTTCTGGGATGGAGAGATCATCAGCATACTGAAAGTTGATTAGCCCCCAACAGCTCTTGGCAAAAGGACAGTAGAAAAGGAGATGCAGGACAGTTTCTTCAGGTGCTTGTTGACAAAGGACACACTGATAATCATCCAAATGCATTCCCCGTCTTCTAATCATGTCCCTTGTGCTTAGCCTATCCCTTAATGCCAGCCAGAAAAAGATCTTGTGTTTTCCTTGGCAAGATGTTTTCCAAGTCATTTTGAAGATTGGATCAGCTTGTGAATGTCCAGTCAGGCACTTGTAGGCTCTATTTGACGAGAAATGACCAGAGCCCCAGATGTATTCCCATTTGTTGTTCTGTTCAGAAAGTTGTAGACTGAAGAGTTCTAACTGTAATTCTTGCATTTGCTGAAAGGCTTGTACAGATAGAGGTAGACTGAAAATTTCATGTAATTCTAATGTGTTGTGAACTTTGTGCAGACTGATGGCTTTACTCTTGGCAAATGAGTGCAATTCTGGGTATTGTAATCTCCTTACTTTGGCATTCCAGAGATCATCCCAAAAGAGACATGTTGCCCCATTGTTGACTATGACACTTGATATGCCCTTGAACTTGTCCATAATTTTCAAAATATCACGCCACCAGAATGAGCCTTTTGGGGATGTAGAGCTCGGTAGCTTTTCATTTCTATAGTGCTTGTCCCAGACCAGATTTACCCAGGGCAAATTATGCTTGTTGAAGAACTTATGCATATGTTTAAGAACCAGAGCTTCATTCTGGGTTTGGAGATTGATCACCCCAAGACCACCTTCATCCTTTGGGGTACAGACCATTGGCCATGCAGCCTTTGCCACTTTTTTTTTCATTTGTCTTAGCACCTCTCCACAAACAATGTCTCCTGTATTTGTCGATTTGCTCTATTACAGTCTTAGGCAGTATTATTGAGGACATGATAAAAGTGGGCAGTGATGTGATGACTGAGTTAGTGAGCTGAAGCCTACCAGCTTGGTTGAGGAATGGTGAGATGTAGTTGAGTCTTTTTTCACATCTACTGATTAGGGGCATGAAATCATCCACTTTTGGCCTGTTTGTGCCCATGGGGAAACCAAGATAAGTGAAGGGGAAAGAACCAGTTTGGCAGCCAAAAGTTTTTGCAAAGTGTTTAAGTCTGTCATCACTCAGATTGATTGGGAGCATCATGGATTTGGAGAAGTTAATTTTCAGTCCAGTTGAGTTGCTGAAAGCTTGAAGTACACCTTTAAGAAAAAATAGCTGAGCAGTTGAGGCTTCCATGATTATTAGAGTGTCATCTGCATATTGTATTACTGGGAAATCAGGACTTGGGGCAGGGATTGGGAGCTTAAGATGCCCAAGTTGTACAGCTTTATTGAGGATTGATTGCAGGAGATCAGCAGCTAGCACAAACAACAATGGAGAGAGAGGATCCCCTTGTCTCACTCCTCTTTTGCAGTGAATGGTTTTACCAGGAACACCATTAAGTAAAACAGTAGAGGTTCCAGAGGTGAGGATTTTCTTGATCCAAGATATCCACTTAGCACTAAACCCCTTATAGGAGATAATTTCAAGAATCAATTGGTGTTCAATTTTGTCGAAGGCCTTCTCAAAGTCTAGTTTCAGAATTACTATTTCTTTCTTGGAGTGGTGACATAGGTGTAAGTACTCAAAAGACCAAGCTAAGCAATCTTGTATGGTTCTTGTTCTGATGAACCCATACTGATTCTGATGTCCAAGCTGTAAGATTACATTTTGCATCCTATTGGCTAGTAGCTTTGTGATCAACTTAATAGAGCTGTTCAAGAGGGAGATAGGCCTGAATTCCCCCACCATCTGAGCACCATCAATCTTAGGGATCAAGGTAATGTAAGAATCGTTGATGCTCTGTAGACACACTGAATTTTCTTGGAAGGCAAAGCACAGCTCATAAAAATCATTCTTGATGAGGGTCCAGCAGTGCTTTATAAACTCATTGCTAAATCCATCAGGTCCTGGGGCTTTGTTGTTGGGCAGGTTTTTTACCACTAGATCAATCTCTTCCTTTGTGAATGGTTGGTCTAACCAACCCAATTGACTGCTGGGCTGAATGAAGTATTCTAGGTTGAAGGCATTTATGGTAAATTCAGATTGGCCCAATCTTTCCTTGAAGGCCTCCCAAAGGATGACTTCCTTTTCAGCATGACTTACAACCACTTCTCCACTAGTTCTCTGTATCTGCGCAATCTGATTATTTCTATGTTTGATGGTGGCACTTGCATGAAAGAGTCTGGTTCCTGCATCCCCCTCTTTTATCCACTTAATTTTTGCTCTTTGTTTCCAGTAGATCTTCTGCTGATTTAGGAGCTGTTTCAGTTTCTCGATGAGTTGCTCTTTAAAGTTCCATTCTTGAATTGTCAAGTCCCTGGTTTCCTCTATGATTTCCATGAGTGATAAGATAGTTTTGACTCTTTCCAGATTTTTCTTGAGCCCAGAGAGATTCTTCTGCCAATTTCTTAGAGTTTTCCTCATATTCTTAAGCTTGGCAGTGATACTCTTGGCCTTATCAGCTTGATTGTTATTCTGAGTCCATCCCTGCTGAGCAATTTGCATGAAGCTTGGGTGGCTAAGCCAGTAATTTTCAAATCTAAAGAGGTTTGCTTTTGGGATGGAAGTGGAGACTGTAATGTTGCAGGGCCAATGATCAGAGGTCTGCATGATCAAGGTGCTCACCGAGGAAATAGGATAATTTGTCGTCCAAGCACTTGATGTGAAAAACCAATCCAACCTTTCCATGAGGGGGGATGGTTGCTTGTTTGTCCATGTATATTTTCTCCCATAGAGAGGCAACTCAACCAACCCTAGGGAGTTGATGGCATCATTGAACATTAGCATTTCGTTGATGTTGCCTCCAGTTTTGTTTCTATTTTCTGGGGTTCTCAGAAGATTGAAGTCCCCCACTATGAGCCAGTCGAAAAAACATCCAAAACGAGCGATCCTGCTTCAGACAATCGCCATCCTATTGTCGTTGCCGTCCATGCATTCCTTCTGGTGAAAGTGCAGTCTGCGCCGTGGGACATCTGTGTTGACACATCACCCTTCTGGAGACCTGTCCAATACATTAGCATGGAACAGATCAGACAAATGATTTCGGTGGGAGATTTTATTCTTTTCCCTTCAAAGCACACATTGTTTCTTGTCTTCCAGACTGTCCAACAAATGGCAGCGAGGCCAGCAAAGTGGACCTGCCTGCCATTTGGGAGGCTCCAACTAATCCAGATCCAAAATAGACTGAAGGAAATTGGTCTAACTCGCATACTAAAAGTATAAGTCAAAAATGCTCCAAACATATTTGATCAGAGGGCATTCAAAGAATAAATGTCTCACTGTCTCATCCTCTTGGCAAAAGGCACAAGCAGGATTTCCTTTCCATTTCCTCCTCAGGAGATTATCTTTGGTCAAGATAGCATTCTGCTGGGTCAGCCACATGAAAATCTTAAATTTGAGGGGAATCTTTGCTTTCCAAAGCTGGTTATAGTTAATGTCTGGACAGCATTTAAACATCTGTTTATACATTGATTTGACTGAAAACAGCCCTGATTTTTCCCATTTCCATATCACCCCATCAGGTTTGTCATTAGTTTTGTATCCAAAAACCATGTTGCATAAGTCTCTGAGTTGATTCTGTAAATCTTCAGAAAGCCATCGCCTGAAGCATAGTTTCCAGTTTCTACTGCATATAGTGTGCACTAAGCATTCTTGATCAAAACAAATTTTATACAGGTTGGGGAATCTATCCTTCAGGGATAGAGGTCCACACCAGATATCTTTCCAAAAATTAATACTCTTTCCATCTCCCAATCTCAGAATTCTTCCTTTTAGATAGATGTGCTTAACTTTGATCAAGTCATTCCACACAGGGGAGTTGGAAGCTTTTTGGGATATTTGAAACACCCATTTATTTTTCATATATTTTTGTCTGACAATTTCTTGCCAAAAGTCTATTCATGTACTGCTTTATTTGTAGTTGCACTTCAGAGCTTGCTTACATTCTACAATGACGAGTCAGAAACAATTTCTAAGGAAAAAAAAATGATGTACACAAATATTCATCGTAAAGATAGATAATAAGAATGCATGATTTTTTCATGTACGTACATTATGTTTGATAAATTGTACATATGAATAGTCAAAGAACTTCATCTTTTAAAATACAAACCCACTTATTATATAGATCTCTATATTTTAATACCAGCTATACATACGAAGACATCACAATAATTGCCAGAAAATTGAAGGCTCAGTTCTAACCTCTCTCTTTAGACATCAGTGTCCAAAACCAATTCAACTTTGTTGTCAGTTTCAGAGAAAAATCCTTTGGACCAATCCCACAGCTTCACTGATGCATCATTGCCACCAGAAACTTCCCCTCTCACCAAATGCTAAAAATGCTCTGCTAAGCAGCTGATTAGTTAAACCAGATATGTCTCAAATACATCGGAGACCTGCATATAATGGGACATTTAAGTAATACATTGACAAAATAAAGGAACTTGAACACAATACAGTAAGACACAGTTGTAGTGTGACTAACCATCATGAAGTCAAGATGGATTCTTTTCACTTGGCTTTGATTACAACTCCCATCTCCAAATTCAGCTCCATTTGAACTCATTGTCGAAATAGCTACCGAGTAGGTCCCTTCGATTTCGCAGGGAGCCAGTTCATAAGCAAGATCGACCACATCAAAAACATCACCCCCTGCACTGACAGAAGAATTGACAATTTGTAATTCAGGTGATCTTGAAACTGAATACCACGTTGATAGTAGAAAATGGACAGTATTTTGAGGTAAAAACAACACTAATTAATGTTTTTATACAGCTTCAACAAGTCACTTGCAGTAGCCATAATTAGCATTGCTTGCAGAAACATAAATTAACATCAGCTTCAACAAGTCACTTGCAGTAGCCATAATTAAGCATTTGCTCGCAGAAATATAAATTAACGTTAGCATCATAGCTGAAGATATTTATCCCAGGCCAAAGGTGCCACTGATTCAGAAAGTTCCAAGTTGGCTATCGTGTGCATGATGTACACCAGTATAACTGGACAGGTTTCATGAACAGATACATTTTCAATTTTTCATGTAATAATGAATTTATATGAATATTTATCACAGTAAAAAATAAAAAACAAATGGAACATAACCATCAATTTTCTCAATAATAATTAAGCCTCAGTATTGTTAGCACTGGATTGGTTAACTAAGATAAACACATCAAAACCAGAAAACAATTAGATGTGCCTTGTAAGTCATAAGTTACTATAATGCAACAACAGCAAACAGAAATCTTAGTAAAAGTTGGTCCATACAAGCCAACCGATTACACAGGTAGAGAATCAAATGACTCCAGTGCACTAAACGTACATATATGATTAACCTAGCATCTCTTCATGTACAGAAGATAACCAGAAGCACTAATTACACAAATACAGAATAAATATCTAAAATCAGACCTATTTGAAATACATGAGCATTCAAAGCATTTTCATATAGTATCAATCTCACAACCTCCTTTTGTTTTAATTAATTTCCTTCAGCCATCATCTCTTAACTAATCTTTGCCCATATAACTGGCATCCAGTTATGTATGGTTTGCTACGATAAGCCAGTAATTCACACTGGGGAAGCAATCTCACGTTCCTAATGAAAAACAAAGTCCAAACATTCAGAATCCAGGCCAAGCACAAAGCTATCAAGGAAGCTGTCCCTGGGCAAGGTATACGCGATGGGCATGCAGACAACTAAGGTTCAGGTCCCTTACTCCAGCAGTTTCATCTCGAATTTATTTAGCTTTCATTGGTTCCAGGTCTTGGCAAATGCTTAGAGAAAACTGCAAGATAGTTAATGATTTGTTTTAGATGACACTCACGGTGACTGTGGTACGAACTTCAGTCCTTCGACCGCGGCAAATATTCAATAAATTTAATAAATTATCCAATTGTTGTAACATCTGAAAAATCCAGTAAATTCAATGAATTCCTGCTCCTACTGATACTTTAGCATTCTAAAATCTAAATGCAGAAATATTTCTTCTACATTGAAAATTCGAGAATGGGGAAGAATAAAGGAGCCAAGCTAACCTGGGAGTAACAACGCGTCGACTCCAGATTTTTTTTTTCCCTTAACTTCATCCGTTCGGTCGCTCGCGGAGAGGTTGCGGCACACGAGTTCGCTCGCCTTGACGGGGAGGAAGCAACCACACCAGACACGTTCTCTCTCCCTTATCTCTTCACCGACGCACGCGTTTCTTCTATCTTCTTCCTTGCTTCTCTCGCGTCCCTCGTTCAGCGTCGCCGCTGCTGCCGCATGCAGCTGGGCCCACGGTTGGCCTTGCCGTCGCTGCTGTGCTGGCGGTCCGCCTCGTCGTCGCATCCGTGGCGGCGGTCTGTCCCGACGTCCTCAGCGGCCATGGTCGCGTGCCCCGCCTCGGCGCCTCGAAGCTCCGCGCGCCAGCCCCGGTGGCCGCGCATCCCCGCGCCCTGACGTCCCCGGTGGCCGCGCCCTCCACGCTTGTCTTCCCCACGAGGCCACGAGTGCTGACGTCCACGCGCGCCGAGGGGCAAATTCGCCCAGGGCCCCACGATCTGAGGACGGAGCCGAGTGAAGCCACATTTTTCGGCTTCGCTCGACGCCGGACGCCTGTGAGACCGCGTTTTCCGGAGATTATTCAGTGGAGGAGCAGTTTCTTCTTCTCCCGTTTGGCATACCGACATGTAAAACAACTCCAGGAGCGGTTCCAGAATCCCTACCAAAGGGGGCCTATATGTGCATCGCGCTATTTCTTCTTCTTCCCTTTTTTTTTTTTTCTCAAAATCTCCATAGAAGAAAAACTGCCTGGAGCTATCAGGAGCTACTCCACGCTGCGACCCTTTCTCAAATAGGTTGAAGGTATGTTACGTACATATATAGGTCGTAGTCGTAGTAGCGGAGTTTATCTCCGAATGTATGAGTCCATGCATTTTGATTTCCAATGACTGGATCCAATTACCTGTGTTGGCAGTGGTTGGTAGCGGTCTCGTTGCAGTCAGACGTCCGTCGTTGATTGGTACGGTATGCCTTCCTCCTCTGATAGATCTATGTATGCATTCCTTAATATTTCATACAAGCAATGCGATGTTTGATTATCATTATGAGGTACCGTATGTTTCGGCAACTGTGATCCAAGACTATCGAAGACCAGCGGTACGGTTTTTTGTGTCTAGTCAAATGCTTACATAAACACCATCATTAGATAGCGAGATTGTAATTCATGTTCACATCACAGCAACCTCGAGAAGCAGTACAGTAGTTGCTTTATTATCTTAGAAAAAATAACAGCAGTAGTTCGATCAATTTCAGGAGACAAAACAGTAAGTACAAAATTTCAGTCGTCAGATTAGTAGAAACATTTTTTTTAGCCTCAACCAGTTCTGAATAAGATGCTTGTGAGATCAAGCAACAAAACCCCAAGCGAGATACTAACATTTGACCTTAGCATGTGGCTCGGCGGACCTTTGGGAAGAATCCATGCATGGCGTGTGCCATCTCTGCTCGAAAGTAAAACACCAGAAGAGCCTCCGCTTCGCTCCGGCAGTGATTCGCCAGTGGCGAGCTAGGGGAGGTGGGCTGGCTCCATGCATCCACCTCCTAGTTTGATAAGGTTAGTTAGTTTCTAGTTGTGGTTGTGGCCCGCATGGGTTCCTCGTCGGAGGACGATGGTCCTCCTCACCTTCTCTTCTTCGTCCTGACGGTGGTTGGCAGGCTTCTTGCACGAGTACGAGTCCTCTCCTTTTCCATCTTCTCCTTCATGCTGTGCTCAGTAGATATGGTTGTCGTGTGCACTCCATCAGGCCAACACACCCTCCCGGCGTACTGGCTTCGTCATCTCCCTCATGCTGAGATCGATGACAAGTTTTAGCACGTAGGCAGCCACCGTACCCCCTTGCCAGACTGCCCCTTGCCCCTTCTCTCCATTATTCATCTTGTTCCTTACACTCCACCACATCCCAAGAAGAAACACCGTTTTGATTCGGATGTCCTCCTTTAAGAATTGTTTAATACTCCGCGGTGGTGGGCTGACTTGGGCAGCGCCTAGGGCTGCTGGCGTGCTGCTGCTGCTTGGGGTGGCGGCAACTAGGACAAGGGAGGGAGGCGTGCGCAGGGAGGAGGGAGAAGATGAGTTGGTGACTAGGGCTGAGGAGAGGGAGAGGGAGAGGGAGATGGAGAGGGAGGAGAGATACGCCAAAGCTTTTCTTTATTGATTTGAAATGAGTACAATGCCTTTATATTTATAGTTCCGATCGAGTAGACTTATATCTAAAGTAATCTAATAAAGAAAGTCCTTATAGATTTGAACTCCATCTAATCTATTTCTATCTTATTTATTTCTACCTATTTTATTCTCTTTTTCTTTATTTTCTGCTATGAGAGATGGTGGTGAGGACTGGGGGCGCCCCCCTCTATTTGGTGCCGCAAGCGGGCTAGGTGGGTCGGGCCCTCCTCCCGATTGGCGTCTGACATCTCTTCCCCCTCTCCGATCAGTGCGTCCTCACGCTGAATCCTGGACCACTCGTTGGTGTCATTTGGTGGTGGTCTGATCCCCCCAAGTCACCTCATAAAGCTGAATCAAGAGATGACTAGGGTGTCATAGTCGTTGTTGTCAGAGTTGGCGGAGAACAGGAAGCAGTAGTGGAAGGCACCAAAGTAGCTATGAATGAAGGGACTGAATGGGCTACGATCTCCTATGACCTGCCTAGATGTCGCTCGAATCGTCATACATGGTAGGATCCCTGAAAGGTGCAATGTCCTCATAACCTGTGGGGGCTCTGAGAACATGTGTACTTGCCCGGCGTCGATCTGGTCCTTAATGTGGTGGCATAGATCGACGGGTACAATACTCAGCGGGGATGTGTAGAAGTGTTGCAGGTTGCCGAAGAGGGGGTCGTCAGATTTGTTAGTCCTCGGGTGACAAAATCAGGTTGTCTCTTTTGCTCAATGCACATGCCCTTGACCTGTATGAACTATTGGTGGTTGTCGACCAAGAAGACGACCATAGCAGATGGCAGTATGTGCTTTTGCCATGCCTGTAGCAAGAAGGAAAGGCCTATATGGTCAGTGTCAAGGCCGTCGTGTGGAGTCCAATTGCCAGAAGTTGGAGAGATGATATCCCCCAAATGTTCTAGCAAGTCCTATAGAAGTGGAGATGTTGCTGAGATTTAGTAGCAGTCGTTGTAGCATGTCACACCGTCATGCAACGACCACTATGCTGCCGCCACCTAGACTTAATGGTGGCCGAGATGATCTGTATAGTAGCTCACGCTCCTCTTTAGCTACCTAGCAAATTTGTGCCAGTATGTTGGGGACTAACGACGGTGTCAAGGCCCGCGTCAAGGTCCAGAGCATCGTTGGTGGGTGGCATAAACGTGGCTAGAGTAGGTAGAGCGAGCATGACTGGGTGTGTCTCCTCGCTTGGCAACATGTTCATCGTGGATGAGTCATTGTGGTTTTCATTGATGTCGTCATTGCCTAGTGTGAAGTTTTCATCGTTGGTCATTGTAGATGGAACCGAAGGGAGGGTAGGAGCTGGTGCCTCCTCTCCTGATGCTACATTTAACGGTGTAGGGCTACCGTGCTCCTCATCGATGCCATTCACCGAGGATGCCGGATGTCCCTGGCGTGTATGCTCCCGAGCCAGACGTGTCGCTACTGCCATCATCTTCGGGCGGAGGGTAGCGAGGACTCCTGGCAGTGCCATTGACAACCCTAAAATGAGAGGTTGACTTGATCAAACTCACTGATGATGATGGAGCATAGTATGTACGCTATAAAGGAGGGAAATAGTCATCCACCGAGATGGTGTGTCGAGGCAAGGCGCGGTCGTCGGTGGTCGTGTGTCGGCCAAACTTATGGCGGATAAGTGACGAGAAGGTTGCCCGATCACGTATCGGGGCTGCTAACATCATGTTCATGAACTAGAGATATGCAACACCGGTGAGATGTTCATGAACTAGAGATATGCAACATTGGTGAGATGTTCATGAACTAGAGATATGCAACACTGGTGAGATGTAGTGCTAGATACTGGACTCGTTGTTCCTTAGGCATGCTGTAGAGCCTAAAGAGAAGTTGCATACTCGAGATCCAAGGAAGAGGATTTGTAGCACTGTCGAAGCTTAGTGTCATCATCTGCATCGTTTATCGGGGATGCCATGCTGAAGTGTCCAAGGTGGCCTATCGGAGTGGTGGTGTCAGTGGCTGCAGGGGTGTGGTATCCGCGGTGGCGCTCTGACATAATGGGGACACCTGTGCCTGTGGCGCTGGCGGCCGCACTTCCTGCTGCATGCTGGCAGGTAGCGTCGTGCCCTGACGACGTGGTGGTGCTTGTGGATAGGCGAGCTGGGCACTGGTGAACTTCCAGATGATTGCCTGAGACCTAGATGATCGCTGGCGTATAGGAGATGCAGGGTTTGTCCAACTTCCTCTGGAGGAAGGAATGGTCGACGTCTCGCATGACCTGCGAGATCTCATCTACGAGGGTGCTAATGGCAGTGTTATTGATGATCAGTGCCCTAACAACAGGGGTAGCAACACCTGCGGGAGGGCGTTTGTGCTCCATGGTGTTGACGATGATGGTCTCACTGGCGGTCGGTGGCCAGGCAAAGACGGCTGGTGCCTAGACGTGGACGGTGGCGATGCCCGTGGGGGTGTAGCCTTGGTCCACGGCACCCAAGGTGGCGGTGGTGGCGTTCTGCTGAGCGTCAACAGCGGTGTCGTTGGTGATCGGTGCCAGGGCGTAAATGGACGGTGCCTGAACGCAGATGGTAGGGGCGCCCATTGGGGCATGCCCTTGGTCCATAGCGCAGATGCGGTTTGTCGAGATGGGGGAAGTCGTCGTCATAGATACACCTTGTCGATGTGTCCAAGGAGGGCGATGGTGAATTCATGGAGAAGCTGATGCAATTCGGCAACGGTGGTGGAAGCCATCTGATCGATCTGTGCTTGGAAATTAAACCTCGCACAATACTCCGCCAAGTGTAGGATATGCCCGGGCCCTTTCTAGCCTTGAAAACGGAGCCATTGGTGCCATACTTGAACCTTAGCAGCTGCACACACAATGAGTCTGGGTTCTACAAAATTCTTTAACCTGTCGCTCGCCAACATTGCCAGGTTGAAAAGGTAAAGGTCCCTATAGCTGAGCCCACGTTCCTCTTTTCTTGTGCACATTTTGTTCTGTTTATCTTGTTGTGCCCACCAGTACCAGCCTGTGGATCATCCCGTGCATCTCGATTGGCTGCCCCCTGTATCAGGCATGCATATTACTATTAACTTTGCTGCAGACATATCCTCTCTTTTGTTTCTTCAATTTGTACTTGACGAATGAATCGCTTAAACTCACCGTAGTACATTATCTCTCTCAGTCTATATATACCTATAGTTTAAATCGGGAAAGAGAGAGATAAAATGGCAGCAGGATTGAAGCCGGTAGTGGTGTTCTGGAATGCATGGGGGATCCATGTTACGGTGCTGGTGAGTGTTGACTTTTGTAACATCACTTCGCGTTAAGTTATCATCCCTAATATGATGCCAAAAATACTAAAAAAGAATCTACACTTAACTACTCTAAAAATAACTGTATAGAATATATCCGCAAGCGCACAGATAATTCTTCTATTGTAGCATTTTACCTGGTAAGATTCTCAAGTATCGTTGATTTGTTTTTAGCCAAAAGGAAAACTTATTTATTGCGTTGGATTATCTCTAAAGGGGTAGAAAAGGAATTATGACTATAACTTTAAATGTGCAAACCTATGATAATCAACTACTCTAATGCTTTAGCATGGGTGAGTCAAGATAAACAATAAAGATAAAGATAAATATGATAAAATGTACTTTCTAAAGACAGAGATTAAAAACTCAACTAATATGATTTGGTTAGACAGAGATTCGGCTAGAGCAAAGAACTTCTAAGTTATCCCTAAATAATAAGTCTATAGATCACACTAATATACACACTTTCATCTATAGTATCATTAACTCAGAAAACAGCATAAGGAGCATCAACTAGGAAGGATATTGAGACATAAGTCACCTCCTTCGCGACCATGCTCTACTAGCATACATGCGGGGGATGGAATACAGAGGACTCAATAGATCTGTATGTCTATGATCTACCATACTACTCAGCATATCAGGATGCAATCGTAGGTATATATGATATCTAAGCACCATGCTTACATAATACATATCACCTAGCCCACTCGAGTATTGAATTAGGTGCTTTACGAATATATGACTATAATCATCACCAATCATAACTATATCAAGAATACAACTAGAGAAAACTAAGAACATATTAAGTACCAATATAGTAATTAAGAACAAAGTCATAAAAGAGATTCAAGACATAATTACTAATCTTCTGATTGCAGATCGGAAGCTCCGAGTGAAGCGCCCAGTTTCTACTTGAACCTTGCTAACTAAAACCTAATCTAGAACTTAAAGAACTGGAGCTCTAATTCTAATCTCTGGAAACCCTAACTTCTAGTCTAATCTTGATAAATGAATTGAGGCAAAAACCTAATTGCCCTTGGGGAGTGCAGGCCCATATTTATAGCCCGGTGGAGCAAACGATGGCCGTTGGATCAAACCGCCTTCACGTAGGGCCAAGATTGATCCTCAAAGGCGGTGGAGGAATACTTCAGAAGCTCGTGGAAGGCCATAGAAGGGGGGTGCCGCCCAACCCCATGGCCCAGCCGGCCGGCCCTACCTGGTGGGCCCCACGCCTTCGCTTCGTTCTGGTGTCTTCTGGATCCTTTCTGAGTCCAATGTGCATATTTTCCATCACGGTTAAGTTTTGTGCTAATTTTGCAATTAAATCC
The DNA here is from genome assembly GCA_015844335.1 of Chrysopogon serrulatus. NCBI lineage: Eukaryota > Viridiplantae > Streptophyta > Magnoliopsida > Poales > Poaceae > Chrysopogon > Chrysopogon serrulatus. Next base: position 158,760 of record JADLZL010003554.1, on the reverse strand, counting down.
TCTAATTTCTCTTTTCTAGAATAATCCTGCAGAAAATATAAAATCACCAAAACTCATGGAAATTGTCAGTTAAAACTCCTATGTTTTCTATTGGTGATCTCTTTTATGCATTTAGTTGACGGTTAAAAATGATCGTTATCTACCGTCAACAAGCTCCCCCAAGCTAAACCTTTGCTAGTCCCTAGCAAAGCTAACTCTGAAATAATAGGAAAGTTTAATATTCAGGGTTTCTCACTTTTTTTAACTAACTTCTAACAAATACTAGAGCATTCAAACTAAAATTCTTCTCCAGGTTGAAATTCATTGGCCCTATTTTCAAACTTACTCTTATTCTTTCAACCATGGGGCTTAACATCTTTCACCTTGGGTCATGAGCAATTGAAAAACAGATAGATCAAATCAAGCACCATGTCTCAAACTCTTACTGTTCAACCAATCCTCTAGAGTTTTTATGGATTTTTAGAAATAAAACTCAGAGATTCTTTGTATGACACTCTCAAGTCTCTTGTATATGTGGTATTTTTTTGTTCCTTACCAAGGCAATGAAGCTTATGCCTTTATTTCCACCTATATCTAAGGTTTTATATGTAGAGCTCATAGGTATGGAAATATCACGGATGACTTACTTGCAAAACATATATTGTAAAATCAAACAATAGATCCAGAGAGAAACAAGTCATACAATCAAATCAAGATGTGCATGTGTGTGGAATATGGTGGATATTTGGTGAAAACTAATAATCCTAATTCTACTATGCTCATTCATATCTCTCTTTTTTGGAGTTCAGAAATAATGCCAAGAATTATGAGCTATCTTCTCTCTCTTTTTTTCAGGGAGGCAAGCATTATTTTATTTTTGGACAGTTGTCCATTTGTTTAACTCTCTTATTTTTAAATATTTTGTATAGCTCACAAAACTTTCTTTTTGGCATATAAAATTGAGAGATAAGAATAAATAATTTTGAGCATTTATTTGGTGGCTATCCTAATAGAATATTTTTAGTATTTTCTTCCAAAGTGTAGGAGTAAAATATTTTCTAGAAAGGTGGAATGGCATGTTGTTGCGTCTACTCTAGTGTAGAGTAGTGCATATATTAGTGGAGTGCAAGTGAATCTTGATTTTAAAAGCATGACAAATCTCTCATTATGGTCACAAAGGTTAATCAAACTCAATATAATGATACGCAGTAATATGTAGAAAGCTTCCTAGCCTAAATATTAAATATAGCTCGGTAGGAATTTTCAGCATTGTCATACAAGATCTCATCATGTAGCATTTTGCATTTTTCAAAAAAGTAAATCCCTAGAATTTTAGCATCACTTAGAGTAGGATAAATAGAAGCTTAGACCTTCTCTAATCATGTCCAACAACTACTTAGACTTAAGATCAAGAATATGCTACCCACAGATATCAAGCTTAGAATAAATTTTCATATAAGGTCAACTTCATGCAATCTGTAGGAGAATCTTAATTTAAATATTAAGCATGTGAAGGAAATCATATCTTACATTTTCATAGCTTAGAAAGTCTAGCCTTCAAGTTCTACTAACAACTGAAATTAAAGCAAACTTTTTTACACATTCTATTTTTGGGTTTTCAATTTTATCATGCAAGAATTAAATTGCAAAAATTTAAAGAAAGTAGTAAAGACATTTTATTTAGTTTTCTTTCTGTTTCATTTTAAATAGCAAGAAAGTAAATACTAAAAATAAAAAAAGATAAATATAAACAAAGGTGAAGTGTGCCCACCTTGCGGGGTCCTCCCCAAGCTAGCTCACACCGCCTCGGTGGTGGTGGTGGGTAACCAAATCCCATACTCTAGATTAAGTATGCTAGGGCCTCCTGCCCCTGATCCTAGGACTGCTGCATCGTGTCCATCCTGTTGTCCATCTGGTGCTGCCACGCCACTGTATGGTCCAGCGTGTTCTGAAATCTCTTCTAGTCCTGCTCCAAGTTAGTCAGCTGCTAACCAACAAACTCCTCAAATGGAGGAGCTCCACCAAAGGTCGCTGGAGGTTGTCCTTGCTGCTCTGGAGGCTGGAAGTAGTCATCTTCTGGGGGTGCATGGTATGCATACGGGCCACCGGTATGAAGTCCGTGCATGGGTGAGTAGAGAAAGACGTCCGTCCTCTCTCAAAGTCTGTCTCCTGCGAAAAAGAAGAATTACCTTGCCCCCATTGTCCCCATCCTTCTGAGGATGACTCCCCCTCCTGATAAGAGGTATAATCCTCCCATACGGAGTGGTGTGTCCATGGCTGTGTAGTCTAGTGTGATGGTTCTGGCTGATCAAATCCCATGAAGTCAGTGTACACCAGTCTCACTGGTGTAGGATTTGCTCCCTGGTAGCTTGGTCTCTGTGTCCCAGCAAAGTGGGCTGAGGGACTCCTCCCAACAGTAGCTCTACCTGTCTGCATGTCAAAAACAAAATTCTCCATTGTGTAGAGACCAAGTCCTCTGTTTGGCAGGTCATACTCATTATCAAAATTTTTGTAGATCATTTATATTTTATTTTCTCTCTTTTTAAGAAAATAAGCATGGAAAAAAATTATATCCAATTATTCTTTGGGGTGTAGAAATAAATGTGAGAGTGGCATTTTGTAACACACCTAACCTCGAAGCTATACGAGTAATCTAGGAAGTAAATGTGATGCGACACTTTTTCATGGAAGACACAAGAGTCCAATAATGCAGCATATATTTAACATGTGAAACTCCTCTCTTTTTAATCATGGCATATAACAGTTCCATTTCTTCAATTCTAACAGTGCCTAGCTCCTCTTTAGGGAATAAAGAGACAGCTAGCCATTTATACATGAAGCGTAAAGTAGGGTGATGTATCTCCTCAGTGGTTGGTTTGTGACAAGTCTTTTTACCAAAAATACTCTCCCATACTTGTGTTCTATCAAAGTCCTTAAGAGCTTCATCAATGTCCACTGAACAATTAATTGCAAAACCTAGCATGATACTAAGGTTTTTCTATGAGACAGTGTAGGTTTGATTAAACAGTCTAAATCCTACTTCATCTGAACCAAGTTCTAGGGTGCTCATAAATTCCATGGTAAGTAGGCTACTACCCTCCTCAGTGATAGCATAAGCATTTTCCCACCCCATTACTCTAAAAACTAACTCAATCTCAGAATCCCTATCGGTTGCTTCAAGTAATTCATTATCATATATCGGCGTGTGAGAAAATTTCTTTTCCTTAACTATATTAAAGACTTCTCTCTTGGCTCTAGTGAACAAAATAATATGAGAATCGTCTGTGAGGGTATACCTTGGTTGCTCACCTTGTGATGATGATGCATGGACAATGGGTGATAGTTTATCCACATCCATCTAGGAGTCGGTTCGTGAAGGTGCTCGTGATGAAGTTTGGCTCCGAATTGAGCGAAAGGATAGTGCCCTTCCGATGCTTTTTGCCGCATTCTTGAATTTCTTGCTCATCTTCAAGAACAACAATAAGAACAAATAAGAACAATTGATGGAGAAGGGTTAGAGAGGGTGAGAGATCACTTCCCTTGGATGAAAACTTAAGCAAAGCTCTAATCTCCTTCTTTTTTGATTTTTTCTAGATTTTTCTTAAGCAAATAAGGGGATTTTAATTGGCTATGTTCTTCGGAATGAAGAATAGAGTGAAGAGGTGCTCTCTGGACTTGTGAAAGTGAGTGGAATGCATGAGAGAAGGGAGAGAGGCAGAGGAGAAGATGGGGTGCTGGCCGGCATGTATGGTGGGGTCGGCCGGCCCCAGACCATGTCCTTTTGTTTCCCTTCTTTGCTGGTGTCGACAATGATCAAAATCCCTCTCCCTTGGATGCTCTCTGATGGCAGGTTGATTGGAAAACACCAGGGAGAGGAGTGAGTGAAAGTTGGTGCATGCATGTGAGTGCTTTTCTCCTTTGGATGGTGGTGAATGATGCTGTATGTGATGGGATGTGAGGTGATGTATGTGGGTCCCATATGTCTTCCATATTTATACCATATAATGACACAAGAATAAAAAACTAAATTACTTTTATGAATCTATAAAAAATAAGAATTCTAATAACAGTATTTTTGTATTTTTCTGTTACCGGAGTAAATATCATTTTACGGGGATTTTACACTCCGTAGGTATTAATTACTCGGTGTTTATTCTACTACTTTGCCATGATTATTTTTATTTCTTTTTAGTAATGCAAAAGCTAAGAAAGTGAATATAAGAAAAGTAATGCGAAAAATTTAAATTACCGATAACTACCAAGTTACCTTCCGGTGAAGGTTCGGGGTTTTTAAGCCCGCCAAATCGGACTTCTCTAATTTAATTAATCTTCATGCTTGATCTTCAGTCCCGGAGATGATGACTTTGATTCTTGCTTCTCATGACACTCTAGAATTTGACATTGTTCCAGTCACGGCTTGAATGCGAATCGTTCTTCTTTTCCATTAATGGTGAATTTAATTTCTCCGGCTCCAACGTCAATGTGTGCATTTGCAGTGATTAGGAATGGTCTCCTGAGGATGAGTGGTATCTTCATCACTTCTTGCATATCATACAAAATCTACAGGAATGAAAAAGTCTTGAATTCTTACCGGAATATTTTTCGCGATTCCTGCGGGATAGCGAACCGATTGGTCGGCTAGTTGCAAGCACATCGACGTGGGTGTAAGTGTAGAGTAGTTGAGCTTGTCAAAGACCTTCTTGGACATAACACTAACGCTAGCTCTAAGATCACATAAAGCATTCTCAAAGTTCTGATCTCCGATAGAGCAATTAATAGTGGGACATCCTAGATCCTTCTTCTTGATGGGAAGAGAATTCAGAATCGCCGCACTACACTCTTCTGTGAGCTTAATGACTCCGTAGAAGGCAGTGGTTGTTTGTTATTGAGGATATCTCGAAGGTATTTCACACCTGCATGGCATCTAGCAATGGAATATTGACATATAATTTCTGGATTAACTCTATAAAATTACCAAATTGTTCATCTATTTTAGCCCTTCTATTTCTGCGTGGAAACGGTAGGAGATTTGTGTCATAAAAATCTTGACGTAACTCTTGATCTTGTGGCAAATCTTATGGTATAACTTCTTTTTCCGTATTGTCCTTTTCTACTTTTTCTTCTACCTGCTCTAACTGTGGTGGTCTCCTTGCCCCTTTTGGGTAAGGTGGATCACGTGTTGACTTACCTCCTCTAGTAGATATTTCTTTTACCTACTCGGGGTTAGCGGTAGCGTAAGCCAAATGTGCTATTTGCAATTCTATCTTTTTATTAAATATTATTTATTCTTTAACAGCAGAAGAAAATTTATCCAATTTAGAATTTATTTCTTCTAGGATTTCATCATTAAAAGTAAGCTTCTTATTAATACTCTCATTAATTCTAGCTTGTTCTAATATTAATTCTCTCAATGGTGGTTGTTTTTTATTAGAGGAATTATAGTTATTACCTTGATACTTACCTTGAGGTTGACTCCATCCTTGCTTCGTGAAGTGGACTTGATAATAGTATTAATCTTTTCTAGGGAGTCAGCAAATTCAACTCCTAAATATTCTCCACATTGATTCTGAGAATTGAATGCGTCTTGAATGGCTTGACGATCTTTTTTGTAGTTGGCTCTTTGCTCTAGCCAATTAAATAGTACATCAATCTGATCTTTAGTTTGATAGAACCACTGCTTCGCTTTTTCCTCCAATGAGAACGGAAACAAACGAAGTAGCACAACATCTTGAGATATGTTCTTGATATTGATGGTGCTACAAATCTCCAGAGAATTCTGCAAATGAGCACTAGCATCTTCATCCTTCTTTCCACCGAATGTGATAGCTTGCACCATATTGATGAGGCTTGGCTTAAGTTCATAATCAAGTTCTCCAATATTGAGAGTTAGTCCAACGCGAATGTTCTCAGTGCTTGGAGCAGAGAATTCACGCAACGTCTTCTCACCGTAGCTTCTCACCGGTGTTAGCTTCTTAAGGGTCTTGGTTGCTTCTTATTGATGGAAATTGATGGCACACAACCAATCCTGCATTTACCCTATATAGAATATAAACAAAGACAAAACAAGGGTAAACCTGCTAAAGCAAAAGGTGTTGATCTATCTATAAGTATTTATGTCTATAGTTATATTACTCTTTTCCTTTGAAAAAATATTTTCTTTGAAAGATTAAATACCCCTAATGAAATTATTTTGGCAAATAAATGTTGTTTCCCGGAACAAAGACTAGAAATGCTTGTTGACATTTCTAACATCATTTCGCGTTAAGTTGTCATCCCTAACATGATACCAAAAAATGCTGGAAAAGAATCTACACTTGACTACTCTAAAAATAACTCTAGAATATATCCGCAAAGCGCCACGCATAATTCTCCCTGTTGTAGCATTTTACCCGGTAAGATTCCCAAGTATCGTTGATTTGTTTTTAGCCAAAAGGAAAACTTATTTATTGCGTTGGATTATCTCTAAAGGGGTAGAAAAGGAATTATGACTATGACTTTAAATGTGCAAACCTATGATAATCAACCACTCTAATGCTTTAGCAGGGGGTGAGTCAAGATAAATAATAAAGATAAAGATAAATATGATAAAAGGTACTTTCTAGAGACAGAGATTAAAGACTCAACTAATATAATTTGGTTAGACAGGAGATTCGGCTAGAGTAAAGAACTTCTAAGTTATCCCTAAATAATAAGTCTATAGATCACACTAATATACACACTTTCATCTATAGTATAATCAACTCAGAAAGCTGCATAAGGAGCATCAACTAGGGAGGATATTGAGACATAAGTCACCTCCTTCGCGACCGCGCTCTACTAGCCTACATGCGGGGGATGGAATACAAAGGATTCAATAGACCTGTACGTCTACGATCTACCACACTACCCGGCATATCAGGATATAATCGTAGGTATATATGATATCTAAGCACCATGCTTACATAATACATACCACCTAACCCTCTCGAGTATTGAATTAGGCGCTTTATGAATATATGACTATATTCATCACCAATCATAACTATATCAAAAATACAACTAGAGCAAACTAAGAACATAATAAGTAGCAATATAGTAATTAAGAACAAAGTCATAAAAGAGATACAAGACATAATTACCAATCTCGTGACTGCAGATCGGAAACTCCGAGCGAAGCGCCCAACTCTACTTGAACCTTGCTAACTAAAACCTAATCTAAAACTTGAAGAACTGGATCTCTAATTTTAATCTCTAGAAACACTGGCTTCTAATCTAATCTTGACAAATGAATTGAGGCAAAATCCTAATTACCCCTGTGGGGGTGCAGGCTCATATTTATAGCCCGGTGGAGGAAACGATGGCCGTTGGATCAAACCGACTTCACGTAGGGCCAAGATTGATCTCAAAGGCGGTGGAGGAATACTCCAGAAGCTCGTGGAAGACCGTGGAAGGGGGTGCCACCCGGCCCCATGGCCCAGGCCAGCCGGCCCCACCTGGTGGGCCCCGCGCCTCCGCTTCGTTCTGGTGTCTTCTGGATTCTTCCTGAGTCCAATGTGCATATTTTCCGTTGCGGTTAAGTTTCATGCTAATCTTGCAATTAAATCCTCCAATTTCTCTTTTCTGGGATAATCGTGCAGAAAATGTAAAATCACCAAAACTCGTAGAAATTGTCGGTTAAAACCCCTATGTTTTATATTGATGATCTCTTTTATGATTTAGTTGACAGTTAAAAATGATCGTTATCTACCGTCAATGGTGAGCTTCACGGTGCAGGTGGCACTGCTGTTGTTGTCCGACTTCCGTTGACGTAATGGCTCTGTCCGGCTAAAATGGCCCATCTGGTCGGCATACATGCTGTCCTGGGAGGGCAGGACAACATCACGGCATACGCCATCGAGGACAACCGGCTATGGTTGTGCAGACTTTTGTGCTGCAGGTCACAGCAGCTGTCTACGTGCTTTATGCGTCTTCCGTCGTCTCCTTCTCCCACCCCTGTAGCACCGTCGAAGGGTTAGTGTCATCATCTGCACCGTGTATCGGGGATGCCATGCTAAAGTGTCCTAGGTGGCCTATCGAAGTGGTGGTGTCAGTGGCTGCAGGGGTGTGGTATCCGCGGCGGCGCTTTGACATAATGGAGACACTTGTGCCTGTGGCGCCGGCGGCCGCACGTCCTGCTGCATGCTGGCAAGTAGCGTCGCGCCCTGATGACGTGGTGGTGCTTGTGGATGGGCGAGCAGGGCGCTGGTGAACTTCCAGATGATTGCCAGAGACCTAGATGATCGCCGGAGTATAGGAGATGCAGGGTTTGTCCAACTTCCTCTGGAGGAAGGAACGGTCGGCGTCTCGCATGACCCGCGAGTTCTTATCTGCGAGGGTGCTGATGGATGATCAGTGCCCTAACAACAGGGGTAGCAACGCCCACGGGAGGGTGTTTGTGCTCCATGGTGTTGACGATGATGGTCTCACTGGCGGTCGGTGGCCAGGTGAAGATGGCTGGTGCCCAGACGTTGACGGTGGCGATGCCCATGGGGGTGCAGCCTTGGTCCAGGGCACCCAAGGGGCGGTGGTGGCGCTCTGCTGAGCGTCAACGGCGGTGTCGCTAGTGATCGGTGCTAGGGCGTAAATGGACGGTGCCTGAACGCAGATGGTAGGGGCGTCCATTGGGGCATGCCCTTGGTCCATGGCGCAGATGCGGTTTGTTGAGATGGGGGAAGTCGTCGTCATAGATACACCTTGTCGATGTGTCCAAGGATGGCGATGGTGAATTCGTGGAGAAGCTGATGCAGTTCGGCAACGGTGGTGGAAGCCATCTGATTGATCTGTGCTTGGAAATTAAACCTCGCACAACACTCCACCAAGTGTAGGATATGACCAGGCCCTTTCTGGCCTTGAAAACAGAGCCATTGATGCCATACTTGGCCCTTAGCAGCTGCACACACAATGAGTCTGGGTTCTGCAAAATTCTCTAACCCTGTCGCTCGTGCCAACATTGCCACGTTGAAAAGGTAAATATCCCTATAGCTGAGCCCACATTCCTCTTTTCTTGTGCACATTTTGTTCTCTTTATCTTGTTGTGCCCACCAGTACCGGCCTGTAGATCATCCTGCGCATCTCGATTGGCTGCCCCCTGTATTAGGCATGCATATTACTATTAACTTTGCTGCAGACATATCCTCTCTTTTGTTTTTTCCAATTTGTACTTGATGAATGAATCGCTTAAACTCACCGTAGTACCTTATCTCTCTCTGTCTATATATACCTGCAGTTTAAATCGGGAGAGAGAGAGAGAGAGAGAGAGAGATAAAATGGCAGCAGGATTGAAGCTGGTAGTGGTGTTCTGGAATGCATGGGGGATCCATGTTACGGTGCTGGTGAGCTTCACGATGCAGGTGGCGCTGCTATTGTTGTCCGACTTCCGTCGACGTAATGGCTCTGCCTGGCTAAAGTGGCCCATCTGGTCGGCATACATGCTGACGGACACAACGGCCATATACGCCCTGGGCCACATGTCCGTGATGTGCAGCTGGTCCCCTGAGCACTACCTGATGGCTCTCTGGGCACCGTTGCTGCTGGTGCACCTGGGAGGGCAGGACAACATCACGGCGTACGCCATCGAGGACAACCGGTTGTGGCTGCGTCACCTGCAGACTTTTGTGCTGCAGGTCGCAGCAGCTGTCTACGTGCTGTACGCGTCTTCCATCGTCTCCCACCCGTCCAAGCTCCGGTGGGCCGCGATCCTGATGCTTTTGGTTGGGTTCCTCAAGTACGGGGAAAGGATATGGGCGCTTTTCCACGCCAACTCTTGTGCCAGCAGCAGCCTATCTCGCTCGAGCTATGACAGCAAGGGCTCGGGTTCTCGCACTGGTGGTGGTGATCATCAGCAGGCGGACTGCTTAGCAAGAGCGATCAACGAGAGGAATAGGGACCTGATCGTAGCTTACTCACTGCTGGATGGAACCAAGAAAATGTTCGAGGGGCCAACAAGCCACGTGAAAATTAACAGACAGGATAAGAAGGTATTTAAGAGACTGATATTTAAGAATTTGTACAATGAGAAGGTCGACGAAGCAAATGAAGCAGAGGAATTGGATGAGGAGGAGGTAGACGATGAAGCACAGGAATTGGATAAGGAGGAAGCAGAGTATATGTTTCGTGTGGTGGGCATGCAGCTGTCGATGATGTACGACCTGTTGTACACCAAGGCTGCTGTGGTGCACACATGGTACGGCTTGGGCAGCCGTGTCTTCTTCTCGCTGCCTTTGACCGTCACCGCGCTCGTGCTGTTCCTCCGTTCATCATCGATGAGCCACGGCGGCGGCAGCGAGGGGCCGCCGCTGCCGCTTCTCTTCTGCTGCCGGTTTGGACTACAACAGAGCGGATGTCGCCGTCACCATTGTTTTGCTCACCGGTGCGGTCGTCCCCGGAGTTCGTATCGTCTTTGAGGGCCATCTTCTCCAAGTGGACAGCTGTCCTTCTGTATGGTAGCAGTTGGAATACCATTGGCGACAAAGTTTTTTTAGTTGAATCTAAGGTCACTGCAACAATGAAGGCCCTTTTAGGAAGCGGATCATACGACTGGTCGGGCAGCATGCAGCAACTCCGCTTTTTTGACGTGTCTGGTAGAAGTAACATCAGTATAGGAAGCAAGATGGCAAGATGGATGGGGGTGGAGGACCTGTGGGACTCCACCGTCTACTCCTACTCCATCGAGGTCCCGGACCTTGCCATTACAAAGGTGCTGAAACTGTTGTCGTCCACAACTACGAATGAAATCATGACATCATGGGGCAAGAATGCCGTAGGGAGAAGTTTGAATAACAGCGAAGAGCTCATCACCTTTATCTGGACGGGGGATGAGGAGATGGGAGTGGAGCAGAGAATCCTTGTGTGGCACATCGCTACTCTTGTCTACTATTGGTGGTACAGAGCTATATGTTTTCACGAGCTACATGTTTTCCCCTGGGCAGTGGGGACGAGGCAAAAGTAATAGAGGCTCTCGCGTCCTACATGTTTTCCCTGCTGGCTGCTCGTCCGTCCGTACATGCTGCCTTACCCTGTTAATCGCGACGGGTATAAAAGTTGTGCTCCGATGCCGCCGCTCATATGAGGAGGCGCTGCACCCCATGGGGCCTGCTCAAGGCCATACAGAAACAGGAGAAGGATTTGGTGGAAGGAACTCCACTTCGACTGGAAGAAACTGCATTTTCTACTTCCATGAATAATACTACACTGGACAAAGCATGTCAGCTTGCGGCAAAGCTGATCCACATCACAGACATGCGGGGGGGACAAACAGAAACGACATTCACAGTTAAAGGTCAAGACTACAACAAAATCAAAGTCAAAGTCGTTGTAAACATGGTAATTGAGGTGTGGGCGGAGATGCTGTGCTACACGGCCAACTTGTGCAACGAGAATTACCATGCCAAACACCTGATGGATGGTGGTGAGATCATGACCGTCATTAGCCTTATGATGATATACATGAAGAATGGTTTATTCCGTCAAAACGCAAGCACAAGGCGTGCGGCGGGCGAGCCTACGGCGGAGGGGCCTACTTCTCAAGAAGACATAGAGTCTGGTCGTCGAATCTAACCGACCAACGTGAGTGTATACATATATAATATTAGTTCCCGCTTGTCTTTTATTTATTATATACATGTTATCCTTTGATCAGATATTATTATATCTATATTCTCTAATTTGTTTATACTGACCGGCAGATGGTGTCTCGGCTGGAACTCACAGGGTGGTGCTTGCATCTCGGATGTATCCAATTCTTCCAAATTGCGGTAGAAACTAAGCTTCTCTAATTAATGCTTGCTATGTCAGTTATACTATGCGTGCAGTTCTGTTGAATTAAAAGTAGTAGCTTCGTGTGGTTATTATTATTATTATTATTATTATTATTATTATTATTATTATTATTATTATTATTATTATTATTATTATATCTCATTGAAATCTTCACTCTTCACTGAGGATTCTGTGTGTGCTGTATGGAATTATTAAGGTTTTATTTCCATTTGATTTACAAGATTTCTTGTGCATCCTGCACCCTTACTTGTCGATCAAATTGTAAAACAAATATATTTCATGGTTTTGTACTCTATACTATTTAATTTCAGCTCCATCGCCTCATGTGTGCATGTGTGTGTTTTCTTTGTGGTATTTATTTTATTTTGCAAAAAAGAGGAACGCTCTGTCTGTCGATCGCTCAAGGTCTGGACGGACGACGCCACGCCAGCGCGAACAACAACACAATGATATGCGTCGTCGTCGTCTCTTTTTTCGGGACGGAGGCCGCCGCTTTCCGTGCTCTTACACAGTTACACATTGTTCTCGATGACAACTTTTTCCCCTTAATAAATATTAGTTGTCTTTTTTATTCTTCTTGTAATTCCATTTATATAATATATTGCTCTTAATATTTATAGAAGAAGAAATGTCTATTCGCATCTAATAACAGCACAGTGTGACAAGAAAAACTCGAAAGAAGAAAAAAAAGATTAAAGACATCATAATAATTACGGTAATGCTGGGGACAGGGCGTCCGACGCGCCGGATACGGCCCATAGCGGCGATACGGCCCAGCTAACCCGCGATACGTATACAGAACGCTTTCTCCTTCCTCTCCATTCCCCACTCCTTTCCATTCCCCACCGCGGTCGGGGCCGCCGCAAGCGCTTCGGCGTCGGGGCCGGAAGCGCCAGCGCTCCACCCCACCGCCGCGCCGCCAAGGCCGGAAGCGCTCCACGCCACCGCACCGCCGCTCCACTGCTGCTCCGCTCAACCGCACCGCAGCCCCACCGCTCCTCCGCTCCACCGCAGCGCTGAGCAGCCGCTCCTCCGCTCCACCGCAGCGCTGAGCAGCCGCTCCTCCGCTCCACCGCGGCGCTACCCCACCGCGCCTTCGCACCACCGCACCTGCGCTCCAACGCGACGCCCCGTGGACTGGATCGAGGCGATGAAGACGAGATCGAGACGGGTGCTCCCGCCGAGGAGTGGTGACTCGTGCAGCAGCGGCGATGATGAGGGTGGAGATGGTGGGGTTGCTGGGCGGACGCGCAGTCGTGTGGCAGTCGCCAAGGTTCCCGTGAGTAAAAGAGGCCAACCATCGGGCAGCATGGGTGCAAGGCGACGTCCACTGAAGAAGGTGCAGGGTACAGTGAGGCAATCTCCATTGAAGAAAGGCCGCGAGCAGCAAGGTATGAGTTCTAGATGTGGCAGTTTTGCAGTTATAGATGGCTGATTAGATGGCTGATTAAGTAGATTATGCCTGCTATAGTCTGCAATACTTTGTTCAAAGTTGATTGACGGGTTATGTAGATTATGCTAATGCTAGGGTTTCTAATGCTATGGTTTCTAATGCCTCATATGTTCAAATTTGATTGATGTGTTAGTGATCATGGCACCAGTATGCAGTTTGGATTTTGATTCATGCGTACTTACAGTATGGTAGTGTGTAGGCATCAGCAATTTTCCCATTTTTCACCTACACAACTGCTATCAATATTGGCTTCATCTAGTAATTTGTTTGTTTATAGGTAACTGAATGGTGAAACTGAAAATTTAAAAGCAGATTTTCAGTTTATAGGATCATGAAGCTTGCTCCTGGATTAAATGTTGATCAAACCCAATGGATTGATGATTGTGGCCATAGTTCTCTGCTTTCTATGTCTGATTTCGGTATTCCAGTAAAGCTCATCAAGTGGGTAATGAAATACGTAGATCCTGTGTTGCGAGAGTTCAGGTTTGGTGATAAGGTGATTGTCTTTGACCGTGCTCTGGTTTGCAAGATATTAGGATTTATTAATGGCACCACACCTTTGGACCTATCTATTGGCCTTAATAAGGTTGATGAGTTCCTGCACATCCGTGATGAGTTTAGAGAGGGTGACAGGGCTAAGCTGAGAAGGTGCAAAGAGGTGCTCTTGCAAAGTAAGGACAAGGATACATTCATGAGGGCTTTTATGCTTCTAGCTTTGGGTTCAGTTTATTGTCCGGGTACAACAAATGCTGTGGCCTTGAAGTATCTGCACTCCTTACATGATGTATCCAAGATCAAATCCTATGATTGGGCTGGCCATATCCTAGACTTGTTGATGGAAGAGGTTGATAAATACCATAAGTTATCTCCTGAACAACTTGAGTGTGACCATTATATTCAAGGTTGTCTTGCAATTTTCGCGGTATGTCAACTTTTCCTTCTTTAAGGTGCTTATGATCCATGTACTGTACTGACATCAAATCATTGTATTTATTTTTCTATTCATACCTTGTGATTTACTTTTATGCAGATTGCGTACATGGATCACCTTGATATCCCAATGAATCGTGGTACACATCAAATTTGTTATGACCTACCTCGCATTTGCAAAGTCTGCAAGAAGGACTTTGAGTTTGTGATGGATGTTGACAAGCAGATCGGTGATTTGCATTCATATGGGAAGCTACCGGTTTGTACATTTATGCTTTGTCCTTGTCTTTTTACTCATTCATAAATGCATTCCATTTAATAACTCTAACTCTCTCTACCTGAAATGTCAGTTTCGGTCTGTTACACCATACTCGACTCCTCCAAGTACAACCGAGCATCCTATGGCTGAGGAAGTGCATGTTAATAGCTCTGCGAAGATCTCTCGAATGATTGGCTACGCCCATCGGGTTCCAAAGAATCAAAGTGCACATCGTAAGGGCATTCAGATTGGGACACATATAGCAATCTTATGTGTTTTTTTCTATCTATTTGTTGTACTAGATATCTTTCCATGTTGCTTTACATTCCCATCCATGTTTCATAATTATAGCTATAGTACATACTTATTTTGCTGCCTTCTCTTGTTATTCATGTCCTCCCCATGAGTTTGCATTTTGCATATACTGCTGCAAAGAAGCTCATTTGTTTGTTGCAAATATATATCTTTCCATGTTGCTTTACATTCCCATCCATGTTTCATATCTATTTTAAGTGTTGGTTTACCCTTTATCCACCTTCCTTTTTTTCCCATCCAAATAGGTGCCTGCTGAATACAAGCCCATTATTGCAGAGACGACTTCTCTAATTGATCGTGACATTGACGAGCTTGCTGAGGCTATGGCTGCAGATTTCAAGGCCAAATGCAAGGGCATATACAAGCATCGTTTAGGTGAGATGACAACTAAGTTGATCAATGTAACCCGTCAAGTTCCATGTAGTACTTGCAATGCAACCACCAAGGCCTCTACAAGTGGTGGTGTGCCCCCCTCTAATGATGGGACTCTGGATAGTGAAGATATTGATATCACAGCAAAGATTGCTTCTTTTGTCATTGATGCACATCCCAAAGACTTCATCTCCTAGAAAGAGCGAGTCCCCACCCTACTTCAATGAAATTCCATCCTTCAATTTGTTCAAAGAGGGTGATCTAGATTTCAGTTTCATCTATGGTGATAATATGGGAGCCCAAACAGATAAGAAAATGCCCACTACTCCATTGGCGTATTCAGGTCCTACCTTATTGACATTTGCTAATCTCAATTCTATTTCGTGATTATTTCAGTTCTATGTACTAAACATTTGGCATCATTTTAGGTGGTGCCACTAACTTGGGTGTTGGTTCGAAGATAATCAACTCAAGTGTATTTGAGAAGAAGAATAGGAGGAAGAGGGCTGCACTACAACCGAACCCCTCGGCAAGAAGGCCAAAAAGATATAAAGCCGATGGTGATACAACATTGGCTTATCAACAATACATTGCTAAGAAATTGGTCATGAAGAAGCCAACTAAAGTTCAATGTGAACTGTGAGTTATCCACCCAGTTCCATGCAAAATTCACTTGTCTATTTAAATTGCAATGTTTCGCACTCACCGGGTATTATGTTCAGTTAGTTCTTTTCCAATGTTGCACTATTTGTTCTCCAATTTATGCATTTCAGCAAGCTATTTAAATTCTTATATTGTTGTTTAGGCCACCTTTTGTTCAAATCCTTGGATTCCATGTAACTTATGATGACTTCTACAACTCCCTCAAGCCAAGGGGACATATTTCTAACTCAATCATGACAATGTGGACATACCAATTTAATCATGCCTGTCAACAATCTTGGCGAGAAGACAATGACATTGTTAAGAAATTTGCTTTCAATGCTATGATCTCAGAAGAAACTTAAACCACTAGTTTCTATCCTTTTGTGTAACTTTAATTCTTCCATTTGTATAAAACATCACTCTTTTTGCATAGGAAAAGCTAATAGTAGATCCGCAACAATTCAATCAAGAAAGTTTCATATCGATTCTTAAGGCTGGACAAGACATGGAATTTTTCTCGGATGCACTTGGTATAGTCCCTGTTTTCTCATTTATGTTGCAGTTTATTTTTCTAGTATGTTTCAAATACCTATAATTATTTGTTTCAAATGTCCATGTTATATGTTTCAATTCTGAATGGGTGGGTTGGATGGGTGTTGGCTGCGGTATCTGCAACTGTCTTGTTCATCGCCAGCCTCCAGCCATTTGGCACCCTCCAAACAAACTAATGATTGATATATTTCTGTTGCATGTAGCTTTTTTTCCTAATTGTTGATCACGACCACTGGGTGCTTGTATGCATTAATATATTCATGCGCCAAATAGCGTTCTTCAATTCCATCAATGCCTCAACAGACACTCCTTGTTTCCAAAGCGCAAAAAACTTGGTAAATGTGTGCATGTTTCATTATTGGAATAATATACATCTAGTTGAGGCAACTATAATGAATTGAAATGCATTTGTTTCATTTTCAGGTTCAAAACTTTGCAATTGCTGCTCTTTCGAGTGGGGTTCTAAAATGTGATGTAGCAAAGATTCGAGTGGACCTACCCTACTTGCCTACCCAAGAAAAAACACACACCGTGAGTATTCGAATCATGCCTCTTTTGCAATGTGTGGCTGCAATATCTAATATTTTGGTCATCTATGTAAATAATTTATGTCTTTTGTGCTTTCTTCTCTCAAGGCATGATTGTGGTCTCTATGTCATGATTTATATGGATTCTTGGGATGGGAAGAAGATGGCCATTGAATTTGAACCGGTTCGTGTTTTTTCAATGTCCATTTCTTTTTCTTTATGATATCATTCATATTTGCTATGATCTTAGTTTTGGCATGTGTTTCTTTTTTCAGGCCCAGGTGGGTGACTATAGGAAGATTGTGGGGCGGCTTCCTCCTCCTCTCGCCATTGAACGAGATCTCGCTTGAAGCCTTTGTGAAGGAGAACTGCTGAATTAGCCTAGGAGCATTTCATCACCCTAGGATGTAGTTAAGCTAGTGATACAGTTGATTGTAACTTGGGTTTGTAATCTCAGGGTCCAGTTTTTGTAGTACACAGTTGCATGTTGAACTGGTACTATTGGCCTGTTGCAAGTACCTGAATGATTTGTTGCAATGCTGGAATTCTAAATTTCTATGTTACTTCCATCAGTTGTTTCATGGTTTGGAAATCATATGTTTCAAGTGCTTCCTTCTTATGTTTGCTATGCTCCAAAATAATATGTTGCACCAGTCCTTATAACTTGTTTCAATTGTCTGATGGACCATGTTCAAATAGTAGTTGTGGCATGGTGCATTGATGAAATGCTGGTGTTGCTGCCACGTTCGACCAACTGTAGTTGGTTGCATCCTGCTCTTGCTAGCCACAGGTGGCCATAGCAGGCCGTAGATGGTTGTAGACCTACCATAGCAAAGCCACACCGGCCTATGCTTCCCGAGCACCGCCCGGTGAAGCTTTCGTCCCTCGCCTTTGTTCCAAACCACCTATCGATAAGGATCTTTTGATGTTGCGGTGTCTCACTAATAAAGGAAGAGTAGTGCGCTAGCGGACCCACTCACTAGGACAAACCATTAGTAAAGGGCTACAAATGAGGGCCTGCATTTGAGATTGCAAACCTGCCTTACAAACACCCAAGAAAAGAACATAGGGGCCGTCATTAGGTGTGCCAAACTTAAACATACATTGAGTTGTTGGCAAGCTTCTCAGCAACGCACGCAACATCTAAATGTAATCAATGCACCATGCCACAACTACTATTTGAACATGGTCCATCAGACAATTGAAACAAGTTATAAGGACTAGTGCAACATATTATTTTGGAGCATAACAAACATAAGAAGGAAGCACTTGAAACATATGATTTCCAAACCATGAAACAACCGATGGAAGTAACATAGAAATTTAGAATTCCAAATTGCAACAAATCATTCGGTACTTGCAACAAAGCCAATAGTGCCAGTTCAACATGCAACTGTGTACTACAAAAACGGACCCCGAGATTACAAACCCAAGTTACAATCAATCATCACTAGCTTAACTACATCCTAGAGTGATGAAATGCTCCTAGGCTAATTCAGCAGTTCTCCTTCACAAAGGCTTCAAGCGAGATCTCGCTCAATGGCGAGAGGAGGAGGAAGAAGCCAGCCACAATCTTCCTATAGTCACCCACCGGGCCTGAAAAAAAGAAACACATGCCAAAACTAAGATCATAGCAAATATGAATGATATCATAAAGAAAAAAGAAATGGACATTGAAAAAACACGAACCGGTTCAAATTCAATAATGGTTTGGTGCTATGAACAAACTAGAGCTTCAACTCGTGTCTTTCATCGATCTCAATATCTCTTGTGCTTGTGCCATGTACTTGCAAGTCTGTACACTATGCCCATCTTCATAGCAATAGGAGCATGGAGGAGGTTTCTTACTTCCCTTTTGTTACCTTCTTCGACCTAGTGCTCTTCTTCATAGCCTTCTCCCTATGTTGCCGCACAATGCTCTTCTTTTCTATCCTCTTTCTCCCTTGGCCTTCCTTTTGGATCTCAAGGGGGAGGATTTAAGTACATGGATGTGTTGGCTGCAGCTAGACTTTCTTGCTTCTTTGCTCCACTTCCATACTTGCCGCCGCAGCCGTTAGCTCGCTGCCCGCCTCCTCCTCAACCGCCCTAACATCTTCCCAAACCTTATCAATCCCTTGTGTAGCAATCGATCTTCGCTTTCGGGGCCAAGCAAGCATCTGCTGCTAGCCCACTCATTTTTCTACACAATGAGTTATATCTTAGCCTGTTGGTGGTAGGAACACCAAAGCAAGCTTCGTGAGACAAGAGGTTTTCACCGATCTTTATGGTTGCTTCCTCCGACCATCTTCTAAGCAAATATTTCTCTGAATTTGTTCTACATCACAGTGGTAAATACTTTCGTAATGTGGGGACATAAAAGTCCGTCTCGCTCAAACATGTTGCAGGTACAAGAATACGTGGTTCCATTATCTTGGACCGACACATTGTAGCTTTTCCATTCTAGATGATCAAATATGAACACCTGCTTTTCGGATCTCCATGGTAAAACCTCCAGCCTCTGTAGTTACTTGTCCCTTCTTGCATGATGTTGAGTCCCGTAATGCTCTTGAAATTTGAAGAAAACGCTCCTAGTGTAGAAGCGTGCAGCTTGCTTCTCAAATGAATATCTCCCCAAAGCGGTGGATTTGAAATCGACCCTTGCAGCCTTCAATATTCTCTCTCTCAATCCTTGTGTCCATGATGTGCTCATACTTGTTTACAAAGCGCAAAGATGTAATCTTGTGGATGCACCAAATTCTTGAACGCTGAATTCATACTTTCGTAACTTCCTAAGTGCTTGTGAAAGGGAAAAATGATTTCCTAAAGTATGCCGGGCGTCCACATTGTCCTAGCAACCGACATGTTCTCGAATGCTTCATTGTTATGCGATCAAATTTATCCTCCAATTTCGCCATAAAAGCTCGAATTCTTCGGTGTCTGTGTGTGATTAATGCAATAATCAAACATTTTTGCGAATTCTTCACTTTTGTTGATCAGCCAAGCAAGTTTGTCACAAGCCTTGCTCACAACATGCCACTTGCAACACCTATGAACAAAGATCAGCAAACACTTGCTCTATTGCAGCCTTCATAGCCTTGTCCCGGTCGGTCATTACATTCCTCGGTTCCAGACCACCCATTGCTTCTTTCAAGGCTTGGAATACCCAGACAAATGTTTCGGTCGTCTCATCTGGAAGCAAGGCACAACCAAGCAAAATGCTTTGCATATGGTTGTTTATACCAACGATTGGAGCAAATGGCATCTTGTATCTATTAACACAATACGTTGTGTCAAAGAATATGCAATCTCTGAAATTCTTGTACAACTCCCTCGACCTTCCATCAACCCAAAACAGCCCTCTAATAGCATTGTCACTATCAATCTTCACTTCATAGAAAAAAGATGGGCTCTCAGCCTGTTGCTTCTGAAAATACTCCATTGTTGCATCCATGTCTCTGAAACGGACACCTTTCCGTAGGTGAGTCCTCAAGTTTGAGATATCCTTGCTGTTGTATGTCAGGTTCTCAATTCCACCATGCAAATCAGCAAGGATGGCCATGATCTGCATGGTGCTAATATTCCTATGATGGAATGTCTTCAGGAGTTCATAATCTGCCACTGAAATGCGCCGATGAGATCTCAACTGTTTCCTTCTTCCAATCTGCTTAACCAGTGGATGTGTGTGCTCTTCTTTCATCACAATCACTTTCCACTTCCCTTCCCGTAGACCAATTGCCATGTGCGCCTTGCAATTGAATTTCTTGATAGTATTGCACTTCCTTGACGCCGTGGTCAGTACAGCTGCAGAGCTCTTCTTCTTTGACGCCTTAGCTTTTGCTACATCATTGGTCGCCGTGCTGGCTGAAGTGCTGCCCTCATGCTCACTGGGTTCTTTCCTAGCGTGTGCACACTCAAATTCCACCCTAATAAGCTCCCCAGTGACTGTACTCCTTCTTGATGATGCATTCCTTATGCTGAAACCCATTTTAAATGCATAAGCATTGTACACTCTTCTCGCTTCATCAATAGTGTCAAACACCATGTCAACCACAGGCACCACAGGCTGCGAACACACAACATCTTCTTCATGGTAAAAAACTTCTTCTTCAGATAACACCTCCACATCAACAAAGACTTGCACATCTGTAGTATTGATGGAGACACTCTGGTTGATGTCAATTTCACCTTGGCCCTGCATAAAAATGTCCCAAAAAGGTTTACTAAATGGCATACATATGCACCCTTCTTAAAGGAATGACTGATGTAGTAAAAAGATCTTACTTCGCAACAATTTCACATGATGTATTACGAAGAATTGTGCGATCGCAATTCATGTTGCTCGATGTTGCAAAGACTTTGGGGCAGTCCAACAAATGACTGATGATGTGTGCTGCCACTATTGACATCCTGCACATACACATGTTGCAAACTGCATAAGCATGTTTCAAACTGCATATATACATGCTCTGCGTTTACGTGCTATAACTCGAGAACATACCTCACGTCGAGGAAGGCTACCAGATTGATGAACTGGAGCCGGCACTGCACCGGTAGAAGTTTGCCCAGATTCTCATTCAGCCATGTTTCAAACTGCATAGGACAATGTTTCAGTGCTATAATTCTGTGTTTTACGTGCTACAAACCAGAAAAACAACACACTTTGTAACCCTAGAATGAATCAAGTGAATTTGAGATCATACCTCGAGTAGGGAAGGCTAGCGGATTGACGAAGTGGAGCAGGCAAAGCACTGCTAGAAGCCTCTCCATGACCATGAGTTGGATTGAACAGATCCGTCAAATCATCTTGAACAATTGGGGGTGGGCGATGGTGTGGAGGAAACTCTATTTGTTGCAGGATGTGAGACATTGGGAATACGTCAAGAACAACTCCAATCGGCCGGGCAGAGCTCTCGCATTACCTCCAATCCGTCCGGCAGAGCTCGAGCGCCTCCACCCCCCGTGCTTTTACGGGGAGCGCCTCCAATCGGTCGAAGCCGGGTGTAGCGGGTCGTAAGCCGGGCGCCAACGACCGAAGGCGACGGCGTGAGGAAGCCCGGGAGCGACGCCGAGGAGGGGCCGGGCGCGACGTCGCGGGGGGGAGGCGGGCGCGACGCGCCGAGGCACGGGCGCGACGCTGCGGAGGAGACAGACAATGGAGGCCAGCGATGCTGTTTTGTTGGGGCGCGATTTGTTGGGCCGGGTTACCAGCTGGTGGGCTACGTGGGTCGCCAAGTTACCGTCCCGAGGGACGGAAGTTACCGCCGAAGTCCGGCGGCGGCAGCACCGTAATAATTATTAATTGAAGAGAAAGCTGAAAAAACAGAGGAAGGGGTTTACTCCAATCCATCCTGCCCGAATCACAAAGCAGATCCATCCCAGCGATGATGGCCGGGCGCCGACGACGCCGACCTCGCCTACCGACTCCAGGTAGCCGAGGCCCTCCAAGCCTCCCTAGCTACATCCCGGACCTTCCCAAGCAGCGCCGCCGCCTCGACCTCCTCTTCGCCGTCATCGTCGCGAGCCGCCGCCCCCCCGCAATTCCGCATCCTCTTCAAGGGAATGACGAGCAAGGAGGTGGTGGGGCCGAGCGCTCCGGACCCCGGCGTGGCGGTGCTCGCGGCGGCAGTCATCGGCCCGCTTGGGCACGTGCTTTTCATGACCCAGAAGCCGGTGCCGGGGTTCGTAGGAGGCCGCAAGACGATCGAGGTGATGGCGCTCATGGAGGGCCTCCACGCCGCGCTCAGGCTTGGCATCCCGAACGTCACCATCCTCACCGACTACATGCTTCTGTACAACCATGTACGCAATGAGGCTCTTGTCTTTTTAGCTGCCCCATCCAACACAAAAACGTATGCTCTTGTTCAGTTCATAAACTTCGTCTGAGAGAAGAGAAGTGGAGAGGATAAATGCACCATTTGGTATGCTGGACGGCAACTGGGATGTGGGAGGTCATTCGTTGTTCCATGGAAGCATGATCTCTACTTCAATTTTGTGTTCATCACTTGTTTTTGCTTGCTGTACTTTGTGACCATCAATTTTTCTGTGATACAGATCGAGGTTAAACATCCACATATTTGCCCATTAGATTATACTGCGTACAAAGCTATTTGGATTGGTCAGATCATATAGATTTTTTTCACTAGAATTTTTTTTTTCTCGAATACGCAAAAGATTTGCGTATCTTTTGTATTAAGAAGAAGAGTTTAAGCAAACATACAACGCACTCTAGAGAGCGCCAAAGGAGGTCAACAACACAACCAAAGGTGGACCGTCCTAACAAGAACTTCTCTTTTGCTAAACAGAAAATGCTCTGTTATTAAAAAAAAGGTTATAAAAAAACAGAAACTGCTCTTCTTCAGTTGATAAACACTTCTTTGTAGGTCAAAGATTAAAACGGTGCATCTGTAGTAAGACAGTCTTATGATGTCCTGAATCCCATTATTTGTTCTCCAAGCTAGTTGTAGTTGTAGACGTTGAGGCTGATATCTTATAGTTATGCATGTTGAGTTTCAGGTGCCACTGTTGGTGCTGTTAGTTGTGATCACCTTCTGCGTCAGATGTCTTATGCGTGCATATTTGGTTTACAATCATGTAAATTCAGCTGTCAAGTTTTGAATCTCTTCTTTTCTACTAGTCTTGCAGTGACTTATCCACTCATCCGCTTGTCAAAATATAATTAAAAAAAGTTCTTATGATTGTTGCTGAGATGATATCATTGGGATTGCAGATGCTTGGATTTTGGCGTCCAAAGAAGAAGCTGGCAGACATGATCGATCAGGTTATGTCATTGCGAAGGCAATTTTTTGACAGATGTGACATAACTCTTGTCGAGCACAGCCAGGTCAGCTATGTGTTCAAATTAGCAAGAGATTTCATAGATGCTCAGATCGCCAAGGCTCTTGCTGAGAGAAGCGAGAGATGCAACATCTGCATGGAAGACACTGAAGTTTCTAAGATTCATGCTGTTGAAGGCTGTGCACATCGCTTTTGCTTGTCGTGCATGAAGGAACATGTGAGAGTTAAGCTGCTCCATGGAACACTCCCATCTTGCCCACAAGATGGCTGCACTTCCAAGCTAACTGTGGAGGGTTCCAAGGTATTCCTGTCACCTCAACTATTAGAGATCATGGTACAGCGTATCAGGGAAGAGCAAATCCCTCCAACTCAAAAGATTTACTGCCCTTATCCCAAGTGTTCAGCCTTGATGTCCCTGACTGAGCTGATGAAGCCAATGCAAGGAACTTGCTCAAAGTACACTGTCGCTGATGTCCTCACACTGAGGAAGTGTGTGAAATGCAGAGGCTCTTTTTGCTTCAGATGTAAGGTCCCCTGGCATGATAGGATGACTTGCAATGACTACAAGAGAAGGTACCCGCATGGCCATCCAGAAGATGCAAAGCTACGGAACCTTGCACAGCAGCTGCTGTGGCGGCAATGTGTGAGATGCAGGCACATGATTGAATTCGCAGAGGGTTGCTACCATATGACTTGTGTGTAAGTCTTTATTCCTGATTATTTATGCTGCCCATTTGTTATATCTGGTCCTGATGCCAATAAATATGTTGCTGCTTTTGTTTCTTTTTCTTTTGAGGAAACGCTTAGGTTTGCTTCTTATAAAATCTTGCTGACATGTCTGCTGCTGCACACATTGGTTGCTGCAGGTGCGGTTATGAATTCTGCTACACGTGGGAGTGAATGGAAGGAGAAGAAAGCAACCTGCACCTGCCCACTGTGGGAGGAACGCAATATCATCAGGTATCATAATGAGGATGATGACGATGACTACGATGATGATGAGGACGAGGATTACTACGATGAAGAAGATGCTTACTATGGGCGAGTCCCTCTCCATAACGTGGTTCACCTTCCTTTTCATGGAAGGGCTGTTCACTAGGACAATCACCCCATCTTCCAGAACTTATTGTGCAATAAGTTTCTGGCATACATAGTTTTTTTGAGATGACCAGTGTGTTCTCTCCAACAGTGCAAGGACTATCTTCAACATTGCAATATACTTTGTTCTTTATTTTCCTCATCAATTTATTAGTCCATTACACCAAAACAATTGGGTCAAAAGCAAATGCTATCAGTGTAAGTATAACAGCAAACTTACATCATGTTTAATAAGGAAGGCCATGGATCATCGTTAAATAACAAACAAGAAGGGAGCTGTCCTATATCCAGCAAAAGAACAACAGCTCCAGCATGTACCTCTATCCTCTAGTACTTTCTCATCTCCTGTACTATACAGCCGTCTTAAGGCCTATGGGAATGGACATTGGGCAAATTTCTCAAAGGGGCAAAAATCGTGGACCTAAAATTGGACTCAAATATGAACAGGGCAGATGTTCTATTGCTTCTCTGCAACGTGGACAGGGAAAAAAAATCTGTTGGGGACGGTTTCAGTTTTTTTGCACCATAGTAGATGTTAACCAGGTAAACGGTAGTTTATCCTCTGTAACCCACTATGATCTTCCCCTGCCCTGGATTCACTCTCATCTTTGATCACTACATTCTTTTCACTACTTTCTTGACAAGTTCTCTTGTGTTGACTCCCTTGACTTGCTCTCATCTTTGATCATCGCCTTTTTGGCAAGCTCATATCCTGCAAAGTTCATTGCTCCAAGAGGAGCAATCCAAAAGAAGCGGGGGATCGCACCCTTAAAGAGCCCAAGTGGACCCTCATTTCGAAGGATGGAGAAGATTATCATCTGCATAGACACTGGTGTGCCTGGAGGGGCAGTCATCATCCTAGTCTTCATCACATCAAAGGGAGTGGTCACTATTGCCGCAAGTCCTCCAGACAATGCTCCAACTGTCACTATTTCCCATGCTTCCAAGTCTCTCTTCAAAACATGTTGTGCTACCTGCAAAATGAAGATGAGCATTATTAGATGTGTCAATATGCAAGGCATAGTGATAATAACGTAACAGATACATTAAGGATACCTTCTTAGCTTCTGCATAGAGGCACATTCCAGCAACATAGAAAGGAACCTCACGACAGAGTGTAGCCCCAGTGCCACGAAAAAACCCCTTTGGGCCATCTTGTCGCATGGTGCCAACAATCGCCTCCCCTACATTGTTGAATATTCCTGCTTGCAAACGTTGCTTAAGAACCTCACAAGGGATTCGGACTGCAGTTCCTAGGACTGTGCTACAGAAGGACGCAATTGATTGCACCTATGGAACAAAAAACATCATCAAACAATTCCACAAAGCACAATAATTATTACAGAGAACCAGAAAGTTTCTATTACCACTACTAAGTTCTAAAAAAAATCCATCGACTTCATGGGATTTACAAAGGTGAGCTCCAGAGTCCAGACTGGCAGGAAGTCCCTTTATTGTAGAGAATGCAGAGTTTGCACAAGACAAGAAGTACTGGAGTAGTAAATCATACCTGAATCTCTGGAAGTGTTGGAGCGACATTGATTAATACAAGCTTGCTTGCTTCAAAGATTCCTGTCCGCAGACCATGGCTGCAAATGACAGGGTTTGCATTTTATATCCTACAAAAGATTTGCATATAAACCTATGAAATGCCACATACCTTGAAAACTGGCCAAGAATTGCTGGGATAGAACCTCGATACAATCCTCGAATCCCAATTTGTGGAAGCCTTGAAATGAGCTCGGGAAATGAGAGCGTAGATGCTTGGACACGTGTCTGATACAGCAAAAAGATAAAGCAATTGCATTTTGAGTACTTTTGTTGGCAGACTAAACTTCTGTCATCCTATTTAACCAATGAGGTCACATATAATGCTTAGGCATACCACATGCATATTGATTTGTGATGGGCATTCATAGTCATAACAAAGTAAGATCTCAAATGGGATGCTATACATAGAAAGCTATTAATTCAATATCATGTGCTTTATTGAATCAGTTGTTTGAACTAAAATGGTATAAAGAAGCATGCAAACTAAAACAGTATAAACAAGAATGCTACTGTACCTTCATTGAATCAATAGGATGCAGCAGAGAGGTAGAGAGCGCACTTGCAAGACCTCCAGCTAAAGCAGACTTCAAAACACTTCCTGTGGATATTTCTATAGGTGGGGGGACAGCAACAACAGTAGCAGCTTCAAACCAAATGTTCCTGAATTCATTTGTATGTGAAGAAAAGTAAGATAGCAAAGAGAGCACCATATAACGATGAAATATAGTCCGAATTGGTGATAATTGCAGAGTCACTATTCACTAAAGCCAATTCAACCGCAGGTTTATTCTAACAGGAACAGGATACATCATACATACCGAGGATCATCCTCAAGGCGCTCTGAAGGAAGTAGAAGCATGAAGTTGCGGAAATGGCCATATGAGATTGATCCTTCCGCATCGGCATTTAGATACCGTAGCATGGCAGCAGCATTATCTTCATTGGCTGGAAGTCCAGCACCTTTCAAGGAAGTCAAAATTTGATTCTTGTGAAGTGTTCCAGAATTGCTCAAACACAACGTGGTATATGCTCGAGAGAATGGTTGCCTCCTTCTGTTCCATCAAGGACGAAAATTGCTTCCACCCAATTGATTTCGAAAAGAAGTTGCTTCTTGTATGCCGGAACAAGTCTCGAGCATACCTCCTCGGTAACCGCCTCTTCCTCATTGCAATTTCGAGATCTTCTAGAGTAACTTGGCCATCACCATCTCTATCTAACTCTTCAAAGAATCGCTTTTCTGCAGCAGCATAACATCAGTTACAAATATCACCTCACGATCCAACTAAAATACATAAAATAAAAACAGCAACCTTTCATAAGTATCATTACATTATGTTATGCAGAGTGCTGAATTGCTGAGGTACCAGTTAGAACCGTAGTTTGAAAATCGTATGATGGATAGAGCGTAGCTTGACTAAAAATGTACTAACAGGAAAAATAATAGGATGGTACCGCCCTGCTGTTGCATGGGTCAATTAAAATGTCTAATAGGCATATGTTTGATAGTAGCTCACCTAAATTTTCTAGATAGTGGTAAAATAACAGATAACATCAGAACAGATTTTATGCTGTAAATTGTAGATACGAATGGCATATCCACAATCTGAATATTTGAAGAAGTCTAGTGATTAAAGTGTACATAATATAATTACTTTGACTCTAATACTGGCATTTGAGCCTTCTGTAGAGAACTAACAGTGACTGATCTAATTTGGCGATTTACCTACTGGTGCCATATGGTAAAATGAATGCATGATTATCAATTGTAGACCTTGAGCCTACACATTGAAGAAGTAGAACTGAGGACACCTCTACCTCTCTGTTGGAAAATGAAAAATGATGTTACCTTCAATTTCTGCATATCTGAAGAAGTCCTGCACTGAGAAAAGCTTCTTCTTATCAGGATGTCCATCCACTGATGTTGATGATCTGCTCACCAGCTGCGGGACTAACTCGATGAGCTCCGTCAGTGAAACTGCAGACAGTGTGGACCGCAGACGCTCCACATTCGACAAAGGAATGTTAAGCAGCCGGGCAGGCAATTTCTGCGCCTGCTGTTGTGTACCGCCAGCTTTGTCCACCTCCTCGTCATCCCCAATTCCAGCACCATCCTCCTGGTCGCTTACTGGAGCTGGTGCTGGGACAGGGGACGCACCACCCATGATCCTTGCTCGCGGCGGCGCCCCAACCTTTGCAAAGCCCAGGTTGGAGAGGAACCCATCGAAATCGGCTCTCTTCCCATCGATCACCTTCCTGAGAAGCACAAATTGCTCCAACTGTCGGGTAGCCATACCAAATTCTTCACCTTTCTGCCTGCAGGCATCCTCCAGCAAGTGCAGGTTGTGGGAGAAGGCGTCGAACGCAATGCAGAGCAGGAGCTCCAGTTGCCTCTGCGGGGTGGCGCCATTGCTGTGATCCCAGTGGCGCGACGGGGAGTGTTTGCCTGCCCCTGCCCGTCGCTTGGGCTTGAAGCACCTGGCGAATGACTTGAGGGGCGTGTGGAGGAAGTTGGTGACGACGACGTGGAGGTGGAGCAGGCAGTCGGCCTCGAGTTCCTCCTGCTGCTTGGGGTTGGGATTGGGACCGGAATTGGATCCGGGGACGTGGATGACGGGAAGGTGAAGGTGCGCGATGGCGCCACGGGCGGCGGTGATGAAGGCCTCTAAGGGGCGGTCGGGCGCCATGTGCATCAGGGACAGGCACTAGGTGGTGGTTCCTGTCCGGTGGCGGTGGACTCCGGCGAGCGGCGGGGAAGGCATAGCAGCAACGCGGGTGAGGTCCGCCTCACTCACTCACTCAAGAAAGCTCTGAGTGGGTGCCGGCTTTCTTCTTCCAGTGGTAGAGACGAGAGTCGCGAGGAGTAGACAGGCGGCGGCGGAGGCCGGCCGTGGCCGGTGGTGACGAGAAGGAGAGGGCCGGGCGAGGTGGAGCTGTAGCAGACGAGACGGGAGGTGGAGAAGCGGCGAGCCGAGACCATGAAAATTGAGGAAACTGCAGGAAGGAATTAAATTAATTTCACAGGGGAATGAAATGGATTACGAGCCATATTCAGATAGATCTCCTTTTTTGGCATTTGTTTCTGTCCGGAATAAACTGGTAGAATGTGCTTTCTTTTAATTTTTTTTTCTAAATCCATACTTTTTAACTCGAGCAATTTTTTTTGTCAGGCTACCCAATTGGCCGCAGCAATGCCCAGTTTGTGACAAAAACAAAGTTCTAACTTTTTTGGATAAAAAATGAAGGTCTTTTTGAGAACTTCATTAGGAGAGCTTGTTTTAAAGAATTTGTACATACATACATACATGTATAAAGACGTGGACAAAACATTATTACATTAGAAATAATTTGATGCTTATACACCATCAATTGATTTATTAGGAGAGGAGTACACGGGGAGCGGCACCCATGATGATAATTGCAGTTACAAGGATGCGTGCGTCAAAGTTTATTGATGCGGCAAAATTAATGCAAGGCCATCGGTCAATCAGTAAAAATGCTAATATTAATCCTGATAATATACATTTTACATAAGGAATACTAGTACTTTCTATGTAAAAAAAACAATTCTCACTTTTTGATGAGTCAAGTAATTTGACGTTTGATCGAAGTTATATAAAAAGAAAGAACTTTACGGTACAAAGAAAGTATCATTACATTAATTAGTGATCTACTTAAGACATAATTGTTAATATTATTCATCATAAAATTGGTTATAAACTTAAACTGAGTCCCAGTAAATTGGCTCTTTCTGAAAGGAAAGAATGAACT
Source organism: Chrysopogon serrulatus (assembly GCA_015844335.1). Taxonomy (NCBI): domain Eukaryota; kingdom Viridiplantae; phylum Streptophyta; class Magnoliopsida; order Poales; family Poaceae; genus Chrysopogon; species Chrysopogon serrulatus. The sequence goes on along the minus strand of JADLZL010003554.1, from coordinate 128,741 downwards.
CACATCAACAAGTGGGAGGTTGACTGAGACTCAACAGACCAGCACCAGCCACTCCAGTCGTCCTCCTGTTCATCCGTTTCTTCCAAGCAAGACGACTCCTGTCCACAAATATACTACACCCTCCAAATGACAGTCACACAGACACGGGAATGGATTTGATTGATCAACTATTCAACTCCTGGGTGTGCAACCGGCCGTGTTCAGGCTATCCGCGCTCGTCATCCTTTAAATCCATCCTCTAAAGAAAATATTCCGTCCTAGTCATCAATATTCTTTCCTCTACATTTAGTTTTCCCGCACTCATCCATACTTTATATCACATCCTCTATATAGTATGTCCCACATGTCATACACCAACCTTCTCTCTCCTTTCTTCCCCATCCCCACCGGTTCCCATCCCTCTCTCTCTCTTCCTTTCTTCCCTCCCCCCATCAAAGCAGACAGCCACGGAGGAGCAGCGGCGCGGTGGCCCCCTCCGGCGAGCCGCGACCACGCGGCAGCCCGCACTGCGAGCCCGCGTGGCCCGCCCCGGGAGCGCGCACGCGCAGCCCCCGGTGGAGCGGCGCGGCGGCCACCGGCCACCCGAGCTTCGGCGGTGTGGCGGCGGCTTCGAGGCCGCTGCTACGGGCCGGCCCTCGGCGGCCATGGCGAGTGCGCCCGGGCGTGGCCGTGCTCACTTCTCTCTTCCGTGGCATGGCGAAAGCCAGTGGCGCACGCAAACCGCGGCGGGCGCGGCGCCGCGCCGCGCACGCTGGCCGCCGCCGCGACGCGGGCGAAGCGCACGCGCGGCCGGGCAGCGAACACTGGCCGCGAAGCGGCGAAGGGCCGACGCTGCGTGGCGTAGAGAAGCGAGCGTGCGGCGGGCGAGCTCAAGCTCCAGCGGCCGTCGCGGCGGACGGCGCCGCGGATCCCGCCTTCCTCTCTACCGGCGTAGCGGCCGGGCGAGCGGTGCGCGGCGCGACGCACAAGGCGAAAGCTTCCGGCGAAAGCTGCCGACCGCCCTTCTCTTTCATCCGCCCGCCTCACCTTCGCCTCATCTTCTCTCTCTTCCGACGCGTGGGGCCCGCGCCCAGCTTGACGCTCTCGACGCACGCTATCGCACAAGTTCGGCGTCGGCGGCAGAGATGGATGCCACGCCCCTTCTTGATGCAAATCAGGGCCCGGTTTACGTCCGGAAACGCGTGCATCGGACGCTGCGTTCCGGACACCGGTGCGCATAGCCTCAAGTTCCCAAAGTTTTTGCATAGTACCCATCACATCGAATCAAAAGTTTTTGTACAGTAGTCATCACATCAAATCTTACGGTAGCATTAAACGTAGACGAAATAAAAAACTGACAAATCTTTTTAGTCTAATTAGTTTATGATTAGCCTTAAGTGCTATAATAACCCACATGTGCTAATGATAGATTAATTAAATTTAAAAGATTTGTCTCACAGTTTCTAAACGAATTGTGTAATTTATTTTTTTTTATTAGTATCTGAAAACCCCTTCGGATGTTGCACCTAAACATTCGATGTGACACTTAAAAAATTTTATCCACTCCAACTAAACACACCAGCTGTGCAAAATGAAATAATCATGACATAAAGCGGTTATTTCAGCCTTTGGCATTTTTATAGAGTTAAATGTATCTTAATAGGCTTTTTTTATAGAGTTAAATGTACCACAGACCCCTGAACTTGTAAGGGTGTGTCATATAGACCCCTGAACTTTAAGAGTGCATTTCTGACCCCCTAAACTTGTCAAGTGGTACACTACAGGCTCTGAACTTTAAAAATAAATTTTTGGCCCCTGAACTTGTCTATATGTGTCACTTAGGCCCCTGAACAGTAACTTTTGATATTTTTCTTATTATTTTTAGAAATCCAAATTAAGAAGCCAGAAAAAGTACCGAGGGAGCTCTAAAAAACTTGATATTTTGTAAGAATGACATAGAACATGCTAATTTTTTAAGTGAAATTTAAATTATTGTATTTCAAAAATGGTCGAACTATATATTCTATGACTTAAACTCTATAATCTTGTCGGTGGAGCCGAGCCGAGGGGTGCCGCTTGGCTTGGGCTTGGCGTCGCGTCGCCGGAGCACCTGATGAGCTATTAGTGACGACCATGCATGCCGAAGTATCAAAGTTGACTGATGCTACAGTAGGTAAAATGGGCACACATACGTGTCCTAGTCCAGTTCTAAAGAAAATCAAAGAATTTGAGTCTGAACTCTGAACCCAACAAAAGCTTTATTCGTGTGGAATAGCGAAATGATCTCCATAACTCCCACAGTAACAACCAGTGTATCACAATCACCCGTACTGAGAAATGAGCAACAATTTCAGAGTTTTAGAGGAAGAGAACAAAAATCAATTTCCAACACACAAAAGACTTGTTTGGTCGATCTGCTCCTTCTTTCCATGCAGCTATTATTCAGACAAAATCAATACATACATACACATTGATTCATGTACTCATCAGATCATATATAACTTAGTTTCCGCTATATTTTAATTACAAAAAAGTACAGATCCAAAGCTACCGTAAAAACTTTGTACCAAAGTATGCTATATTATATATTCACTACATAGATCTACTCATGTGGGGTCTAAAAATTAGATTTTCTATTTTATAATTTTTTATGGTCTACTATGATTTTTTAAAGATTCAAATTTGAAATAAATAAAAAAAGAAAAAGATAAAACCATCATTACTATAGCAAAACCAAGTAAACCACAGTTAAAAACCGCCAAAGGACGTAATATGAATGGTTTTAAAAGTTGAGGGATGTGTTTTACTTGGTTTTAGAGTTTAAAGGTAATATGCAGACTTTCGCGAAAATTTGAGGGCTTAGAATAAACTTTTTCCAACAATAAATGATGATGATGTGGATTTGAACTATGGCAGCAGGCGGCCTACCGAGGAGATGCATGGCCCATTATCATCATCATAGCTGCATGCAAACTTTAGAAAAGTTACAATTACCAAAATATGTATTCAAATTAAATTTTGATTGCTAAGTGGTGTGCTAGTGTATTTTCTAACGACCCTATTATGCTACTGTGCTTTAGCTAGGTTGATTGATTTGTTCTGATGAACTTGCTTGATTTTTTTTTTTACAATGACTGTAGTTTTTATTGGGACAAGACTCTTGTTAAGTGGGATAGTTTGTCACACATAAAAATTTGTTTTTGGATTGTGAATAGAAAACCTTAAATTAAAATAATTGGGTTTATAGTTTTCTTGAAATTTGATAAGAATTGGATAGGCTGTTGAGAATTTGAATACATGAAAAATGTGATTTTCTAAAAAAATTATAATTAATAAAATTTGTTTGCTGCATTCATGTTGATGCATTAATTTTAATTATGTGAGAAAATAATTTATTAAATACAACCTAGTTTCGTATTTTGCTCCATTATTTAAAATAAACAACGTATTTACATTTTTTTGAAAATAGTGCAAAGCTTAGAAATATGTTCAAAATAGTTTCGAAATTTATTTAGGTTATTATAAAAAAAAGCTTTTGACTTTATTGTCAAACGAATTTTTTATACAAAGAAAAAGAAAATCTCTCCCCCCTCTCTCCTCTCTGGGCCGAATCCTGGCCGGCCCGACTCCCTCCATACTCCCTGTCAGCTGGGCCTCACCTGTCAGGCTCTCCAACAACTTGCAGCCACCGGCCACCGCCGCCTCCCTCCTCCGTTTCTCCCCAAATCTCATTCGAAAAGAGTTCCCTCTCCTCCGCCTTGCGAAATTTCTCAATTTCTAATTTCCCTTTCTTGATCCTCCTCATCCACCTCAAGAAGGAGAAACCCCCGCCGCGAATCATTCCTCTTCCTCCTCCGGTCCCCAAATCCAATCACCTCCCTACTCCGGTCCTCCCAAAATCCAGATGCCTTCCCTGAAGCAGCGCACGGCGGAGAGGCTTCTCCGCCTCGCGCTCGACGCTGCGCTGGCGGTTCTGCCTCCACGACGCTCCGACGCCGTCTTCCGCCGCGTCCGCGATGTTCTACCGCCGACACGAGAGGCGACTCTGACTACGAGCGCGGAGGAGCGGGAGGGCTCGGGCCGGCATCGCCGCCGCCGTGTCTACTTCGACGCCGCCTGGGCCGAGCAGTTCGCTTCGAGGAAGGTGTTCACGAGCCCTTGGGATAAGGTCTGGAAGAGCACGCCTCTGGTCGTGCACGACGGCGGGCTCCTCCACGCCCTGGAGTTCGCTCCGTACCAGGAAGCGGAGCCGCACGACTTCATCGAGAGCATCGGCAAGATCTTCCACAATCACCGGGGCCCCGTCCAGTCCTTCCGGATGGATTCGTCGATCTTGCCAACGCCTGAGATCTTCTCTGGCTGGATGGACACGGTGGGCGGGAATGGAGGGATTACAGGCGAGCTCGTCATGCTTAACGTCGTGCAGCCACCCCACAGGGCCGAGTTCTCCGTCGGGAGGCTGCGGGCCCCCGACCTCAAGCTTCTTGCTCTTGGATTTGTGCGCGTCCACGCCCTCGACCGCTGCAGCTGGGGCTTGTCGTCGCTCCAGGAGCTGATCTTGATTGCCTGCACCTGTTCTGGGCGCGACCTGTCTGCAGCCGTCGAGCAACTCTACTGTATTGCCGGGAGGCTCCGGAGGATTGTGTCAAAGACCCCGGCTTTGCCCACCACGCCTTCCTGTCGTCCCCTCGTGTCTCAACGGTTGCTCGAGTGCTCTCCTGCCAGTCTTTTAGTACTTGGCTTGATCGGGAGTACTCATCTGCTTGATGCTGGATTGCTGCTAGTATAGGATTCCATTTCCTGTACCTGGTATACTGTACTACTTGGAGATGTACAATAAATAATCTGCTCTGCTCATTGCCGGAGAATCTGGAGTAATGCCATCATGTGCACCACTCTACTGTACTGCTAGAATCAAATGAAAGCTCTGAAACTTCTTCATTTGTCAGATTGTTCAGGAATAGATGAACTGCCAGAATCAATTGGTGAATGAAAAATCTGATGCATCTTGATTTATTAAAGTATGTTCAGGGATAAAGAAAATGCCAGAATCATCCAGGAACCTTAAAAGTTTGGTGCATCTGGATTTATCAAATTGCTTTAGCTTTACAGGAGGTAAAACTTTTTAGTTGGCCTCACATAACTCCAATACTCGAGTCTAAGAAATTGCTATAGTTTCCGAGGACTAGAGTTCATTAGAAAACTCACTGAGCTCCGGTATTTGAATTTGTCAGGCATGCTTAGGGGCACATATGTATATTTTTTGGATGTTTCAGGTTCCTTTGTAATCTAGAATATCTGGACCTGTCTAGATATGCTGCGCTTTCAAACCTACCTGAATGTGTTGGTGGCCACAGAAAGTTACATACACTAGTACATGCCGTGCGCCCTTGCGCGCGTCGTCCATTCATGGCCAAATCTATAAAACCAAATATAGAATTTTTGTACCATTCCTAATAATCAGTACACATGACTATTTTCAGGTCATCTATGCATAATAAGGCATCTAAAGTTCCTATAGAAGACGCGCGTCACCGTTTATTAGGAAAATTGCTGGCCCAAAGCTAGGTGTCGAGTGTTGGAACAGTAACAGTATCAGGGAGAGGAACATGTGGAAGTGTAAATGATTAAAGCAGTGGAACGTTATATTATATATATCATGCAAGATAGTAGTGATAGGGTAGCCAACATGAACCATCCATATTTACATTTGCCTTTTGATGGTCGAATATAGTTCCATTGAGTACTATAATTAGCGTTGTTGAGCTTATATAATAATTACAGATATGATGTTTCCATAACATGATGCATGGTCAGTATAGTCTTCTAAGGTCTGTTCCTCCTCACCACTTCGGGTGTGCTCCATTGATGATGCACCTGAATGTATATGGATCAGGAGGCAAATAGATTTTTTTTAGATAAAGGATAAAATATCCGGCCTCTACATCCAAGGATGTACACAGCCAATTATTACAACGTCAAGGTTTACTCAGATAATAAAAGCAAGGGTCTAAGACATTGACCAGGGACATTAAAGCAAACAATATAATTGCTTCCACCCTCTATTTGAGATTTCTAAGGCAATCATCTCTAATTTCTTGCTGATTCCAGAGAGGGTGTCCATGGCTTGCTAAATCACGCCGCAGCAAATTTGTGCCCGAAAGCGTAACCAATATACTCCCCGAAGATAACCTGCATGAGAAAATTAGATTTCATTTTATTAAATATGACATCATTCCGGCATCTCCGGATAGCCCAAAAATGGCGGCCACCCCAACCCGGATCGGTTCTTTGACCCGTTTATGCTGATTGGTAAGCCGGTACCAAACATATGACCGATGGACCGCGGTTGGTTCAAACCCGTAGCAAAGAGGATAATCCTCCATATCATTTTTGTGTTAGGGCAATCAAGAAATAAGTGTTGGATGGTCTCATCTCTATTGCAGTTAACACATTTTTTGCTTTCCTCCTAATTTTTCCTAGCGAGGTTATCTTTAGTTAGAGTAACCCCCTTCAGTAGGAACCACAAGAAGATTTTAATCTTAAGAGGGATTTTTAGCTTCCATAGCATCTTATGTTGAAAGGGTGGATGTGAATCAATAAGGTGGAGGTACATCGATCGCACCGTGAATAACCCAGATTCGGTTAGGCCCCACCTAAAGTGATCAGAGCCTTCCATCAATTAAATATTTGATACCCTTGCTACTAGATTAAGCCACTGAACCAGTTTATCACCAACCAGTGCCCGCCTAAAAGATATGTTTAGTGGGCTTGTGTCCATCACCTTTGCTACAGTCGCGTGAGGATTACGCACTATATTGTATAATGATTGGTATTTAATTTTGAGAGGTGTATCTCCTACCCATGTATCATCCCAGAACCTCGTGGTGGCCCCATCTTTGATATTGAAGGAGCCATTGGCGAAGACCTCATCTTTGATATGCATGAGGCCTCTCCAGAAATGAGAGTCGCTAGGTTTAGCTGTCACTTGGGTGAGTGACTTAGATCTTAGGTACTTATTCCTTAACAAAGACTGCCATAGACCCTCAGTGTTGGTTAGATTAACCAACCATTTAGCTAATAAGCTCTTGTTTTGCAGTTTTAGATCTAGGATACCTAGTCCCCCTTGGTCCTTGGGGCGAATTAGGATGCTCCATTTGGCAAGTCTATATTATGTGTACCTGAAGAACCTTGCCAGAAGAACCTCGATCTAAATTTATCAAGGTTTTTTAGAACCCCCTTTGGAATTTCAAAGAAGGACATCATAAACATGGGCAGGCTGCTTAGCACTGAGTTAAGCAGAATTAGCCTTCCCCCATAGGATAGGTATTTAGCTTTCCAGCAAGAGAGTTTTTGTTGAAATCTTTCTTCAACCTTTCTCCATTCAGAATTCAGGAGTTGTCTGTGGTGCATAGGGATGCCTAAATATCTGAAAGGGTATTCCCCAAAGATTACAACCAAAGAGTGATGTATAGAAAGGCTCCATCTCCTTAGCTGCACCATAGCAAAAAATCTCACTCTTGTGGAAATTGATCTTAAGCCCTGACAATTGTTCAAAAACACTAAGCAAAAGTTTGAGATTCTTTGCTTGTTCAGGGTCGTGATCAATAAATATAATGGTATCGTCCGCGTATTGTAAAATTGACAAGCCATCCTCAATTAGGTGAGGGATGACTCCTCTTATCTGTCCATCGTTTTTGGCCCTATTAATAAGCAGAGCTAGCATATCCGCAACGATGTTAAATAAGATAGGCGACATGGGATCACCCTGTCTTAGCCCACGTTTTGTCTGGAAGTATGGGCCGACATCATCGTTGACTTTAATCCCCACACTTCCTCCAGTGACCATACTCTCAACCCACCGACACCATTTGGGTGAGAAGCCTTTCATACGTAAAGTTTGCTGTAAGAAAGACCACTTCACTTTGTCATAGGCCTTTTCAAAATCTATCTTGAAAATAATGCCATCTCTTTTTTTGGTATGCAATTCATGGATAGTTTCGTGTAAGATAACTACTCCTTCCATGATATTCCTACCTGGCATAAAGGCCGTTTGTAATGGACCCACCACTGTTTTAGCCACTTGATTCAGTCTATTTGTTTCCACTTTTGTAAAGATTTTAAAACTAACATTGAGGACACAAATTGGTCTATATTGCTGAATTCTGGTGGCATTTTGGCCCTTTGGGATTAAAGTAATAATCCCAAAATTTAGACTAAATAAGTCCAAGGCCTCTCTGTAGATCGAGAGAATAAAGAGAGTAAATCTTCCTTAATCACTCCCCAGAAGACCTGATAAAATTCGGCAGGGAATCCATCTGGGCCTGGAGCTTTATTGTGCTCCATTTGAAATACTGCCTCCTTCACCTCAGATTGGTGAAAGGGGAGATGAGAATCTCATTTTCCTCTGAGGAGACTTGTGGAATATCAACAATTTGATCTTCCATAAGAGTAATATCTGGAGATTCTGGTGGTCCAAAAAGGTCTTTGTAATATTTAGTGCGTGATATGGCTTTTGAGTCTATCATCGCCAACAACACTCCCTTGATCATCTTCAAGTCTATAGATATGTTGTGCTGCGATGTTTGCCATTAGCTACTAAGTGAAAGAACTTAGTGTTTGCATCCCCCCTAGGAGGGTTTTGACTTTAGCTCTCTCATACCACTTTAATTCTTCTTCTCTCAGAAGGGTCACTAGTCGCTCTTTTAGGTAGTGCTTTAGATTAATCTCTTGATCCGACAAGGCAACATCCTCTGCTTTCTTATCAAGATCATCTAAAAGAGCTAAGAGGGACTTCTTCTCTTTCTTGTAGGACCCAAAGAAGGTGTGTTTAGCCCAGCCTCTTAGATGTTGTGCGAGTCTCACGAATCTTACACCGCCAAATAAGCTCGAAAGGAGATGACCCTAATGTTTGAGATTGCCAAATATTGGCAACCATATCATAAAAGCCATCCCTAAGCAGCCATCCCCTCTCAAATTTGAATGGTCGGTTTATGGACTGATGTGTCGACGCCCCTGTGTTAAGCACTAGGGGTGTGTGGTCAGATATGTTCCTGTCTCTAGATTCGACAGTCGTCAATGGGAATTGGTCTTCCCATTCCGTGCTGACCAAGATCCTATCCAACTTTTCGAATGTTGGGTCGTCTCCTGGGCCAGCCCAAGTATATTGGCGGCCCGCCATCTTAATCTCCTTGAGATCAAGAGACTCAATTATAGCATTAAAGATGTTAGGCCATCTCGGGTCAAAAACCCCCGAGCTCTTTTCCTTCGCCCCCTCATTATATTAAAATCCCTCCAATCGATCTGGAAGTGATTCTTTGGAGCATGAATTTGCTAACTTTCGGAGAGAGGAACGCCCCTTTATTTTGACATTGGGCTGGTCCATAAACGGTATACTGTGACAAACTTAAAGCCATTTGTTTTACATCTAAGGGTAAATTTAACATAAAAATCACCCTCGCTAATGGCTCCAATGTTAAATACATTCAAGTCAACGCCTAGAAGTATACCCCCCGATGCGCCATGTGGCGCCATAGCATGCCAAATGAACTCCCCCTCCTCCACACAGATTTTTGAGGGCGTGATCTCGAAAAAGAATCTCTTCCAGTTTCGGAGAGAGCAATAAAATTAATTTGCTCTTCCTTAACAAGTTCAGCCAAGAATACGTGTTTAGCCAAGTCTACGCTAGACCTCTGCTATTCCGAATACCCCTTTCATGTTATAATAATCTTTGAAGGGGTCTTAGGCTTTTGGGAAGTTTGCCTTTGTTCGTATTTTTGGCATTATTATATTTTTTTCTTCCGACGGGAAGGAGAGAGATCTAAGATATGATCGTTCTCCGCTTCCGAAGAAGTTCTCATTGAGATCTCCACATGCGTGGTTTAGAACCGCATCAAGATTATCATCTCGCTCATCATCACTAATAAGCTTGGAGGTTTGAGATTTGTGTCTACACTTTTTTTTATTACCATGAAGAACCAACCTATCAACCTCTATATTTTTAATGGTAGCTACGTCTGACAGTTTAAGGTTAACCCCTAACCTACCAAGACTTGAAAGAACAACTGAATCTGGAAGGTTGGTTAATGAATTATTACCTTGGAATTCCAGGTTCTTCCTTGCCGCAAGCCACTCCGCCTTGTGCAGCGTATGCACATCTGCCATCACCGCGTTCCTGGCACTCCGTCTCAGCTTTGTTTGATGGGAGCCGGTGCTCTTTGGTGCAGCTGTCGACTCAGGCGGCGGTGTAGATGATCCCGCCGGAGGTGAAGGCGACGACGGTGAGATCGGTGGAGCCGTAGGCCTCCCTGCCTCGTCCCCCACGAAGGCGGGCGCCTCCTGGAGCAGTGGTGCTAAGGACCCCTGCGTAGGAGGTGCCACAGGCGACCGCTGGTGGAGCTCCGGAGTGGAAGGTGGTGGCGTCCACCCACCACCACCCCGGCCCGGGTACGCAGGGAGGTGTCGCAGCGGCCGCGGTGAAGCTCTCGGCGGCAAGAGGTGGCGACCCCCCGCCGCCCCCGGCCCTCGGCCGCCTGGGCTGGGCATGGCGTCCGAGACGGCGTGAAGCCCAGTAGGGGGGTGGTGGCTGCTGTAGAACCCCCCCCCCAAGGTCCGCCCCTTCCTCGAGCTCGGTACCGGTTCCTCCTCGGCTTGAAGAGGGACAGGGGGGTATGATCCCCCCATCTCTCCGCCCAGCGAGGAGACCGTGCTGCTCCAAGGAAGCGGCCTCCAAAGAAGCAGCCGACGGGGGGGCAGTGGGTGACGTAGAGCCCCCCTCGCCCGGCCCGATGAAGACGTCGGCGTTGGTCACCGCGGGACCACTCGTAACGCAAAAAAACCGCCAATGGGGATAGGCACGGCCTCCTCCATCGGTGACCCAAACCCGCAGGGAAGCGGTGATATGGTTAGGATCATCCACCATAGCGTTATATGCCGCTATCTCAACCTCTGTCAACGGTGTATAAATCTTCCTCACTTCCCCATCATCCCGCTCAACCATGACCTTAAGGCTAATCTCATTTATCAATTACATTGCATGCCAAGTCTAGGCACTCTTCAATCAATGCAAATGCGTCGGTGGGGGGGGTTCTCGAGGGGGTGGCCCCCGAGACTTACCGAGGAGCCCTTATCATTCTCGAGGGTTTGGAGGGCTGGGATTAGCCTCCGCATCCTCCATCTCATAGTCCTTGCCACCAGGATTCTTGTCAACATCATCATCGGTCAAATCATCTCGCCTCGGATCAACATCGATGTAATTTGGATAGCTTCATCAGGTTTAAAAAATAGGCGAAAAATGCTATTACCAACACAAACATCCGCATGCTTTGGGATCGAGTAGCGTCAAAGACCGCCACTAGGATACGAACCTGTCCGTTGCCCGAAGGTGTGCCATGTCTACCTTTTGGGTGGCCCCAATGATGGTCCCGATCGCCTGACGTGGAAGAAAGGAGCGGAGTAACCGTGGCACCTTAGTTACTTGTTACCCAAGCTTGGTCCAAGACTTTAATGGGCTGGACATCATCAATATACTCTTCAAAAATGATGGTAGCCTCTACGTTCCTTGTAGTGATAGTGCGGATGGCAATCATTCGATCAAGCTCCTCTTTGCTCGAAAGGAACAATGAAAGACACAAGATCAAGAGCATGCACCTCCCAGTCCCCACTTAACTGGAATGATCCCGGACAATTCATCAGAAGTAGCGGTGAGCGGAGATCTCTCCCGCATCTAATGTAATGAGGGCCGCCCGCAGATGATTGAGCGAGAGAGACAATATGATTGGTTCTCGCGGCTGAATCTGGAAGAAACCCATGCCATCATCGGCCGCCCCACAAAAAAGCCACTGTTGGTTTCGGCCCCGGCAAATGACACCGGTTAGTATAGTGATCCTCCATGCATATTGTGCACTCTAGCTTCACCGATTGCTCCTTGCGCTTCCTCAGAGTGTTTCCTTGCAAATGAGTGTCGCTTCTTGGTCGGCTAATTTTGAACTATTTTGGTAAAAACCAATGACGGATATCTATGCTATTGACGGTCGGCTAACTTTGAGCTATGATATGCTATTGACTCGGCAAGCATTGGTGCGGTCGGCTATCTTTGAAGACAATGGCTCCATTCGGGAGCGAAAGGTGGCAAGCGAGAAGCCGAATAGAAGGAGAAAAACGATAATCGAGGACTCAGAAGAGAATTATAGCAAGAGTCTCGCCGTACTTTTGAGTTACCTTTAACATATTGTGTACGTCGTAATCTCTTAGGATTCATGTTATGTCCGGGGGTATAAATATAGACCCTCGACCATTGTAAAAGATATACACAATCAAATCAATACAACCGGCCCGTGCCACGTTTTTCGAGTCCCTTTTGTCGTGTCGTCGAGTTCTTCGAGAGGAACCAATCGATCCGTCGACCTCCGTAAGTTCCGGCAACCTTGCTATCATGTCTAGTATCATGCGGTGGATTTAGATCTTGATGCAAGTAGTCTTGTTCGTCTCGATGGGATGGCCGTGCGGCGGCGTCTACTTGATGATCAAGAAGTCTTTGCTTATGCTTTGTCTATCTCGACTAGATGGCCGTGCGGCGGGCGTCCGCTTGATAGCTTAGCGAGGCAAGATAGTTATCGATTCTTGGTTAGATCGTGAGTCGTGCGGCAGGCTAGGATCTGGTTCAAGGATTAGTTATCGGCTCTATTAGATTTGGCAAGATCTAGTAGATTCATTAAGTTATCACGTGTTGCATGACTTTAATATTTTATTTATTTGTAACATTCTTTTTGCCCAATCTAGATTTGATTGGTTTCGGCTTCTTATTTTATAGATCTATTTGCTCTCTAATGCTCTTTACTTATCATGATAAATAGATCGTATGCTTACGTAGCCGAATTAGATCAATCTAGATTGTTACATGTTCTGCGGGTTCTTGCATGTTAGAAACGCTTAGACTTTGATAGGATCGGGTATCGTCGTCGGCGGATGCGGGGTCTTTGATTAGTTTAGTCGTGATAATTTGTATGTTCCTTCTTCATGGACCCCGAGTCGGTTGTATTGCCGAGCTTGGTTATGCTTCAATTCATAGTTAACTTTCACTTGTTCAAACATGTCTTCTCATACATGCATGTTCGGCAATCAATGCACTACGTGTTTCACCCTCATATTAGCCGAATGAATCGTATGCATGATTGGCGGGAGCGGCTTCTATAGCTGTATGTATGTCGTAAATAAGTGGCCCGGGGCCGTATATACGGAACTGTGCGGTCTCATCCGACACGTTCCGATTTTGTATTTAACAGTTTCTTTGTCCCTTGTCGGTTTTTCGAGGTCAAACCGGGCCGGCACGCTCGGATCTCCAAACCGTGCGGGCCGTCCGATTGAAGTCACGCTTTTCGACTTCTTTGTGTGCTTGGCGCGAGGTGCGATTTTTGTGCCAACACACTTTTTAGCACGCCCGGTGGGACCATCTCTTGATTCAAGATGTCGGACGTCAATAACAATCATGTTACGGGCGTGGCCATTTGGATGAATTGCCGACCAATTGAGAGCAACGATGGAGCAAGCATGCGAGCAATACAAGCATAAATGCTTAATGTCTTTCTCCAAGAACAAGAGCAACAAGGTTTTTCGAAGCGATCATTGCCAAGAGTTCTTCTTGCACATCAAACTGATTGCTCTGAAAGAGGAAGAAGCTCAAAAGGTATCGATTTGGTCCATAAAGCCTTGGCGGATACCATTAGGAACCACAACACGGCCTTTCTAAATACTTTCCGAGTAATCATGGCTAATACTTTTTCGCCAACAGGCTGATAAGTATTTTGAAGATGGTGTGGGACCAATTCGTGGACCCGGTGCTTTTCAATATTCCAAAATATCAAGAGAAGCAACAACACGAAGATGCGAGGAACATCCTGGGATCAACAAAGATGAAGTAGAGACTCATGAAAAGCAACCACCTCCTACTTATGGCCAAGTGACGTTTGGCACTCTTGAAAAAGTACCGCAATCGCATACAAGATATCTCCGGCATCAAACGGGTTACAAAGGAACATGTATGGGGATGGATACCATGAGTTCACTTGACTATCTTGCTCTAGATGCTCTACCGAATCCGGGATATAGAAGTGCGGCGGGGAATACCATCGGAGGACAAGCACGTGGAACTCCGAAGGCGGACATTGACATAATCATGCGAGAGGATGGCTGATATGATGCAACATCGATTCGGCCTAAAGCCAAAGAATCAATCCTATTCATACAAGTCTGCGTACCCGAGAATGGTATAACGGGGTTGCACTACCGGCAAGGGTGAAGCCACCAACGGACTTAACCAAATTTTCTGGTCAAGATGATACAAGTACCACGAGCATATTAGCCGATACGATCGACTTGGGGAGGCGTCCTGAGACAAAGCTTGGAGGATTCGGTATTTTCCATTGTCTCTCACGGGCCCGGCTTTCACTGGTTTACTTCTCTACCGGTGATTCTATTGGTACTTGGGCGGAACTTGAGCAGAAGTTTCATGCTTATTTCTTCACGGAACTACTTGAAAAGAAGGCTGGTAGACCTTACCGGTTTAAAGGCAGAAAAGTTAATGAGACACCACAAGAATATCTTCGTAGATTCGGAGAAACCAAGAGTCTTTGCTTCTCGCTGAATTTACCAGACGATCGATTACTGGAATAGCAATAGCGAGGGATCTTTGCCGAATGTCGGGGAGAAGGCATTCGGCATGGAATTTGATGATCTCGGTCAACTTCGCTCGGAGATTAGGCGTCATGAGTAATCGAGGCTCGGGGTTTTGAAGGGATAACCGCTATCGGAAGGGTAATGTTGCTAGTGAGATGTATCGAGTTTCTGGAAGAAGCAAGCGAGTGCGAGGATGAAGATGAAATAGGCTGCGGCCGAGTTGACTTGGGATAAAGAGCCTACCCAAGTAAGTCGGCGGTGGCTGAAACAACAAAAAAGGGGACTTACGATTTTGATGTCTCCAAATCGGATAAGCTTTTTGATCTGTTGGTGAGGGAAGGGCGCATCAAGCTGCCGGAAAGGGCATCCCATGCTACGCCACGAAGGGGTGAAAGACAAGAGATATTGTGGTTATCATAATACTAATTCTCACTCCATCAATGATTGCCGAGTGTTCGAGTTCGGATTCGAAAGGCAATTCAAGAGGGGCATCTGAAATTTGATGGCAAGATGAAGATTGATGGCAAACCTTTCCCTCGAGAACATGATTTCTTTCTCTGTCGGGAATGGTCTGCTGCAGATGACCCTAAAAGCAAGGGAAAGATGAAAGTGTTGACATCGAGAAAGAGCTAAGAAAAGTGGCACTTTGTAGACCCCAACCGACAGATTCTTGGCTGAAGAAATGAAAGAAAAAGTTCGGTTCAAAAATAGCCGAACCGAGAAAGGTGAAACGTCCGGACCAAGGGTGACATCACGAATCTTCTTTGAATAAATGGCGGAGGCAGCAAGAGCAAGAATATTATGAAGAACAAAAGTTCTTAGAAGAGCGGTGGAGATATGAAGAAGAGATGTACCACCGAGAACAAGAAGAACATATGAGGGAACTAGAAACAGTCTCATTGGGGTTGTTCATTCTTTAAGCATTGTTGGAATGAAGGCTTGAAGCTGCTAGAAACAATTGCCCGAAATCGTTGATCGATATTATGGCTCTGAGGCGATCTCGAGTCAACCGCCGACCAGTCCATGAAAGACTTGGAGTTCAATTTCACGAGGGCGATCGGCGTATAAAATTAAATAACTTTGATCATCGGAAGAAGAGATTCGCGGATCAGCATTGGGTTCATCCCAAGAGTGCGATGAGGAAGGAAATACTCATGGATATAGATGGCGAGAAAGGGCAATGGTGCCCACCGGGGTTGAGAAAAGTCGAGAAGAGGAGAGTGCGGCGATTAAGAAACAAAAAGAGGCTGGAGCAGTTCTGCTGCGAAGAAAAGAAGGAATGGCGCCCAAAGAAGAAATCCGATGAGAAGGGTCCTTCGGGTGATGCATGCATGGCTTTCTTCCTCCCATCGAAATTCATAGCTCGACAATCAAAAAGTACAAGAGGAGATTTACTCGATTTTGATGAAAGTGAGTTTCGAGGATCTAATGGCTCGGCTTATACTAACACGACAAGCAACTTTTGACAAGCCCGGCCAAACATCGTCACTTGAAACCGCTTTTATTGAAAGGATACGTCAATGGGAAGCCTCGACCAAGATGTTTGTTGATGGAGGAGCTGCTATCAATATAATGCCATATTCCACGTTTAGAAAGCTCGGGATGACGGATGAAGATTTGCTTAAAACCGACATGATCCTTAGAGACTTTCTTTGGCAATCCTTCGATACTCGAGGAGCTGTGCATGTTGAGTTGATGATTGGGTCTAAAACCACGATCACTACGTTCTTCGTCATTGGCGGCAAGGGGCATACGGTTTGCTTCTTGGGAGGCGGATTCATGCTAATTCTTTGTATTCCTTCAACTATGCACCAAATCCTTATTCAATGGATAGGGGATGACGTGGAGATCATACATGCCGATGATTCGGTAAGTGTGTGGGCTGCCGAACCAGCTTATTGGGAATATGATGGTGTTGATTGTTTTTACGGCAAAGTATGGAAAGAAGGTCCTGTTAATGTATTCAACAAGGATCAACGGCCGATCAAAGCGATCGGCTCGAGCGACAATTTTTTGATGGGTAACCCAATCGATGGCAACAAAGGAAAGTTGGGACACGGTTTTTATGTCGGCCGACAAATTAGAAGAGATAAATGTTGGCGATGAGTCCAAATCAAGGCCGATGTACATTAGTGCAAATTTGAGTCGAGAATGTAGAGAGCAATTAGTAAATCTTACGAAGGAGTTTAAAGATTGCTTTGCTTGGGATTATCTGAGAGATGCACGGACTAGATCGTTCTATTGTTGAGCATCGATTACCTATTAAGTCGGGGTATCGACCCTATAAACAACCTCAGGAAGATCTATAAAGAAGAGTCTTGGCCGATGTGAAGAAGGAGATTGAAAGACTATTAGAAGCAAACTTCATTCGGCCGTGCGGAATCACAGCAGATTGGATTTCGAATATAGTTCTGTTTACAAGAAGAATGGGAAGATGAGAGTTTGTATAGACTTGAGAGATCTTAACAAGGCCACTCCAATGGATGGGTATCCGATGCCAATTGCCGATTTGTTAGTAGGCCTTGGCGGGGGTATGAAGTCATTAGTTTTATGGATGGTAATCTTTGGCTATAATCAGGATCTTCATGGCAATAGAAGATATTTCAAAAACGCGGCTTTTAGATGCCACGGCCACATTGGTTTATTTGAATGGATTGTAATGGCGTTTGGATTGAAGAATGCCGGTGCAACTTATCAAAGAGCCATGAATTACATATTTCATGAGTTGATCGGCAAAATTGTGGAGATCTACATTGATGATGTAGTAGTCAAATCTAAAGACTATGAGAAACATTTAGGCGATCTAAGAAGAACTTTGGAATGCACTAGAAAACATGGTTTGAAGATGAATCCAAACAAATGTGCTTTTCGGAGTATCAGTTTGGTGAGTTCTTGGGATTCCTTATTCATAAAGGAGGAATTGAAGTTGGAAAGAAGAGCATGGAAGCAATAGATAAAGTTGTTCCCCAACTAATCTCACGAAATTACAGTCCACTCTCGGCAAGATCAATTTAAGTAAGAAGGTTCATTTCAATTTATCGAAAAAGAATCTTGCCCTTTTCTCCATTATTAAAGCTCAAGAGGAATCAAGAATTTGTATGGGGTGACGTGCAACAAAAGGCTTTTGATGAAATTAAAGAATACATGAAGGCACCACCGGTTTTGGTACCTCCACAACTTAACAAGCCTTTCAAGTTGTGCGTGGCGGCCGATACCCTAACGATAGGATCGGCCCTCATGCAAGAGTATGAAGGGAAGGAGCGAGTCATAGCTTATCTTAGCCGAAAGGCTGTTAGACCCGAGAGACAAGATATTCGGCTATGGAAAAATTGTGCTTGTGTGTGTATTACTCATGTACTAAGCTTCGGCATTATTTATTAAAAGCCGAATGCGTGATTATTTCAAGTCATGATGTGATCAAGCATATGTTGTCAATGCCAATTTTAAATGGAAGAATTGGCAAATGGATTTTGGCTTTGTCGAATTTGATTTAAAATACGAATCGGCAAAAAAAGCGGTGAAGGGTCAAATTATTGCTGATTTTATTACGCAACATCATGACCTTAACAACATATAGTAGGCATTGTACCTTGGACTCTATTTTTCGATGGTTCATCCTGCGGCAAAGGTGGGGGCGGGCATTCTATTAGTTTCTCCACGGGGAATAACTTTTTTGAGTATGCTATTCCTATTGAATTTCATGTGACTAACAATCAAGCGTATGAAGCATTGCTTAGAGGGCTTCGGCTTCTTGTAGAGATAAAAGCCGTCATTTGTTGAAATCTTTGGAGACTACGGGGTGATCAACCAGTTGATTGGCCAATATGAGTGTAAGAATGGCGCGCTAAGAGAATACTATGAGGAATGCCGGGAACTTTTAAAAAGCTTTCGGGTAGCAACCTTGCATCATATCCCTAGGGGGCATAATGAAGGAGCAAATAGATTGGCCCAAACTGCTTACGGATATCGTGAAAATCAAGAAGTCTTCACCATAGGAGAGAATGTTCGATCTTTGAGCAGGTGGTTGGCGATTGGAGGCATGAAATCATCAAATATCTGAAGGATCCATCGCGAAAAAGTTACCCGAAAGCTCGGTACAAAGCCCTTAAGTTCGTCCTTCTCAATGATCACTTGTATTACAAATCTATAGATGGAGTATTGCTCAAGTGTCTAAGTCAAGAAAGAGGCCAGAAAAAGTGATGTATGAAGTGCATGAAGGATTATGTGGTGCACATCAATCGACTTACGAAATGAAATGGATAATTCGGGCCCGGTTATTTTTGGCCAACTATCTTTGGAAGATTGCTTTGACTATTATAAAGGATGTCATGATTGTCAAAAATTTGGCAATATTCAAAAGGCTCCGACATCTGTATGAACCCAATAATCAAACCTTGGCCATTTAGAGGATGGGGCATAGATTTAATTGGTCGATATACATCCTCCTTCGAGCAAAGGGCATAAGTTTGTGCTCACGGCCCACAGATTATTTTACTAAATGGGTTGAAGCCATTCCTTTGAAGAAAATTACATCGAGAAAATATGATCGGTTTTGTTAAAGAGCATATAATTTATAGGTTTGGAATCCCTCAAACCATAACAAGCGATCAAGGAACCCGGTTTACTTCTTGAATTTTTGCGACTTTGCGAAGACATGGGGATCAAAATTTGTATAATTCTTCTCCTTATTATGCACAAGCCAATGGGCAAGCGAAAGCATCAATAAGATTATGATCAAGATCATTCAAAAGAAGATTGATGAGAAACCAGAAGAGATGGCATTTGGTTCTCAATGAAGCATTGTGGGCTTATCGGATGGCTTGTCATGGGTCAACTCGAACATCTCCTTATGAATTGGTTTACGGGCATCATCTTTGTCTTACCATGGGAATTGCAATCGGGTTCAAGAAGAGTTATGTTGCAAAAAGATTTGGAAAAAAGAAGATTATACAAATTTGATGATAGATGAATTGGAAGATTTACATTTCATTCGTCTCAAGGCATTGGAAAATATTGAGAAGAATAAAATACGTGTTGCCCGATATTATAACAAGAAAGTTAGAGAAAAGCAATTCTTGGAAGGTGACTGGTTTGGAAAACTATCTTTGCCGATTGGATCGAAAAGGCGGGGCATTCGGCAAGTGGTCTCCAAATTGGGAAGGGCCCTTTCGGGTAGAAAAGATGCGTGCTGGCAATGCATATATTTTGAAGACTTTGTTTGGGGAAGAATTTACGAGCTATCAACGGACGATATCTTAAAAATATTACCCCGATATCGAAGTTGGTTCGTAAAGAAAATTTGAATCAAGCGGCCGATGAGATAACATCGCCTTTAGTGAAAAAAATGAAGTTGGTAAATAGCCGATATGATTTGTGTCGCCTTCGGTTCAAAATATAGCGAATGATCTTATGTTGACCTCAACATTACATTTGTTGGTTTATCGGGGAAAAAGAAAAGATGAAATCTGAATGATCTTTGCTTTCGGTGACTCGTCAAATCGTTTGTGGCGTAAGACTAAGATCTAATCGACTAAAGTGATGTCACTTTGCATTCGGAAAATCACTCAAGAAAGCGCTTCGAATCAAAGAGGACAACGAAGGCATTCATTTAGCGATCAACACAAGATCATAAACAAGACACATTCTCGGAAGATGATTTCATTATTCACGAGATCAATCCCTAGTTACAAACTACTCACGGAACAACTTATTAAGAACAGTTGGGGATTGGTGGATTCGGCAAGAGCGATAGCATGGTCCCAAGTAGAGCTCAGTTTGCTCCTCGATGTCCTCCACCTCGTGAGGATGACCTTACGCAAATCCAACGGCCTGAAGCAGAATAGTCCTCATTGGTGCGAGAGGACATCGCTTTGCCCGGCCGAGGACACACCAAGGTGGACACCTTGGATGACGGCTTTGATCAACACGGCCATCCATGGCATCGGGCGTGCCTCGGGAGTTTCTCCACAGGCATTCACCTTGTCGGCCGCCCGGGTTCTTTGCTTTGCCTTCAACCGCTCGTTCTCCGAGAGAGAGTCTTTGAAAGATGAAAAGTTAATCGATGCAGCGATGAGGATTGAGAGAAAAAAAAGAAATCTATGTGAGAATGCCGAACCCGGTGATGGCGTCGCTTGAAGCTGCTTCTTGCTGATCCTCCCATTCGGCTTGCGCAATGCCGAACTGCTTGGAAACATCGCCCGGCTCGGTCGGGCTTCATCCCTTTCCTTGCGGAACCGGGCGCCTCCTCATGAATGTACAAAGGGTCCTCGCCCTCGATTCCGCCGGACCCCAAGGGTTGGCGTTGTATGAGTTGTCGGACTCGGAAGAGCTCGGCGAACTCGAGGAGCCGGAGGCGGGGGACCGGCTGAGTGCAGGTTCCCGGTTGAGTCACCACCATCGGGGGGGAGAAGGTGAGGCGGTTGATGATGACCCTCGCCCTAAGCGGATGAAGAAAAACCGAGGTTAGGAGAGATGAGCAGTGAGCGAGAACACACGAAGATGGCGATTAATCTTACCCATGGCGTTGCCGGCGTCGCGGCCTACTCCCTCAGGCCTCTCCCTCGGCGGGGCGCTTCCCATGGTCACCGGCGCTCGACATTGGCGATTTGGAGGTGGGGTTTTCTTCCTAAAAGTTTCGGCGAGAAGATGAGAAGATGATGATGAATGCTAACCGGCGATGGTGGTGGAAGCCGGAAGAGGGCTTTATTTATAGGCCAAAATGGAGTTAAGGGCGCCGCGACTCGGAGTATACCAAACGACAAAGTAGGGTTTACTTCTCTTTTGGGCCGTTACGGGACTGGGCCAAGCTTCGGCTAAATCGAAAGCGGCGGTTCGAAAGAATCGGCTAATCCTCGATCGGGAAATCGAGAATGATGGCCGTCTGTCTATTCGGGAAGCTTAAGAACATTCGGCTATGTCATCGGTCGAACAAGAATGGAAAAAAACCAAAGCACAAACAAAGAATACAATTGTTTAAAAAATCACGGTGTGTTACAAGCCGAATGTTTTACTCATTTAAGAAACAGTTTGATTGCGTCTATGATATCATCCCTAATTCGGTGACTTCTTCTAGCACCTTCTTGTCATCGTCTTGAAACTACGGATTACGGTAAGCTTTGGTTTTGATCTGGCGATGCTCCTTGATGACAGATGATATCTTTGTCTTGGCTGCATCTATAGAGTTCGGCAAGGTGGCAATTTTATCTTTGTGAGATTGGATTCTCACATTCAATTGAGCCAATTGAGCTTCCAACTTGGCCTTTTCCTCCTCCATGGCTACCGATTCAGGTTCGAGTTACCAAAAGGCGCTTAGCGGCTGAATCTGAGAGTGCAATTCTTTAACTTGATGCTTTTTGGTCGATTATCATTACGCGGAGCGGCTCTAGAGGCTATGTTCCTATTTGCTCTCGACCTTGCCAAGGTGATCATCAAGACGAGTTGCAGATTCTAGAGACCTTGAGAGTTGGAGGGATATCTTGGTCAATAAGCTCAACCAGTTCTCTTATCGATCTGCATCTTGAGCGAGAGCATTTATATCTTTGGCCGATAAGAGGGATATCTCCTTTAGCCGAGCTTGGTTCTCTGGCGATAACCTCTGGCGAGAAGTAGCTTCTTCACCACCCTCATTAATGTACTCTTCAATGGTAAAAGAGTAGGCGGCGGTCGGCTTAGCATCATCCTTAAGAAGGAGAACCATTAGCCGATTGATCGAGAATTATTTGAAAGATCAATAAAATAAAGTATTACCTTTTGTGCGAAAGCTTCTTGAGGATGATTCACATCTGGCTTGATTGAGGGCTTAGCTGAATGCCGAGAGAAGATGAACTTGAAGCTTGATGAGGGGAAGATCATACGCTATGTCATCAAGATATCATCTGAAAATAAGTAATGAGATGCAAAATGCGATAGATAAATCTTGGCGAAGGAAGGAAGAAGAAAATGTGTAGTAAAAACATTATTACCAATATGACCAATAGCCTTGTGAATTTCTGCACTATCAATAGAAGCATGAGGAGGAGATTCTTACGCCATTTTATCCGAGGGAATGATACGCTTCGAGTATCAAGTGGCAAAAAAATCAGTTCATTTGGTGTAAAAAGGGGAACAATCGATTAAGAAGGTAATCACACAGTATGGCGGTGGGCTCTTGAGTTTCTGCATCCTCCTCTTGAGTTTCAACATCTTGAGGAGCTTTGAAAGATGTTTGATAATTCTCAACACATTGGCTGAGTTTGAAGGCGACACGTGGGTGAAGAAAAACATATAATAAGTAAAATAAGCCCCATCATGGTTCGAGAACAAAACCCGACCGAGAGTATACCTTGGGAGAGAGCTTAGCTTTCTTGGATCTTGTTCTTACGGGCACATTAATATCTACTGCTTGATCCGGTAATAGCTTTCCTCTTGCCTTCTCCTTTCGAAGAAGCTGTACCAGAGCTGCTGGGTGTTTTCATGAGGGTTGCCGGGGATGGAGCATTAAAACCTAAAGGCGGGGATGGGTCCAGCTTGGTAATATTGGACTACTTGTGAAGGAGGGGTAGGCTCGGGATCACGCAAAAACGATTACAATACTGAAATTAAGAACAAAGTCGAGAAAAAAGAGGTAGCGTGAGTATGAAGAAAGTTACCTCACTTTGTCGAAAATCAAATTGAGCATACAAATCTTGACACAAAGGGTGCACTGGCATGTTAAAAATATGAGCACGCCATTCTTGCCACCAAGAGGAAAACAAAGGATGGGCAGCTTCTATTAATCCCAAAGGTAAGGGCATGAATTACAGCGGATCCCATCCAAGCTCAAAAACCCTTTTGGCCTCCATTTCATCTCCTATTCTCTCTCGGGCCTTATGATGGTTGAGAAAAACAGTCTTGGGGGCGGTTGCCCATGACAATTGCACAGGCAAACATGTTTGGGTTATAAAATTCATAGGAAGGATTCACAACCTCCCATGATGAAACTTCTGGCGGCAAGACACACAGGGCTTAATGAAAGAATTGAAGATCTTTGTAGCAACCACATGCGGCGGCCCGGACTCATAGCTGAATTTGCAAAGGCGAGTCAAAGTGTCACTTTCTCTATAAAGGGAGCCATATCACATGATTGAAGCCCTTAAAGAATAACTTGAATAGATGGCCAAGATCTATATCAATGGTGATGGCATTTCTTTGCTTCTCCATAAGTTTGACAGGCTTTCTCTTTCATTTGGCCATCCTCATCATCATTGACGAAGGAAAACCCAAAGTGTTAAGGTCCACGGAGACTATAAATTGCATGTACAATTGTAGCCACATACTGCACAAACCACCGGGGACCATTCACACAATGAATTTCCCCATGTTGGCGCATCGAACAATGATCGATGCATCATGTGATAAACGACTCCCGAAGATATTTGCCCGGAGGAATTAAAGTTCCTGCGGCCCGGCTCCTCGGCCATTACCATGTGATTGAGAGTTGGCTCATTGGATTTGCCACAAAAGATGAATCTGCATAGCCACATGTTTAAAAAGCCTTATATTCTTTGTCGATCCACGACACCGGTTGACATATATGTTTGGATGTACTTGGTCCATCCACTTCAGTTGGACCCTTACAGTTGCTATTGTGCTTATATTTGGAAGGATATCTTGGCTCTGTCACATTAAGGCCGGTCATCATGAATATATCGGCCAAAGTAAAAGACATTGGGCCATGACCAAAAATGAAAGCATTGGTAGCATCGGACCCGAAGTGGGAAGGCTGCTATCGAGAAGAGAATCATTCCGAGGTGTTCCCGAAAGGGATAACTCTAAGCGATCTTTGGATATCACAGGAGTCCCGGTGGCGCTACTCTTGTTCGGCATCCTTTGGTACCACTTTGCCGCCATCCAAAGATCGGAGGGAAGGGCCGGGTTTTGAAAGTGCTTGGCCATCTGTTTGGAGGAGCAATTCCAGTTTGAAAGGGATCCTCGAAGTTTCTTTCTCCACAAATTCGATTGGGTTGGAGTCTCCCATCGGACCCAAAAAAAATACGAATCGAGGATTGGGGGCATAAGGGATCAAAAATCCGTCCTTGTACTCCTTCAAAAAGATAATACGGCCGAAAAGAGAATCGGGAGAGATGAAAGATCAAAGAAAATTTGCGAATACATGAAAGGAATCAAAAATACCTCTGGAACTCCATCAAGGGTCGCCATTGGGGATTGAAAGTAGGCTCGAATCTAGAACGAAGAAGAATCGAGATTTTGAGTGGCGGCTACGGAGTTGAGCAGTGTTGACCTAAATGAGAAAAAAAGAGTACGTGTTCAATTCGGAATAAAATTACTTTTATCCCGAAATTGAGGGGCATGTGTTAACACTTGGATTTTGGTAAAAACCAATGACAATTGGGCGATTCGGTAAAGTCTATGAAAAAGCGAGAAATCAACGTGTTCGGCAAATGAGTGTGCGGTCGGCTAACTTTGAGCTATTCGGCAAGCGGATATGCTATTGACTCAGGTGATTCGGCAAGCATTGGTGCGGTCGGCTATCTTTGAAGACAATGGCTCCATTCGGGAAGCGAAAGGTGGCAAGCGAGAAGCCGAATAGAAGGAGAAAAAAACGATAATCGAGGACTCAGAAGAGAATTATAGCAAGAGTCTCGCCGTACTTTTGAGTTACCTTTAACATATTGTGTACGTCGTAATCTCTTAGGATTCATGTTATGTCCAGGGTATAAATATAGACCCTCGACCATTGTAAAAAGATATACACAATCAAATCAATACAACCGGCCCGTGCCACGTTTTTGAGTCCTTTTTGTCGTGTCGTCGAGTTCTTCGAGAGGAACCAATCGATCCGTCGACCTCCGTAAGTTCCGGCAACCTTGCTATCATGTCTAGTATCATGCGGTGGATTTAGATCTTGATGCAAGTAGTCTTGTTCGTCTCGATGGGATGGCCGTGCGGCGGCGTCTACTTGATGATCAAGAAGTCTTTGCTTATGCTTTGTCTATCTCGACTAGATGGCCGTGCGGCGGCGGCGTCCGCTTGATAGCTTAGCGAGGCAAGATAGTTATCGATTCTTGGTTAGATCGTGAGTCGTGCGGCGGGGCTAGGATCTGGTTCAAGGATTAGTTATTGGCTCTATTAGATTTGGCAAGATCTAGTAGATTCATTAAGTTATCACGTGTTGCATGACTTTAATATTTTATTTTTTGTAACACTCTTTTTGCCCAATCTAGATTTGATTGGTTTCGGCTTCTTATTTTATAGATCTATTTGCTCTCTAATGCTCTTTACTTATCATGATAAATAGATCATATGCTTACGTAGCGAATTAGATCAATCTAGATTGTTACATGTTCTTGGGTTCTTGCATGTTAGAAACGCTTAGACTTTGATAGGATCGGGTATCGTCGGCGGATCTGGGTCTTTGATTAGTTTAGTCGTGATAATTTGTATGTTCCTTCTTCATGGACCCCGAGTCGGCCGTATTGCCGAGCTTGGTTATGCTTCAATTCGTAGTTAACTTTCACTTGTTCAAACATGTCTTCTCATACATGCATGTTCGGCAATCAATGCACTACGTGTTTCACCCTCATATTAGCCGAATGAATCGTATGCATGATTGGCGCACAGCTTCTATAGCTATGTCGCCGTAAATGAAGGCTTCCGGGGCCGTATATACGGAACTATGCGGTCTCATCCGACACGTTCGATTTTGTATTTAACGATTTCTTTGTCCCTTGTCGGTTTTCGATCTCCATTTATCTCAAAACCGGGGGCGCGCCGTGCTCCCGATATGGAAACACGGTCTCATCCGACACGTTCGATTTTGTATTTTGTGCCAACACCTCTGCCGCCGTGGTCATCAGCCCGGGGCGGATAGCCTCTCGCCGTCGTGGTGGTCGCCGGGCCGGGCCCCCCCGGCCCGTCCCCTGCCTTCCACCTGCAGGGCGACGGAGGATGATGGCCCCCCGTCCCACTGCTCCCCGGAGGGGCCCCCCCGATGGTCGCGACCCACGGCCATGGTCACGACCACGGCCGGGGGTGCGGCCTCGCCTCGACGCCGATCACCGGGTGCACCGCGGTTAAGCCCCCGGCCCCGATGGCCTTGCTCCCCGCCCGCCATGAGGACCTCCCGGTAGGACTGAGCGGCGATGGCGAGCGGCGGCGTGGAGGTGTTCCGTGCAGATGGCGGCGAGTCAAAAAGATGTGGGTTGATCAGTCTCCGCCTGAAACCACGGACCGGTGAAGGACGGTTCGGTGCTGGACACACGGCCCGATAAGGCGCGTCCGGGCTGGATTGGATCGGCCCAAGTCCGCGTCGGATTGGATCGTGGTTCAAAATTTGAAATCCCGACGAATGTGGATCACGCCGGCGGCTCGACTCCATGGCCATCGCCGACTCCATGGCCATCGCCGGTGCCAGGAAATCTCCGAGCGTTGCCTTCGGTGTGATTCGGCGCGGTGGCAGCGGCCCTTTCCACACCCGCGTCCATGGTGCTGGGACTGGTTTTGGGGATCGAGCAGACCCCGTCGCTCCCTTGGCTGCCGGCGATGAAGATTGTGGCCCGGTCGTCAACGAGGAAGACGACGGACCGACGCCTGGATGCCGAGGCGCTGCTGCCGGCTCCATGCGTGGAGCGGAGACCCTGCTGGTGGCCGATCCGCAAGCTGCACCCGGAGGTCTGCGTCCCCAAGATCCTCATACTCTGAATCCGACTCGGAGTCCCAGAATTTGCCCGAAACTTCACGGAGATGAGCTGAAGAAACGGTGAAAAGATCTTGCAGTGAGGACGTCATCAAGTGCTTGGAGTAGTCTTGATCTCGCTGGCCAGGATCCCTCGCCGTGATCCGCCGAAGAGCTCGCCGGATGGAAGGCGCCACCGGCATCGCCCATACACCCCCTGTATAGATGAGTTGCTTGGATATATATCATGGAAAAGAAGTATTGGTACGAATGGATTTTTACCTTAAACGTGTAGACGTACAGTCACAGCTGCATGTACATGTGGATGAGCAATCTGTTTTGTTTCATATATGTAAGTAAATGACACAAAATACTAAGGAAATTTAGGCAATTGGTTTCTTTTGTTTCTCATGTGTATTGGGGGCACTGCAAGCGCATTTGCTTTAACATGGTCATAAATAAACACACATCAAAACAGTCGTTTGTAAGTAAAGAAGCCTTATTAAGGCACAGAGGTATTTTCAGGCTATACAGAACCCAAAAATACAATAGATTGGGAGGAAGACAATACTCACCAAAATTGAAAGCAACTGCAAAATATAGGCTGTCCACCGGATGCCAGCAAGGTGCTGCTTCGTGAAGTGAAACAGAGTGATAAAAGGAATTAGTTCCAATGAATTGATAATTAAAACAATCTCGATGATAAGGAAATAAAAAAATGTAAAGGAATAAAGACAGTAGTCACCAAAAGAGCAGGGGACTGCAAAATAGTGGCAATCCACTGAACTATACAAAAATGGCACAAAACCTCTCAAGATCCAGCATAACCAAAAAAATGTAGTAATCATGTAGGTTGGTAAGAGAAAAGGGGCAGAACAGATACAGGGTCAAACTGACCTTGCCTCCATTCACCATGCTCATGAAGAACAGAGCTTACTAAGATAATAATGCTACAGTTGTGGTAGGAATGTTGCTCTATCCGGACTCTGGATTAACCAAAGTGAACTCCCAATTTTGAAAAGATGATAAAGAGGAAAGAATGAGCGTTTGTTTTTCCTATCTAGCAAGAACATTTGATGCGGGAATGGTAAATTAAGGCACCACTAAATGGATAAAATCAGTTTGTCTATAGCATGATTTCTTTTATCCTACACCAATAAATGTATGTTATTATTTGGAAAGGATGTTTATCTATAGGCGTGAAGCCCTAATTAGGCAACCGGAGGCTAATTAGGAAACTAATATGTAACGACTGACATCATGTTTCCAATTGGATTCTCTTGTTCTTTCGGCAAGCATAATGTGGCTGATGGATCAGTGATGTTTGTTTGTAAACATGAGGCTTTATTAGCTTCTTGAATCGTAAGTTTTTGTAGATGAGGCTGTAGGTAAAATTAATAAGACCACCTAAAACTAATGGCAATGATGTGATCAACAGTATAATAAACCAATCAAGATTTGGTTAGCTGCACTCATAATATGGTAGAACACAGATGACAGGAACACCTATTGCTGCAACTGTGGTACCATCTAAGTCTTCTAGGTCAATTTGATTTTAGATGTATGTGTATAGAGAGCAGGTACATTAAATAGGTACTCATATTAAACTGATCACCTGCTTCCGAAGCAGAATAGTGAATATAAGGTATTGCAATATAGAAACTAATTGCTGCTGACCTGCTGCATGTATTGCAAATTAATCACAGGATATAGGAAGAAAAAGCAACCATAATCTATGGACGATGGCCATAAAAGGACATGCTACAGCAATGTGATCTTAGAAGGAAAGTGCTTGCCTAAAAATAGAGCCTCTGTTGTTTAGGCTCCCAGGGAGCTTCCATCTATGTCGTAATCCAGTGGTTAATGCCAGTATAAAACGGAGTAGGGGCAGTATGTGTCATGCTGGTCCTCAAGAATTCCACACCACATCACTGTAAAATTCATTAATTTGTGTCCTGTACTGACAGCGAACAATTTTAGCAGGCTGTGTGTATCCAAATTCTTTTTCCAAAAGATATTTGAATTCAACAATGAGAATAATCTTGCGAACCGTAAGGACTAACATACCTATGAAGGAGCGAACCGGCGAGCGAGGAACAGCGGAGCCACGCGGAGCACCTGCACCAATATATTTTCATGGACTGAAAAATCTTTTCGGTGAATGAACATTTCTATATTATGTTCATAGCCATATTGAGGTAGCTACTTCCCTTTGAAGGAAAACTACAGTCATGTGAGAGTAAAACTAATCCAACAACACAACTATGACAGAATGAGATGACATTTTGACCATTCTTAATAGAGGGAAATATTTAACATGGCTCCTAGATCCTTAACAGGTCAAGTTTACTCTGTAAATAAAACAGTTATCAAAATTTTCAAACAGATGGAAATAGCTACTAGGGGGGCTCCTTCATCCTTAAAAAGGAAAGATTTACTGGAATTAGAAACTGTGAAGTAGTAAAACAGGGTTTATGAGCACTCCTGGGTTAAAACATAAAACATAGTTTGGGACATGAAAAAATACAGTTGTTGAACACATTGCATGACACACATGATTTCGGAGGTACAAAAGTAGAGAAACAATAGGCCATCTCCAGTCCGCATAACAAAATCTGCAGGAGCACAATTAAATGGAACCAATACATGTGGGCATAAAGCAAAACCAACAGAATATACTGTCACCATAGTAACAGGTTGGGTAAGCACCAGTGATGACCAAGTCCTTATTGAATAGCACCTCGTAATGGCAGTGGGATGAGGCAGAAATGAGCACGTAGATACTGAAACAAATAATATAGGCTGCGAAAAGAATAGAAGTAAAAGGACGATAGCTTACCCAAATAAGCGGCTTCTGCACCAACGTTAAATATTAAGAACTATTGTACCTCCCTTCAGTTGCGTGAAGCACTGATGCTCTTCGATCATCATCTGTAATTCACTAACCAATGTTGAAGATAGGAACTGCCAGGAAACACCACAACTGAACCACCGCAAAAATGTGATACGAAGAAGACTGAAGCAATCATTTTTTCCCCCCTGAGATCAAGCCCAAGGATCAGTTAGAACCTGTCAGGTTGCATAAACCTCGTAGAACAAAGCAAGTGATATGTACCACGTACTCCTGATATTTATCATAAACAAATGCTATTTAAGAACTAATACTAGAAAGACAGCACGGCGTTGCCGCGCGACCTTGTTAGTGGGCCAGCCTCTTGTGGTGTAGTTATTGATTTGGAGTCTTGCCGGTATAAATTGTTTTGAATTTAAATTTTTGAAGACTTTTGTTGGAAGATTTACGGGATTCGGAGTTAGGATAGATGAGATACAAATTCGATAAAACGCAAATGAGAGAAATTTAGAAATTATTTTAGATTTTTGGATGATGAAGAAGGTGCGAAAAATATTTAGGTAGGTTCAAGAGTGGTTTTAGTTTATTTAGGAATTTTCTAGAATATTTCTTAGTTAGTTTGATGAGTTGTTAGAGTCTAAATTTATTGAATTTGACATTTTCTTGAGCTCTATATGATGTACTTCTTCTATTTTTTAGGACTGTTAGTTTATATGTGGGGATAATATTTATATGGAGTCGAACGTATATTTTTTTAGCAGATAACCTTGAGGCTACCGTTGCTACCTCTTGTAGTTATTGATTTGAAGTCTCGCAAGTATAAATCGCTTTGAATTTAAATTTTTCAAAACTTTTGTTGGAAGATTTATGGGATTCAGAGTTAGGATGTGGAGTCCAACATGTATTTTTTTTAGCGGATAATCTTGAGGCTACCGTTGTTACCTCTTGTAGTTATTGATTTGGAGTCTTGCTAGTATAAATTGCTTTGAATTTAAATTTTTGAAGACTTTTGTTGGAAGGTTTATGGGATTCGGAGTTAGGATGGGTGAGATATAAGAAATTTAGAAATTATTTTAAATTTTTGGATGATGAAGAAGGTGTAAAAATATTTAGGTAGGTTCAAGAGTGGTTCTAGTTTATTTACAAATTTTCTAGAATATTTTTAAATTAGTTTGATGGATGGTTAGAGTCTAAATTTGTATGTGGGATAATATTTATGTGGAGCCAAACATGTATTTTTTAGCGAATAAAATTGCTCATATTATGCGTCTTTATGTCTATATAATTTATGATGATTTAAGTGTTTGAGGAAAAAATAGTGACCATATTGTTCGAAAAAATAGTGACCATATTGTTCCTAAATTCAGTGATAAAATCCATGATATATAAATTTGTTAAGATTTTTGGCAAAACGTAAATCGAGTAATTTGTAAATTGTAAGAGGGATTGGCTTTGGAGTGGTTTTAGTGTATTTAGTCATTTTCTCAAAATTGAAAATATTTTGATTGGCTTTGGAGTGGTTTTAGTTTATTTAGGTATTTTCTCAAAATTATCTATTGAAGGAAAATGGTTTATTTTAATCTTTTGTGTACGTTTTTGTTGTACGCGTAGCAATTTGCGTGTAAATAGCAAAAGCTGCGGTGAACAGTGTTTCAACAGTGCCTGTGAAAGTGATTTTTCCGTGATTTGAGCCGTCCGATCGGGATCCGACGGCTGAGCTTTTGCTGGCTGACGTGGCCACCTCTGTTGCCCGCGAACGCTCCTGAAGATTCGGTATTAAGAGATTTTGGCACCAGCTTCGTCTAATTAAGTTGCTGATCCTAGATAGACCAGTCTAATACATGGCATCCATGCGATTGAAACAAGAGTTTTTTATAGTACTTTCATTTGTCCACAAGGAATTTAGAAGCCTAGTCTATTAGCTCAAGCAAACTTTAGATGGCGTTTCATGTTCAGATAAAACATATCCAGCACATTGTCTTGTACGACATATATGTTCTAGCGAGGCTAATAAACCGATTTTGGAGTAAATAAATACATAGAGATGAAACCTGCATCTATGTATTTGAATGCTATGATCTCCTAATAAAAACGTGTGCCTGCAAACATGGAAGGCAAGCTACAAATAGACAAAACTAATTGCATAGACACGAATCCATCGAACCTAATTAGTTCATGATTTTGCTAATATCACGGTACAATAAATATATAATAATTATAGATTAATTAGTCTTAATAGATTCGCCTCGTGAATTAGCAAGGTCTATACAATTAGTTTTTATAACTATCTCATGTTTATTTTTTTCTAATTTGCATATGAACATTAGCTAAAGTTCAGGCGAAGGATCCAATTGTTGTAAAGCATAATTAATCTATAATTAACATATGCACTACATTAACAAACCATGAACTAATTAGGTTTAATCGATTTATCCTAGGAATTATCTATGACATATGCACTTAGTTTTATAATTAGTCTATGTTTAATACTTTTAATGAAACTTTAAACATCTGATGTGACAAGTTAAAATCCAGCCAACACAAATCAAAAATTTTGGCCGCCCTTCCTTTACGTTTAACTTTATTAGGGAAAAGACATAGTAAATTAAACCTCATTGCTTAGGCCTATTCGCTACTCCCACGGTTTGGGAAAGAATGTAACTTCGGGTTACATGCCGATTCTAAATTTATAGTGAATGGTATTCATATTTATGGCTCTAAATTAATTTACTATTAAAATACATTTCGTAACTAATCTAATGATATTTTTTGATATTATAAATATTAATAATTTTCTTATATAATTTATCAAACGTATAAGATACTAAATGGTGGTAGTGCTAGAATTATATTTTTTCTAGATGGAGGGATTATATAAGTTGTAAGTTTGGTCGATTCGATCAAGTTGTGAGTAGTGGCGTGAGTTATGATAGTTGTACCAAAGTTGTATAGGATGAGTACTATACTCTCCTCGGTTATATGGGTTTTCTGGCCTAGTTTCCATTTGAAAAACTAGACTAGCACTTGTTTTTTTTTTCTTCGCCTAATAGAAATCGTGACAAAGCTTTTACCGTCCTTTCAAAAAAAAAAAAATAAACGACGATGACGATGACGACAACAAGAACAACAACAATAACAATAATAATAATAATAATAATTATTATTATTATTATTATTATTATTTGATATGAATCTCATTTTTTTTAGGCTGATCTTAATTGCGCAGTCATGGAACAATGTCTCCTTGCGTATTTGGCCATTGTCATGTCATCTTATTGCTCCCCTGGTCCTCTAGTCATCCTCCTTGTCGCCGCCATCATCATAGTCATCCGTGGTCGGCAGCCGTAGCGGCAAAGAGGGCAGGCGGCATTACGGCGGAGCCACTGAAAGATGCAGTGCTGGTGGAAGATGTGGGAGCAGGGCATGGTGCGGAGCCTTGTCATCCCTAGGACGTCTGGCTCCTCCTTGTCGGCCAGATCGACAGGATCAGCCAAAGCCTTAAGGCAGATGGCACAGTCATGATCGTCCGTGGTGGTGGTGAGCGCCACCTCCTTGAGCCCTAGGATGGCCTTGCTGGAGGCGGGGATGCGTGCACGCTTACTGATGACGGGAGCAGGGATAGGGGCTCGGTGGTGGGATGGGGGTGGCGGCGATGGAGATCGAGGTCGAGATCGGATTAGCCAAGAGGTTGGCCTCATATACCCAGATGCTTCATGGTAATATGTACCATGACGATAGGGAGCCAAGGCCAAGTCCACGGGATCTAATTCCGCTGGATGTAATTCCGCCGGATCCATGCTCGATCGGTCACGGTGAAACCATCGCCATGCTCCTTGGGTGATGTCCGCAGGATAATCGCTCATCTTTGCGGGCTGGCTGGCTGGCCCCAAGTCGTACGTAGCTCTGCAGGATCCACCGTACAGAGGGCTGGCCGGCCGGTAGTACGCGCGGCAGCGGCAAGTCCCGGGCGCGCGGTGGCCGGCGGTCCTGGGCTGCCGCGACAATTCTCTCTCTCTCTCTCCTAGTAGCTAGCTCTGCCGCCGCGACAAGAGCTGAGAGCACGCAGTGCTATATATGTGGAGGAACCGCCCGGGGCTGCGCTGCCTGCTCAATGCAATACCGTACCGAACCACCGTACCGTTTGTTATATACTACTAGTACTACACAACAATGCAAGAAGGCGGAGTACGTTGTTGGAGGGCCAATTAAGGCGGTGGCAGCGCGCGGTTCCGATTCTGATAAGAAGAAGGGATCGAATCGGAGTTGGTTGCCGCCTTAATTATTGCCGTAATAATCGGATCGATCGCATGCATCGTCATATCGTTCGGAGACGGAGTGGAGCCGGGAGGTGGGGATTTGCATGCATCGTGCAGTGGACCCACGCGTCCTCGAGGCAGTTTAGGAGGTTCGTCATCTTCATGCATGCACGTGTTTGGCTGCTGCTATTCGATCGATCCGCCTGACTCCACCGTACGTCTATGACTCCCGTGGAATTGAAGCAGGGAGTGGCCATGGAGCATGCACGGTGGTCGCCGTGTCGGGATGGAGCCCCTACAAGCCGAAGGCCTACCTAGGTTGCTCCAGCAGGTCATGCAGAGGTGTGCTTGCTCACTTGAGACCGACAGTGTCACTCTATGAAACACTACCTTTTATCCTGAATACCTCCTTGATCATCATCTCCTCTCTCGACTCTGCCTCTACAATTTCTTGCAGGTCTGTAGTCCACGATCCCCTATAACATCCCTCACCTGTTTTTCCCAATTGAAAAAAAAAACATCAATGCAGTATACAAGAATGTTTCAAAATACCTGTCAGGTTTCTAGATTGGGAAGGTGCTACACTATCTGACAGTGATCCTCTCTAGAAAGGAATGTAAACTGAAGGTCTAACTTCTTAAGTGCAGCAGCAACAACAGCATATGTAAATATTCACTAATCTTAAGTTTTTCAGCCTTTAATAGTTGCACACAAGGACGGTAAGGTACTCTAGGCATGCCTTGAGATCTGTCAGAAAGAAATTCAGTATATCAAGAACAGAATTTCACGTAGCAAGCTTATGGATCCATTCATCATTTTCTTTCTCACCAATTGCGCTTTATTTCAGGAAAAGTGTTTCCAATTTCGTGCACATGACAAGACACATAGCAGGGTAGACACACAGCCCAAATCTAGAATGAAGGTTGTCCTAATAAAATCTACAGCCCTCATGACATGGCCTATTTCTATCAGACTTAAGCTCCATGTAACAAAGATGTGAAATATAGAAATCCATAACAAACAGAATTAAGAGTCCATCATTTCTTAATTCCCATTGCAAAGCTAGAATTATCTAGAAGTGATTCATAGACGTTTTAAGGTTTAGATGGATCACCTTATATTATATGAGAATATCACAAGGCTGCATTTACACAGGCAGAAAATCTGCCATGCCATTAGTTCAGATGAGTCACCCTTGCGTAGTGTTCTTTTTATAGTTCCTACTTTCTAGTCTAATTGAATATTACCGGTGCATTTTTATTCCGTAGACACTAAAAAATCTATGCGTAGTCTATTTGAATATTACCAACGTATTTTTATTCCTTAGAAAAATTTAAACTTCGTTGATTGAAGGAGCCAGAAAACATATCATTTTAGTTCAGTCATACTCATACCTCATATTCATGTTCCCATGAAACAATATGGTAGCCCAACATACGGTATTTTAGGCTCTCCTGAAACAAACAAGATGTCTCAGTTCCAGATTCATAGAAGCAGCTGAAGATTTCTATTCTTGTCAAAAAAAAAAAAAAATCTTGCAAATGCAGACTTCTAGATTTACATAGAAAGGTCACTACAGCAAGAACATGGTAAACAGATAAAACTCAGATCCACAACGAACATGCACAAATAAGGTGGTTCAGAAGCCTGACGAGAAAAGTTCAACATTTACCTTGATATAATCAAATGAATTGTTATAATACCTAAAAAACAAGCCTTTTTTCTCGATACTACGGCCTAGTTCACCTCTTCATGCCTTCATGATGCATCATGCATAAACATCGCCAAAAGCTACAGTGCTGCACAAAGTGCTGCACAAAGAGATTGGAGACAGCATAACCATGCTATCATGCCAAAACTAATAAATCTATCAATCATACATTTAGGCGATATATTCAGTGATATGCAATAGGTATATGGCAGACCTCAATCGGCTAGGGAACCTTGTTTTCCATCCTTGCTTTGCATCAGCGCATTCCAATAACTTGCTCAGAGTTTTCCTACTGCCCACTTAGCTCATAGGATTCTTCCACCATCTTCTTAGTTTTAACAATATTTAGACTGACCTGGACATTTTCAGTAGTTAGGCTCCACCACACCTGGACATTTTCAGTAGTTAGGCTCCACCACACTTAGGGAACATACTGAATTATACACGAGTTTAACAGTAGAATGAAAGGTGTTGACAGTAAAAGGAAGCAAATAAGAACAATAGCTAAAACCAAACACAAATTGCAAAACATATACAGGCAGTCCTATGCATGGCACATGATCATGTCAACAAGAACCAAGCTAGTGATAGATGCATGGTTAAACAAGCTATATCACTGACAACACTAACACAAGTGCTACCCCGCCTTATTCCTCAGCTTTTATCCACAGCGGGAAAGTAAAGTACCTAGCAGCCCGCACACGAACATGTTGCTCCCGTTTGTCACTGGCAGCGGCAACCACCCGGTCCACTGTCAGTCACTGGCAGCCATGATAGGAATGCTTGGGCCACGCGGAGTATAAAAACTGCATGCAAACCAAGAAACCATTGTAGTATGAAACAAGAAGTGAAGTGTATGAAGGCACAATATAATACCTATATGATGGCATTCTAAACATATAAAAATTAAGATATATCATCCATGTCCGCTTAATTATTCCCCTGAGAGTTGAAACCTCACAAAAGTAATTGGGAAAATAATGAATTAATGACAAGTTACTATGGTGTATGGTCCTGGTAGTGAAATGTCAAATCTGAATAAACAAGCAAGGCAAAAGTAATTAAGAAACATGTTTATTAGACATTGATGTTACGGACCAGGTATATCATGTATGAGCTAGAAATGTAAAATAAGACAAGTCCTGTTGATGAAATGATGAGAATTTAATCCCTATACTACACTACAATATGTCGTAGTTTCATTGGACCTGCAACTTCGGGGAGCAATTATAGCATATTTTCTCAGTACTCAATCCTGTTTGTTACATTACCTTATGCCTCTGAAATTCTGCACTTGGAGGTTTGACAGAAGAACTTGATCTCAAGTTAATCCTACCAATCCTTGATGTGATTTCGAATCTCCAAGCACTCTATTAGAGTAGGCACATTTCGAATCGCAATTATAGCATATTTTATCTTGTTTCATGTACGATTAACCTTCCTGTATGCGGGTCAGTGTGCTAGTAGTATTTAAGTTCTGAAAGTAATATTTTTTACATATCTCTACGTGTGTCGACACACCCAGCAGCGCTATTCTAAGCTCGATACATGTATCGCAGTTTTTCTGTTTAATTACTCACTGGATCTGGTGTTATTTGCCATATAAATATCTTGCTATTGATCGATGTTATAGGCACATCTTAAGACTTGCTACTGCTGAGTGATGATAATTCTGATGTTGTTTAAACCAGCTAGTTAACCAGCTATGGCTGTGGTTGTTTGGGATGACGGTGGGTTTTGATTGATCAACTTTCTAGCCTGCCTACTACTTTTATAAATAAGTAGCTGCAGAGAATTGAGAATTGGTGATATACTGTAGTAAAATAATGGATAATATCAGAACAATTTTTTTTAGACTGTAACTGTAAACTGTATTGTAGACACGAAATTGAAGTAGTTCAGTGACTAAACTATGCAAAATGAAATAAACATGGCATAAAGACGGTCATTTCAGCCTTCAGCATTTGAATAGGATTGTTTTTTATACTTTGGTGATTCCCCTATTGGTGTCATATGGTAAACCATGCAATGCCTTATTGACAGTTACAGATCATGGATCTATACTATAAGGTTTTGTTCGGTTACACACCAAACCGAGGGGTTGAGAGGAATTTAATCCCCTACAAGTCAAAATTCCCTTCAATTTCTTCCAATCCTCTTCGATCCCGGAAGAAGTTGGAAATGCACAGCTGGACACCTGACAGACCATTGTTGGCAATGCAGTTGTTGGCTTGCTGCTGCCGGGTGGCGCCATTTCTGGACTCCCCGGTGGAGCCGAGCCGAGCCAAGGGGTGCACTTGAGGGGCTTGGCATGCATCAAACTTGGTTCATGCTACAGTAGGAAAATTGTGCCCACATCCACATACGTGTCCTCATCCATTTCTAAAGAAATTAAAGAATTTGAGTCTGAATTCTGAACCCTACCAAAGCTTTATTCATGTAGAATAAGCTACAAGCAAGACTTGCTCGGTCGACCTGCTCCTCCTTTCCTTTCCATACAGCTTTTATTCAGACAAAATCAGTACATACATACACATTGATTCATGTACGCAAGAATTGGGCGTGAGGCAGGAATATAATGGGTGCACTCTAGTCTATACCATACATACATACACACACACTACTGCTAACTCATACATACTAGTTTGATTTCCCTGTAATAAACACAAAACACTCACACAAGTAGATGCAAAAGAAGAAAAGAACACTTCTGCCTGACTGAATGGCTGACTGACTGAATCTGAATGTTTGCTGTGCAGGGCCACTGCTGCCTAGACAAAATCGAAGCGCATGAGGAGCCTGACGGACTTGTACCTGTTGCCCTTGCGGTCGTGCAGGGGCACAGCACGGATGCCCTGTTTCAGCTCCCACACCGGCAGGCACGTCTGTCCCCCAAAGTCATGCTTCTCCGACATGTCATACTCCTGCACCTCTATCCTCAGGAGGGCCAGCTCCGGCACCCTCAGAGGGAATGTGAACTCCTCGTCCCACACCGGCACCCACTGGTCTTCGATCACCCTTGTCTTCTTCATCACAGTGTCTGCCTTCACTCCCGCGATCCCTACCTGTATGTTTTCAGAGAGCATGACGATTGGGAACTCTAGATATTACATCTTCATCCCAGCATGTGATTTTCATGTCACTACTGTTAACCCAAATTAATATTATTTAATTAAAAAAAGCAAATGAGCATCTTTGTTGCCTTACCCTGGTATAGAAATCTGGAGGCGAAAATGCATCGAAATGTGTCTTGCTGAAGTCCATGCGCCAGCCATCTCCCATATATACTTTTACCTGCTTGGACACCACACCAGATTTAGCTATATGCTGGACAAGCTCGATTGGAACATCTTTTAGCAAACTCAGATGTCAATGTCTGGGAAACATACACCTACCTTGAGAGTTTTCTTCACTGGCAAACTACCTTTGGGGTCGAATACTTCCCTGTTTGGACCTGTCTTTAGCAAGAAGTCAGGTTTTTTAACATATCCACAGCCCCCATTGGCTCTGAAAAATCCTTGCATCAACCGGAGCGCTTTATCATGTCCCTGAAAAAATGAAAGACCAACATATTATGCTTTACTGCTCTCAGCATTCACACATCTTAATACGACACAAGTGTAAAAGCATGAATAAAGTAACTTGCTGGTTCATGACAGTTAAGAACTGAAATCTCACCTGCATGTTGAATGCAACCATCTGAGCACCATGAATCCAGGCACTCATTGGATCGTAGTTCGAAGAATTAACCCTC
The DNA here is from genome assembly GCA_015844335.1 of Chrysopogon serrulatus. Classification (NCBI taxonomy): domain Eukaryota; kingdom Viridiplantae; phylum Streptophyta; class Magnoliopsida; order Poales; family Poaceae; genus Chrysopogon; species Chrysopogon serrulatus. The sequence continues at coordinate 88,865 of JADLZL010003554.1, read as the reverse complement.
GTGCCCTTTGGATACACACGGAGTATATTATTTTGGGTGAATCTGAACAGAATTTAAATGTCTCAGTAAGTTTGTGACTTGGTAACCACCTTGAAGATGCACTCTTATAATTCATTGAAGTTCATAGTGTTAGGGATAAATAATTTTGTATTTTCAACTAACAGATAGCATGTGTTGCCTATCTTTTGTATGGAGCTACGGAATTCAGCCTTTAATGAATTATCATGTGTCCCCTCCCTCTCATCATTTTTCTCACATTGCATACTGTAAGATCACAATATAAACCGGCTGAACCCCTACGGACTAAAACAGAGGAATAGGATTCAATGGCATAAGCAAAATACAACAACAACAACAACAAAGCCTTTTATCCCAAGCAAGTTGGGGTAGGCTAGAGATGAAACCCAAGAGAGACGGGGAAACTGGAAGACACAAAAGGGCACACGACAGAAAGAGGTCACGGTTCAGGCATGTTGGAGATTATAAAACCCACAAAGGCGATCTTCTAACAACTCAACACCGAATCTTCTAGTATTCTTGTGCACTGAAATGAATCACACAAATTACCTTATGACTTCAGCACCATGAGAAGTTGTTGCTTTAGCTAACTGTGTCTCACTCAAAGAAAGCCGCCTGACCTTTTCAGGATCCACCTTTAGCGCATCCCGCAAATGGCCTTTTGGTTTGCCAGCTTGGATGGTGATTAGTTTCCTATACTCACAGGCAGTGTCCTGTTGAAATTTGGGATCATCCTCGTCGGAATCTTCCTCATCTTGCTCATCCAGTTCATCCTGTTTATGAAAATAAGTTTATCTCATTTGTGTTAAATCAGGGGTGTGTGTGTCTAGACAGGACAGTGATATTGCAGACCTTTCCATCAGAGTCATCAGCATTTGAATCTATTCTTCTTAGGCTTCCAGTGTCTGCAGCTAGATTTCCACTGCCATTTTGGTCATCAGCATTTGAATCTATTCTTCTTAGGCTTCCTGTGTCTGGCAGGTCAGCTATATTTCCACTGACATTTTGGTTATCCTTAACTTTGAGGAACTCCTTGTACTCTTGTGGGGGTTTAGTCGAGATGATTATTCTCTTCATCAGAGCTGCTGGAGAGGGGAACTCTTTCATTGGGTCTGAACTAGGTATGAAAAGTAGATCTCCGAATGTTTCAGTGAGCATCTATGATAACTTAAAGTCAGAATCGAGGTCTAAATAGGAAAAGTGCAAGGGGTTGTTACACTAAGCAAACTTTACCTTAGCTACTTTGGCTTGGAGATCTGGTGTAAGGTGATCCTCAAGAGTGATGACAAGCGGATATGGTGATGCACAGAAGGCATATTCTTTAATGGACTTCAAACACCTGATCATTTCTACTGGTGCAGTCAATGTCCTTTAAAATGGCAAGAAAAAAGAAGAGTCAGGTGAAATTTTTTTTGCAAAGCCAGAGATAACAAAAAGGATGGTTGCAAATTCAAGAAGCATGGACAAACTGGTATATACAAATATAGAACTAAGCAGCGGTATTTCAGGGGAAATATGCTTCTTGCTATATTGTTATAATAAGGAATAAAAAGAACTGAATACATCCTTCCTCTTGGAAATTCCTCTTGGAAAAAAGGGTGATGCTAGGAATATCATGCTACATTTGCAGAATATGTATTTTCTTCACGTGTACCCATAACGCCATCTTGTTTAGGGAGCTTTGAATACTGGTAATGTCACACCCACAATCTCATCCTCACACATAAGCAGTTTTATTCACATGCAGTTACGTTGCAATAGTTCCATGGGATAAAAATAGTGAATATGTTTTTCAAAAACAGAATTCATACCCTCCATGAAGAATATCAACATTGGTCTTTGAAGAATTTGGCCACATATCGAGTTCAATGACTCTAACACCTCTCTGCAATGCTTTTATAATTGGGACGTCGCTGGAGTCACTATTGAGCTGGTTCCCAGTTAGGTAGGAATTATGTCCGGTGAATACGAAATAATGGGAGAATGGGGCAGACATGTCCTGGTGAACCTGAACAAAGATTTTAGACAATGGTGAGAGAAGAAGCAAAAACTGATGTACAGGTATGAATGGGCAATGCATTACAGAGCGAAGAGTTTTGGTTTAGGATTTTTGAAATGAAATCAATAATTGACAGCAGTAGTAAGTAATCCAAAGGCATATCTTTTGGACCATTTGTTGACTATGTTGAGGCATGGAGCTAGTCTTTTACTCTGTACTGACGGCTTCGCCTTATTATTCCTACTCAGCTATCTATTTGGTGGCTGCAATGTGAAGGCAGAGAGGGCAACAAGTAGTAGGAAATGCAGCAGTGGCTACCGAAATTGGAATTGGACAGCACCCCTAGAATGACGACAGAGAGAGGATGAGAGTGACAGGCAAGGACTGGTGTTGGAGGGGGAAAAAAAAAAGACAGACAATGACTGAATGAGGTGAGGACAGTGACATGTACTGGGTGAATGAAGCATTGAAGCGAAGCTCTCCAACAATTCCATGGATTGACAGACAGAGGCAGGTAAAAATTGAATCTTTAAGGTTACCGGGTTGGAGGGAGTTGACCTCGGGACAAGTTATTGCTATTGCAGTAAGTCAACCATTAGCTGTAAGCTTAACAGTAGAGGAGCAGCGGCAATGGAAAATCATGAGCATGGAGCCATCTAATTAACTACTCTAGCAGGTAAAATCAGTCAGAATCGATGGTGATTGATAAAGGCGAAGGGAGGTACAGTATTAAGTAAGCAGTGATGATTAGCTGTTGATTAGGTGGAGAGGCGCCAGGCAACCAACCTGTTGTCCGATGGGCGGGTTGAGTTCCGGCGAGAAGAGGAAGGCGAAGAAGTCGTCGAGCGTGGGCATCGCCGGCGCCGGCGACCTGTTGACGAGGCGGGCGATGCCATGTCCGCCCGAGGCGGCCGTGAGCAAGGCGAGGATGCGGTCGACCTCGGCGGGGTCCTCGGCCTGCGCCTGGGAGAGGAAGCGGCGGAGGGCGTCGACGTCGGAGTTGAAGGAGAGGTAGGCGGCGCGGACGTCGGGCGGCGGCTGGGCGTCGGGGATCGGAACTTGCGCGTGAAGCACATGCAGTACTTGTACGCGTAGCTGCCCATGGCCGGGTGATGGAATGGATCCTCTGCTCTGGTGGTGCTGCTGCTTCCGGCGGCCAAGAACTGAGCTCGCGGATGGAATGAGCGGAATTGGAGAATGAAAATCCGATCTGGGTGGAGAGGAGAGGAGAGGAGAGATGCTTCCGGGACTGGACTGGACTCTGGAGTAGTAGTAATTAACCAGCTACGCGGTGGGCATTTCGCGTGGAGGCCGCGTTAAGGGGAGGCGTTGCTGCCTTGACCTTGACGAGGAGATTCGAGGGGAGTAGAGTAATGGTGGAACAGAATAGACTAGAATATCACAACAACTGGGAGGGAGCAAAGGAAGAGGAAGATGAAGAGGAAGAGAATGGGAATGCAGGCGAGGGACAGACTGACAGACAGACAAAGGTGATGATGGGTGGGACTCCACTTCCTGAGCTGTTCTTCTCCCTGCTTAATTATAAATAAATACTACTAATTGCTAGTAATTAATTACTTTGCTCCTGTGATGTGCTAATTGCTTGCTAACTCAAGCAAAAGCGACCACATGGAAAATGAGAAAGAAGAAAATGGTGACCAAGGAGCAAGCAGTGCAGAGGCACCGTTTCAAAAGGCGGGGACGGTGAGGTGAGGTTGTTTTTCGCTAATCCCCTCATTAGTATCACAAATAAACTATTCCAACTCCTAGCTAATGTAGTAGCTACGTGTAGGGCCGCACACAACACAGAAAGTTCTTTTTGTTTTCCGTTAAAAAACTTTGCCTGTTGAATGGTCAATTGGTCCTTGTACTTATCATCAGCATGATTCTTTTCTTATGCAAAAAAAAAAAAAACGTTTTATCTTCCTTTTACTTATAGAAGAAAAAACAACTCTATACGTATATAGTCCTAGTGTACCATGCATCCATGTACGTTCCTTCCCTCGAAAATTTTCTACAATGTTGCATCCCAATGACGACTACTTGGTTCATTGTCTTCCTATTGCTAGCTAATTCTAATTTTTTGTTGGACGCCAAGGTCAGGGGTTCTAATTGTAAATCGAGTCCTTGAGACCTTGGCACACAGGGACATACTCCCTCCGTTTCAAAATGTGCGTTCGTCGCCGTTTAAGGTAAGCAAATGTCGGCAATTTTATAAATATTAAATATCATCGATTAGTATCATAATTAGTATCATCGGAAAGATCTTTGGATCTAGTTTTTTAACAAAATTATTTGGAGATATAAATATTGCTCGTATTTTCTATAAATCGAGTCAAACTTGTGGCACGCATCCCACGGCGACAATCAATTTGAAACGGAGGGAGTATATGAAAGCCAAGACAACCCATGCATAATTACTAACATCCATTCATTCATGGCACTTTATTAGGTGTTTTTAGTAAAGAAATGCACCAGCTAGGCTCATTAAGTATGTGCATATGCAGCTAATATAATTACTTTTTTAAAATTGAAAACTTGGTTGAGTTTTTTTTTTCCTTTTGGATAAGAATATAGAGGAGTTGAACAGCTCCGCGCCTCCACGTGGGTGATTTTCCATTCAGTCATGGCACTTTATTCGTGGTTTTAATTAAAGTAACGCTCTAACCAAAAGCAAGGCTAATATAATAAACCTTATATGTTGTCAGTGGCCAAAAGGAAGGATAAATTTACCGGGCAACATACCGAAATTTTGACTTTTGGACCATAGCATTTCTCGGAACCACGACAACGCACTAAACATATTCGTTCCTGCATCGCATTTTGTAAATGTAATAAAAGTTTAAACTCCAAAGTCCAAACATCTATTCATTTTTTGTTGATTGTGTCATATTCTGTACCACAATCTTATATATTCCTAGCCATTTTGCTGGGCCATATGGCCTATGGAGGGAGCACCTCTCCACTCCAACCCACCTGTAAAATTATAGCTAGAGCCCTCCTATAAAGATAGGAATTTAACTAGAATCCGTCCATTTCTACGACAAGATGCAGGATAAATTCCTGCGTACCAAAAAGATTCATAGCTATAGCAAAGTGTTTATGCACTAATCTTTCACGTGATAAATGACTTGTGTTTTATATGTGTTTGTCGTCTAAAAAAGCAATGATTAAATTAACCTTGTTATCAGAAAATGATTAAACTACAAACCCACCCAGGCACCCACGAAAAAGAAAAGATTGACAGCGAATGACATTAGGTGGTCCTAAATAACAGCACCCTATATATCAATACGCTACAAGTGAGGGGTTGATGTGCAAAGGCGATCTTAAGCAACATATATACATATATATACAGATACAGCCCAGGTCAACTAAACATGTGGAAAAAAGGTTATTTTTACCTGTGAAAGGTCCTTTTTTTTTTACATAAGAGAACAAAGTTTTAGCCTACACGTAAAAGGTCTCGTGAATGAAAACAAAATTAACAAATATTACCATATGCAACAACTTGTGCTAGGAATGAAAACAAAATTAACAAAAGACGTGAGCGAGGCGGATAACACCAACGCAACGTAGTGTAGACCGTAGAATTAACGTCGCTGGCGTCAGCATACACGTCATATGAAAAATACAATGTGAACAAACTTGGCCTGCCCTCGGACGCATAGCCAAGTCAACCATCACTATCACAGGAGAGCGTGAACACGTAAGTTGAGCTGTTCGATCTTACACTGACTTTTATTATCTTGTTCTCTTCGCTATTGGTCCACAGTAGTGTTTAGAGTTGCGCATTTTCAGTGTTTAAAGGCTTCATCCCATCGAAAAGCTATGTGACAGTCAGATAGAGGGAGTACTCTCTCTATTTGTTTTTTTATATTTTATATTAGGTTTGTCTTAAGTCAAACATTTTTAATTTTAACCATCAATTAAAAAAGATCATATAGTTTCATAACATATGAACTATATAAAAGTACTTTTACTTACTAAATCTAAAGCATATATCCTATGTCATTAACTTATATATTTTTTTGCAAATTAATAGTTAATAAAGTTTTTTTTTTTTTTTACTTCATTGATAACTAAAGTTTAAAATTTTTAACTACCAAATGAGAAGAATTGTACTCCCTCCATATTAAAAAAGAAGTTATTTTGAACAAGGTTTGAGTTAAACATTGAAAATATAAATTATAAATAACTTTTAAATTATTAAAGTTTAGAAATATGAAAATCTTATAAAGAGATTTTTCTTAAAAATATTTTTATATATATAATTTTTTAATAAATATTTTAAAGTTATATTTTTAAGACTGTCGTTATCCTAATGACTTCTTTTGAAGGGAGTCCACGTCCGGAGGGAAAATCAACGTCATGACTCCGGTTGCCAGCCAATTACTTGCATTAATGCGCTGTACTAGTACTAGTGTTAAACAACAATTTGGATCTTACTTAGTGGCCGTTCTACAAGAGCTTTTATTCATGCAGCTTTTTAGTTTGGTTATTATTCGACCAGATCGTTTTCTTCACCAACCAAGGATCTTCTGTATTGACTCCTTTTTCTTTTTTTTTCCCCCCAAGCGTTGGTAATGTGAACAGCCTTGACGTGACCAGCTAGCTGGGACTGCACTGTACTGCAGTGATAAGATGGAACCCAATTCCAACATCAAATTGGGTTTGTTTGGTTAGCCCGGTTTCACTTAGGAATCGTTTTAATTGAGTAAAAGTTATATAAATTAGGCAAACAACAGCTAGAAGTTATTCTAAAGAGTTATTCCGTGTGACCCAAAGAGTGCCTTAAGGATCGCCATGCATGAACATCGGTTGTTCATTCCAGCTGGTCCATCATAGTATTATTTCTTTTTATAATTAACGATCTATCGTATAGTATTATTGTTTAGTGGCTGAAAGATACAAACATGCATATAGTAACCAATTTTAATTTACTCATACCTCCATGGCTCCATTTACGAGCAAGCAGTATTATATATTTTACATATATATAGGTCTCGAAATGAAATCATAGTTTTGATATCACTAATTGTAGCTATATGGTATTAGCTAGCTAAGAGCACATATACTGTAAGAGAGAGATGCATATCCAATTGAAAACAAACAGTGTGCTTTTTGAGGGTTAAAAGACGAAGGTTCGAGCTAGCTTTATTCTTTCCTCTGCCTCTTCCCAGGCAAAAGCAGACAAGCCTGTATGCATGTTTGGTCAATATACTATGTCACTCTCTACTTATTTACAGAAGCATGGAACACAAGCAAGTTAATAAATCCTAGCTAACATGCATCGTCGTTGCAGTTGCAGAACATGCATGGCGGCCAGCTTTCTGTGCCAGCTATCTGTTCGGTATGCTAGATGGAGTTTCTGGGCGGCTGCTGATTCTGCTAGTTTGTTGTTTGCCAGCAGCTGAAAACCAGTGGATGGTGGATAAACATAGGAAAAGCTTGATATTCCTTCCATTCCTATTTGTAAATTGTTCTATCGTCTTTTTTTATACATGGCTTTTAGAACTGTGAGGGAGCATTATTTTTCAGCAAAGTACTTAGTAAAAACAAATTCAACTTACTGTTACCTCACAGAGCTGAAAGGCTTCATTGATTGGTACTACTGTAATACAGATGAGGGCTAGATTAAAGTCAAACTTGCATACCTCATGTGTTGCTACGGAGATTGCTAATAAATTTTAGTGAAAGATATGGCTTGTTTATGTGGACAAATAAATATATAAATAGGCAGATGTTGATAGCTTATATAAATAGATCAATGTTATACAAAGTTCAGGTAGGCGCTAGGCGAAATCTAGGCAACAACCCATAGCCTAGAGCCTAGGCGGGCCTAGGCGAGCCTAGGCGTTTCTAGGCGTTTTGCTAGACGATGGCTATATATATATATATATATATATATACACACACACACACATACATTTTTTGAGAAGAATACATGTATATATATACTTAAAAGAAAAGAAAAAAATAGAAGATCAGTGCTCATGAAATTGGGAGAAAGAGAAAAAAGGCCCATTTACGGCCCAACTCGCCCACCACACCAACCCCTTATTCTCTTATCCTCTCCCTTTCGGCCGCTCCTGTTTCTCTCCCTCCCGAACGCCCCGCTCGCCCGCTTCGCTGCTGCGCCGCCTCTTGCCCGCGCCGCCGGTGCCCGACGTTGCCTCCTTTGCCACCGGCCGTCGCCGCTCCTGCCGATGTTACCCTCCTCCCCCACCGCCGCCCACACGCATCCGGAGCTCCTCCTCCCCACCGGCGACCTCCGCCACACGCTCCTCCTCTTCCAGCGCCCGGCGCCCGATGTCCCTGCCTCCTCCTCCTCCTCCGCCGCCAGGCGCTCTACGCTCCACCTCGCCCTTGGATCGCCGGATCTGCACGTGGGACACCGGGGCGCCGCCAAGGTCCTTCCAAGGCGCCGCAGCACCCTCCACCTCCCCCCCACCGGGCGCCGCCCGGCGAGGCTGGAGCCGCCTAGGGGTCCGCCTACCCCTAGGCGAGGCGGACACCCTCCGACTCGCACTTAGTCGCGCCCCAGCGCGGCCTAGGCGTCGCCTAGCTGAACTTTGATGTTATAATTGCATGTACTATTTGACTGCTAATATAAAAATATAGATATAAATATAGAAAATATAGATATAGATAGTTAGTTAACATGTAGTAATGGTGCACATAATGCTTAAATCAAACAAATTAATTAGTTAAAATATGTCTTAAACACCATATGCCGTGTATAAGACCTGAAAAGATTACAAAACATAGTAAAGTACTTCCTCCGTTCTAAATTATAAGTTGCTTTGATTTTTTTGGTTCATCTAATTTGCTACGTATCTAGTCATATTATTATATCTAGATACGTAGCAAAATAGATGTACCAAAAAAGTTAAAATGACTTATAATTTGGAACGGAGAGAGTACAAATCAGCTGCAAAGGCACAAAAAAAGAGCAAAAATTCCACCTAAAATAACTATAGCTAGCGTGCAAGGAATATATATACATATATGATGCTATTTTGCTACTAGCTAGCTAGTTGAGAATTTTGAGAGACATGAGAATATTGAGAGACATGTTTCTCCCCCACCATGGAGCATCATATTTTTATGTATATACACATGCATGATAGTATTTTTTATGCCATGTATGGATGTAATATTTTAAATTTGACATGTAGATATGGAATACATTCCATTTGTTTAATCAATAATCAACACACATCTTGGATCATCTTTCAATTTGTTCGTTTACCCATTTACATTTCACCGTGAAATCCACTAGGCTTGGACTATACTTGGAGAGAGGGGAGGGGATAGGACCAAACGAAGTGTATATACACGAAGTATATAATCATACTAGACCATCTATGGTAGTATATATGTCAAGTATGCATACATACATAGAGTATATGGTTATACTTGTTTTATATACTACGATCAGTGGCATTTTCGTAATATATTAAAAAGTATGGGTTTCTTTAAAAAATTTTCACGTAGGAAGATTTGAAGTATCTTAGTATGAGTATATAAACATACTCAAAGTGATAAACAAGTATAAATACATACGCAATATATTGTTTTGAAGATGGGAGTAACTACTCCCTAGGAGTAGGATGGAATTTCCCTATATATATATATATATATATATATATATATATATATATATATATATATATATATATATATATATATCACTTGTGTATATAAATTCTATATTAAGTAGTACTAACTCTGTTCTAAATTATAGTTCATTTGATTTTTTTATTCTAAGTTTGACCACTCATCTTATTTAAAAAATTATGTCAAATATCACGTCATTTAAATTTGACTATATTTACATAAATTTTTTGAATAAGATGAGCGGTCAAACTTGAGGTAAAAAAAAAAATCAACGAACTATAATTTAGAACGAAGAGAGTATAAGTGTATTTAGTAACCTTTTGTTTTCGTTCACCAAAAAGTTATGTGTTTGTTTGTTTGTTCCAATAGAATGAGCAATTGAAGCCAAAATTTAAACCTACCAAATTTCCCTTCTTGGCTTATTTGTGTTTTTCTCAGGTGCACCAATCCTTTCCTCTCCTGTGTGTGAAATCATCTGACTACTTGAAATCCTCTGCTCAATGTGACATTTTCCAGCACACACGACTCTATAGGATGGTACTAGGCTAATAACTTGTGCAGATGATGATATAAGCAATTGGCAATTCCCCCTTTACAGCTTTACTCTATATATATGCCACTAGATTCTCAATTTTTGAAGAGCCAAGCGCGTATGCCTTGTCATTCTAATCCATGAAGACTAACTAGGTTGCGATGTAATTCTTCTTCCCAATTTTTTACATAGAAACAACCGAAACTTAGATATATACACAGAGAAATGAGAGAGATTAATTGTGATTTTTCAGCTAGCAGAGTGGGGAGAATCAGTGGCGAGGAAAGAAAGGGCCATGACGACATCGGTCATGACAGGACGCAGGGCGCAGTGTTCCTGCAAGCACATGGATGCCACACCCACGGCCTGCTTCAACTCTGATGCTGTAGGCCCTTGCATTGCCATCACCAACCGAGGGTCCACCAACTCATTGTACCTCTTGGGGTCACCAAATATCTGTGCCGCCCATCCCACGAGGCTCTGCTCGCCGTCCGGCCGGTTGGCGTCGATGGTTCGCCGGCCGGCGATGAGCTCCAGCAGCAGCACCCCGTAGCTGTACACGTCCGACTTGACGCTGAGCTTTCCTGTTCGCAGGTACTCCGGCGCACAGTACCCATAAGTGCCCATCACCCTGCTGCTCGTCGACGAGGCTGACGACGTCGATGAGGAGGACGACGAGGAGGACGAGTAGGCGCGCGGCGCAGGGAGGAGCTTGGCGAGCCCGAAGTCGGAGAGCTTGGGACTGTAGTCTTCGTCGAGGAGGATGTTGGAGGACTTGAGATCTCGGTAGATCACCGTGCTCTCATGGAGGTACTCTAACCCCCGCGCCGCGCCGAGCGCGATCTTCATCCTCGTGCGCCAGGGCAAAGGGGCGTGCAGCTGCTGGCTGCCATCGCCACGCCGCAGCAGGTGGTCCTCGAGGGATCCCAGCGCCATGTACTCGTAGACGAGCAGGCGTTGGTCACCCTCGGCGCAGTAGCCAACGAGGCTGACGAGGTTGGGGTGGTGCAGCATGCTGAGCATCAGCACCTCCACGATGAACTCGTTGTTGCCCTGGAAACCATTGCGGTCCAGCTGCTTGATGGCCACCGGAAGGTCGTCGCCATCCTCACCGGCGACGCGCAGGCGAGCCTTGTAGACGCGGCCGAAGCCCCCCTCGCCGAGGAAGTTGTGCTGCCGAAAGTTCCCGGCGGCCTCAGCTAGCTCGCGGAACGAGAAGGCTTTGGCCGTGATGACGACACTGGTGTTTCTGTGGTTTTCTGGAGGAGGAGGCGACGACGGTAGACGACAATCGTCATCGTCCTCATCATCGTCGTCGCCGCGTCGGCGCCCTGCTGTGTCGACGACGGAGGAGGCACAACGGATGATCTTTGCGGTGAAGCTGTTGCTCTTGTTCCTCCAGGAGGTGGAGGAGGAGGTCCTCCGGCCCGTGCTGCCATTGCCCTTCCTTTGGATCGCATCGCTAGGGAAGCGTCGGAGCCAGCTTAGCATCTTGTTGCTGCTATATGCATGCAATTGGCCGCTCAATCGCTAGAGAATGAATTAATACAAGCAAGGGATGATGGCTGATCGGTTCTTGTGTGGGGAATGAACAAAGAATGGGAGAGCAAAGGTGTGTGTGAGAGAAAGGGATCGGAGAGGCCCTAGCTAGTGGATCGGAAGATCGAGCTAGGCTTTTTCAGGGAGGATATATATGCATGCGTGCATCGCTTAATTTGGACCATCTATTTATGGCTTATTGCCAGAGAAATCATGCTTTGCATGTGCGTCGACATGCATGTCATGGATGCCCATTGCAAGCAACAAACTAACTAGCTAGAAGCAAGTCATGAGTTTTGACGATGCTATATTAGGTAGGGAGAGCAAACAAAAGCAATCTGACAAGCAGATTGCATGGCATGTCTATCTAGGGCATGTACGGTGCTTTATATAACTGATGCCTCTAATATGTTTTTATATCCACTAGCGGAATCCGGCTCTTTGCCGAGTATCAAATGTTTTGCCGAGTGTTTTTTTTCGGGCAGCTCTTTGCCGAGTGCTAAAGGAAAAAAGCACTCGGCAAAGAGGCTTTCTTTGCCGAGTGCCAAAAAACACTCGGCAAAGAACTCTTTGCCCAGTGCTTTTTGGCACTCGGCAAAGAAGTCTCTTTGCCGAGTGTTATTTTTTTGACACTCGGCAAAGAAGATCTTTTTGCCGAGTGTTTTTTTTTTTCACTCGGCGAAGACACATTTCGTAGTATATTTTGGAGCAGATAAATTAATTTAAATGAAAAAAATTTCAACTACAAAATTGTATAACTTTTCAAGATCTACAACTTTTATTTTGGCTATTTCTTAATTTAATAAAGTAAAATTAAATCTATTCACAAATCTTACATATCTCTCTTGTAGTTTACGATACTACAAGAGACATATATAAAGATTTGTAAAATATGTTTCTACCATTATGTCGATGATCAAATGACCAAAATGAAAGATGTAGGTCTTGAGAAATTATACAACTTTGTAGTTGAATATTTTTTAATTTAAATTAATTTTGCTAACAAAAAAGTACGCTCACATTTCTTAAATTTGAAATTTGAATTTTTGAAAGTATCTCAGATGGTAAAACACCCAAAATAAAAGTTATAGATCTCAAAAAGTTATGAAACTTTGTAGTTTGCAATTTTTTCATTTGAATTCATCTTGTCATGCGAAACTGCATCTCAAATCCGCTCAAATTTGAAATTCGAATTTTATAAACGACCTGGGATGGAGAAACTCCTTAAATAAAAATTGTAGATCTCGAAAAGTTATGAAACTTTGTAGTTGACAAGTTTTTTATTTGAATTCGTTTAGAGCCTTAAACAAGCAATTTTCACTCGATTTTATATAATATTTAGGAAACAAAAACGGAATATAGACACATGTGAGTGTGTAGTGCAGTGGTAGGGGAGGTGCCGCGTGAGGGAGAGGTCATGAGTTCGAATCCCGTTGGACACATAGTTTCAAAAAATGCCGAAAAAAAAAATCCCACCGGACGGACATGGATGGGCGCTGGTCGGTGGGGCCCTCCCCCCGATTAAATTTTTTTTTTACTATTATTTTCGGTTTTTTTTCATTTTGATCTTTCTTTGAGTGTCGGGCACTCGGCAAAGAAACCTTTGCCGACAGGTTCTTTGCCGAGTGCGGCACTCGGCAAAGCCTTTGCCGAGTGCATTTGGGGCTTTGCCGAGTGCCCCAGGCACTCGGCAAAGCAGCTGTTTCCCGTAGTGATCATTATAGATAATACAATAGACCAGTCATTATATAAGCTGTCTACAAATAGCACCGGCCTGATGGTTGATGACATGTGGCTATAAATAATAGATGACACTTGTATATATTACAATAATAAGGTTCATATATATAAGAGTATTCTCACACATTTTCAGACCGTCTGTTAATTATTAGAAACATATTCATCCCTTCCCTGTGGACCTGATTAGTTGGGTGGCTAACCCCCAACCATCCCTCATCTCCATCCCCACAAGATAACGCTGCCGCTGCTACTCCCAGCAACAAGCGTGCTTACAGTGGCAGAACCAAGACTTTTGATTGAGGGGGATGAACAATAGACGACACATTGTATATCTGACAAATATATATAACAAGTGTATAGCTCCATAGTATTATATATATAGTATTTATAATAAAATTCCTAATATTATCATAAAAATAGATGAAAATAGATTTTTTTGTGTAAAATTGAATTTTGACACGCAAATTTGATTTTTTTCATATATATACAAAATTTCATTGTTTTTTTGGGGGGAGGGGCCAAGGCCCCCTTTGGCCCCCTAGTTCTGCCAGTGCGTGCTTGCATCTGTTTCTAGCAAGGCCATCCTAGGGCTCAAGGATGTGGTGGTGACGAAGGACAAAGCCAAATTTGGCTGATCATCGATCTTGAGGATCATCAGAATGATCAGGAGAAAGAGTGCAGTGGTGGTTGCTCCGGTTGTGGAGGGCACCCACCCGGGTTCAACTCCCTTGGGCAGCATCGAGTGTTGCACCTAGGAGTTTTAATCCCCATATTTATTTCTTACAGGTCCTAGACGTATCGCGTAGTGTCATAATGGGATTGTGGTATGCTCGTCGTCTAAAAGGCCCAGTGTGGTTTCGGTGATCTCCAGAAGGACACATGTTGTGTATATGGTTTAGGGTGTATGTGTGGTGTGAGTGAGTTGTGTTGAGTTCAAGATACAACTAGTATATCTAGAAGTCCAGACTTAGAAAAAAGGAGAAGAGCAGCAGCAGATGCATGCAGAGATGACGACACGATGTCTACATTGACACTCCAGGCCATGCCCAGCTCCCACATCTTTCACTAGCGCTACATCTTTCAGTGTGGCTCCATCGCAATGCCTCCTGCTCTCTCTCTCTACCACCACCAGCTACACCCACCACACGGACATGTCTTAGCTGCTGCTCATGAGCCGTAGGAGGCAAAGCCCTGCTAACTATGACAACTACTCCATCTACATCCCACCTCAACAAATGCATCATCACCAACCATTGGTGGCAATTCTCGCATCTATCTACACCCGATGACCACGACCGCTAGAACTGCTACTTCCACTACTATGACTACTTGTCAATTCCCAACAAGTTAAAGACCCTCGCAACAACTAAGTCAAGTGGAGCTAGGTCACCAATCTCCACAAATCGACAAGTCATCATCATCATATCATGGTCTTCGACCCATGCCACCAACCTATCAAAGCCTAGGATTGACTAGGGAATTTTACTCTTGGACATTTTCCAGTTATTGTAGCAAATAGGCTTTGTTATACCAACCAAAGCCTAGTGGCTAAGGGCTACTGTCAGGGGTAGGGTGGCTGCACATACCCTCCTCCATGTAAAAAGGCCTAGCACCTAGCAGATTCAAGGACCTTCATGTAGATTCAGAAACCATAAGGGGTAGGAAAGAAGATGCCTCTTCCTACCTCCCTTATAAATAGAACCCAAGGGCAAAGGGGAGGGGGTCCCCGGATTCGGCAAGCAGTAATTGTTATTTTCCCTCCCTACTATGTTTGTGTGGAACTGACCATCTCATCCACACACTTATCTCGGTGAGGGCAGTAGCGAGGAGCTAGATTCCAATAGTGGAGTAAAATTGTTCAAGTGTTTACAGTGTTGTTGTGTGTGTCGACAACATTTTTGTCTTGTCCCATCTGTGCTCATAGCTCCAAAAGGATCATTGTTCAATTCTAGTAGTTCTAGGCACTTATTACTACTTCTGGATATCAATATCAAATGTAAACTATAATACTATCTTGTCCTGTCTATACACATAACTTCAAAAGGGTTCTAATTCAATTCTATAATGCTGTCTTGTCCTGTCTATATACACAACTCTAAAAACGTCTTAATTCAATTCAAGTTCTCTAGGTTAGCCCCATGGTCAAGGGTAATATGAGTAAGTTTGAATGTTAGCTCAGTTTTGCTTATATCCAGAGGGGACTCAAGCAACTCAAGTGAGGAGAGGGAATGAGAAACTATCCTCAGCGTACCCTCATCGATGTATCCTGCGTTGGTGTCGCCAGTGGTGAGATCCATGGCAAAGGTGCTGAGCATCTTGAGGTGCTCCAGCTACTCTATGGCCATAGAGAATGTTACCGTCGTGGACCACCAGGGGTGTTCTTCTAGACCCAACCCCACGAATTCATGACCACCTTCCTAAAAGTTAATTGCTTGTTTTAATTGTCACATCTATTCTATTCTGTTATATTTTGTACTATCGAGTATAGAAGACTAACGATGCCAGTCAAGAAGAGGTAGAAAGATGTTATGTGTAGTCATAGGTCTTAGTAGGCTACACTCCCTCGCTAGACTGGCTCTTGGCTTTGTGACTGTCACTTTCGGCCACTGCTGGGGATTCTCGGAGTTGGAGGAGCTATTCCTAGTTTGTTGCCGATGCTCGGCCAGTGATGTGACCTTGGCTATGTCGAATCTAGATAACCTAAAGACCCTCATGATTTGGGCGTCGACCTCACGGTCGCAGGCACAGGCGTGGGCACTGTCGTGGGTGGAGACAGTGTTCTTGAGATAGCCTCTAGCTCGCTGTCGATGTTAAAGTTGATGGACTCGAAGGCATCTACTCTGACCCTACTTCATACTGCAAGTCTATAGAGGCTCTTGGGTGGGTTGGTCTTGCCTAAGGTGAAGAATCCTGAGTGATGCAGCCAAGCATGGAGAGGCCACGCCGCCACTTCGGATCAAGATGGTACACGCTGAGTCCTTAAAGGTGATCCACAGTGTCATGTTCTACGAGCAGACTATTTCCATCTTGGGTGGCCCGCTATGCAATCTCCGCACATTGGAGACGATGCTGCAGATAGGGTGTCTCACCAATAGACAAAGGTTTTCAATCTTGTCACCGAGGTGCCTATGCTCCGGTTGCTCGAACTGACCGTAAGTAGTAACATTGTTCCTCTTTTTCTATTTTTGGTTACTTGTTTGGTTGGGATTTTTCTTTCTTTTTGTCATAATATCACAGATAGACAGATTAATTGAATGAATGAATGAATGAATGGATGAAATTGCTCTTTATGTTTTGGTTACTGTACAACGGATAGATGATTGTTGCGTTGAGGAGGAGGAGCTAGAGCTGGAGCTGAAGCTAGAGTTGCTACTGGTGCAAGTGCCCGCCACCGCCTGCTTTAGAGACTCCCTCCAGCACCTGTAGCTAAACAGCTACTGAGCTGGCCGTGCGGAGGTGGCTCTTGTGGCCAAGGTGCTGGGCACCGCTGCCCACCTCGTCTGCATTAGTCTCTACCCGCATGAGAGCATGGCTGACTCCGCTTTTGTACACCACATGTCCTAGAATGCCCACGCCTCTCTACTGCCACGCACGCCCAATCCTATCGACGGTTGTAGTGGTAGGTTGGTAGACCTGGTTACTGCTTGATTTGATTGGCAGCCAAATGCAAGGGGCAGATAGAAGAGAATGCTCAAGTTTCTTGAAACTAGGCTCCTTACTCAGCAGGAGTCAGGAGACGATGCTTTTGATTTGTTGATGCTCATCTGATTCTTCTTGCCTTGCATTAGGAGGATTCCATTTCTTGTAGAGTAACAACTGGCACTGCCACTGGCCTGACTGTACTCGTATGTGCAATATACCGTTTAAGGTTTTGGTACTCATGCATAACAACATCTTCAAATACTGGGTGTGTTCATAATGCTACAAGTCCTAGTTTAATTGAAATTAAAAAGCCGGTCGTTGTTGCCTATGCCTGTTCACTGTCCAGACTTGTGATCCATGGGGAACAGAACAGTCAGTCGCTGATGCCCTGCCATTGCATCCCGACTGTTTCATTGGAATTGAGCCCTTGTTCCCTTCCCCTCCAAATTCTAGATTTTTTCACTCTCTCCATCACATCAATTTTTAGGTGCATGCATGAAGCATTAAATGTAAGTAAAAAATAACTAATTACATAGTTTAGTTATAAATCACGAGATAAGAATCTTTAAGTCTAGGTAGTCTATGATTAGACAATAATTGTCAAATAAAACAAAAGTGTTATAGTACTTCAAATTGAAAAAAAAACTTTCAATCTGAACGAGGGCTGAATTCTGAATGCCCATAGTTCTTCCATCTTTCATTGGAATTTGAATTTGAATGGCCTTAAGCCTTAAGGGTGGGGAGGACCGGCTGACCAGGTGATGCAGTGCAGTGCCCGAGTAAGCGTGTACTACTAGTGTCTCTATCCATACATTTTGTCTCAGGCAAGGAAGGGCCGCAGGTTTGTTCATGTAATTGGACCGATGCACGGACATGAGGAAGCACCAGTCCATTGCCACGCCGGCCTTCTCTTTGGCTGCTCTCTCTGCTCAGCAGTGGGTCACAATAATGTTTCGTGACAGCAGTCAGGCGGTCGCAGAAGACCACCCCGCAGTGAGTCGGTGAGTCCGGTCCCACGACAGGGGGCCGGGGGTGTGCGCACACTCTCATCAGCTGCACTGCACCCATGAACGAGCTGAGCTCAGCTGGTTACTTAAGACTAGCTAGCTGATAGATGAGCGAGCTGGCGCTTGCGCAGGCAGGCGTGGTGAGGCCGTCGTGCGTGCAGACGGCGACGGTGACGGCATCGTACCGGCGGCCTCGATTTCTCTTCTTGGATGGATGCCAAGAATGAATTCGTCTTCCGCCAAGAGCGAGCGAGTGGCGGGCGAGCTCTCTGATGGTGGCCAGTGAAGTGAGTGCCTGGCTCCCTCTCCTCTGGACGGACGGACGGACGGTGCCACACCGAGCAACCTGATCCTGGAGAAGAAATTAAAGAGATCATTGAGCTAGGTAGCACAACGGCTTCTCACCTACGCTGGCCTCGGGGCTAAGAGCAGGCAGCCAGACGGCGACAATGGCCTTCAATTCGACTTACCAAGCCATCTCCCTCTTCTTCTTGAGCTAGCTAGCTTCTTCATGTGCGATCAATCAAGCTTTGCAGCTCAGGTTGCTGCTGCAGCCACCTGGATCTGGATGCTCCTTTCCTCTCCTCCTTGTTGCATGCTAGCTGAAGCCAGCCGGATCGGAGAAGCTCATCCAACATGCATGCATGTACACGACGCATATGCTGCTCCTCGTCCTCAAGTTATCGATCGTACTCGTACGTGGCGCTCGCCATCGCCGCTGACACCCGCGCGCACAGTGAATTCAGGCTGCACTGCAGCAGAGCTCATGGAGCTTGTCCTTGATGGATTGCCACTTGTCTGGAAACTAGTGTGAGACAGAGAGCAGGCCAGCGAAAAGAAAAGGACGCCATGGACATGAGGCCTAGCTAGCTCCATTGCCGACTCCTGGTGGTGCAAGGATCGGAGCCGCTGGGACAAATGTTACCCGGTAGCTGGCCAGTGCAGGCCACTATGACTAGGAGTCTCCCTGATGATGTTCTAAACCTCGATCTCCGAAAAACATGCAGCAACATCAAGCTCCCCGAGTTGTTGTAGCCTCAGCAGCAGGAACCGGTTGGCAGGTTGCCCAAGACTAAGATCCTGTGTTCACGGCTGAATGCCTTTCCAACAATGTCACTGTAATAAGACTACGCCAGTTCAGCCTTGGCTTCTTGGTCCGATGGAGAGCACCGGGTGGTCGTTATGCTCAAGGAAAGGGACAGGATGAAGTTTTTTCGGCCCCAGTGACATATATGCTTGCAGGTGGAAGAACGAACCTGGTGTTCGCATCACCCTCCTGCAGGTTCTTCCGAATTTGATTGTGAGAAATTAGTTTGCTAAATTTGATTATTCCACTGCCGCTCTGTTATTACATAGACATAAAAAGTTGAAAACAGTTTTTTTTCATCTCCACTATAAACTCACCAAAGAATTGATGCGCAGTTGAAGTAAGGGCCGATTATGTTCTCTAGGCTAGATAGTAATTTTACTCAAATTGACATTATTGCCGCAGCAAGCATTGAAACAAAGCTTGATTCAAATAGAGAAGATGACACAGAGAGTTATAGAGTTGAGTCAATATGGTCAAGAGGATGAGGTTTAATTGCATTATAGATCCAAATAGTCGATCCTTGTGAATGCTGATTAACTTTTTGAGGAAAGGAAGGCTGACCCACCACTGCTGAAGCAACTGGTAGCAAGAGAGAAAATGTTTGACGTACGGTCTGGCTTCCTGTAGCTTTTGCATTGATACTTCGGCCTTGTTTAGATGGGAAAAGGTGGAAAAAGTTGCAACTGTAGCATTTAGTTTGTATTTGGCAAATATTGTCCAATCGTGACCCAACTAGGATTAAAAGATTCGTCTCGTGATTTACAACAAAACTGTGTAATTAGTTATTTTTTTCACTAACATTTAATGCTCCATATATACGGGTAGAAATTAATGTGATGGAGAGAGAGCAAGTTTTAAATCTCCGGCTATAGCCTCCGCTATCTCCGGCTATAGCTGTTTAGGAAGGATTTAGCTAAGTTTTTCCATGTACAAGTTAGCACTTAGCTGCCGCTATAGCCCGCTATAGCCGGCTATAGCCTGTTTTGAGACATCAAAAGCTAAATGGCTTAGCCGGGTATTTAAAACCTTGAGAGAGAGTGGAAAAACTTGCAACTTTCAGTGAAACTTGCATGTAATTAAACAAGGCCTTCCTATGGCGGTATGGCCTATATGGGGCATTGGGGCCAACATATCATTGACCTGAGTACAAGGAGCTAGAGAGAGACCTCAGCCTCATCTCGCCGTGTTTAGGACGTACATCTCTCACGCACAACCACAACGCTGTGCACAGCCACCCCTACCACACAGCATGCCCTCAATTTAGCTACCACGTACATCTCTCCTGTAGCTAGAAGCATTAACTCACAAAAAACCAACGTCTTCCCCTACTCCTGTTTGTCGTGTAAGTACATGCACCTGCAATTAGGGGGTGTTTGGATGCAGTGGTAAAAGTTTTGCCTGTGTCATATCGGAATGTCGGAGGAATGTCGGAGGGGTGTTCGGATTCCAATAAAAAAACTAACCTTACTATTACTAATTAGAGGCTTCAACGGAGGCTCCACATTAATTCTCACCAGATGCGCTAGAAAAAAGATAAATACTAGAAATTCTCACATTAATTAGAAACATCTGGCCGTTAAATCTATAGGCTCTCATGATCTGTAACCATTGGATCTCTATTTTATTTTCTGCAGAATTACCCACTATGCCATTATAGATAAAAAGAAGGAAAAAGAGATAAATGTGTTATTTTAATACGTATCAGAAAAGAAATAAAAATAAATAAATACAATATTTTTCCAACAAGCGTCCCATGAGTTCCAGCCCTATACTAGGCCGCAGCCGAGGTGCAACTCCCTAATCCGGCCTTTTTTTTTTTTGTAAAACCTAATCTAGCCTTTGGCGGCGCCTCGCTTCTTCACCAGCCGTCGGCGTTGTTCCCTCGAGAGGAGCTGTGACCTTCCTGCCTCGCTGCTCATCTGCAATGGGACCTAGAAGGACAAACGGACTAGGAGCAAGGGCTTAAGAAAGGATGATGATATGCATGGCTTCACGTACGTCATCCTCCATGATTGGTGAGAAAACTAATCTAATTACTATTTTCTCCAATTACTATTTTCTCCAATCTTATACATTAGCATACACGTTATGCGGTGTTACAGTAGTGCTGGATGAGAAGTATTAGGCGCATAAAACAGCCATAGATAATTGAGACGACGCTAGACCGCAGGAGGCATCATAACATGAATGGATGTTCACACGTTGTTGGTAGACTCCGACCTGCGGTGGTGCCAGTGAGGTGTGAAGATAGGAGGCAGAGCATCGGCACAATCATCGAACGCGCGCGTGAGGACCCAAAGACGGTTAAGCATTGGGCAGATATGCATCCATTTTTATTTTTTGACTCATCCATCGTGGTACATGCATGCAAGAATGTGCGGTCCGCCTGACGAGCAAGCAGGCCATTCATGCATCAATATTCGGCAATTACGTGCAAGTGTCTGGCGTCTATTGCATCTATGTTAATGTTGACACCAACCACACCTGCAGTATAAAGGTATGGCCATCTTGCTATATCGTATAATTACAATTTAATTTTTCTTCTAGAACGTACTAATAAATTTGGCTATCTCATATTTACAATTTAATTTGTCTTCTCCTAAGTACTTATTTTATATTGTTTTGGTATGGTCAATAAAACTTTAGTTGAAATTAGACTAGAGAAATAATTGTGAAAAATGAAAGCAAGAGTCTTGGATTACTTTGGACCAATAAGTCTTGATATATAATGCTTATTGACCATAACTAATAATTTTTTTCTTTACATTAATATTACCTTCATTAGATTACTTCGAGTTTACATGTCGATGATGCTCCAAGGAGTTATCAATAATGCCTATATTAAAAACTGAAACCTCCACAATTATATAATAAGATAACTAACTGATCCAATAATATTTCTTTTTATAATTTTCCACCTCTATCATTACGAAAGATGATGCTTTTGACCCCTAAATTTGCATTCAAATTAACCATATATGAAAGATAATATAATGTAATATATACCTATGTAATTTGCACCTAAATTATCCATCTAAAATGTTACAAAAGAAATTAAACCTATATTTAAATGATAATATATGCAATTATAAAAAATAACTCAACATCCATAAGTACAATATACACACAAAGCTACCTAAAATACACACTTCTACCAATATTAAGTTGAAACTATACACGAAGCTGTTCCACTGCGTAGACCAAGAAAAACATGTACATATTAGGATAAATATTTATTTTATAAGCTTATCGAGCATGGAAAATATCCTTAGCAAATTATATAGTAATGACACTTATGATCCACATTACTTTATATTAATACTCATGATAATAAATTTGCACATACTCATTATACTAAATTCGCACATCATGGTCTCAAAAAAAAGTTTAAACAATTTCATTGGAACATTATATCATATGAAGTAATTTAATTCCAAGGATTATTTGTTTAATAAAAATATTAATATAATATAAAAAATCAATATCATGACTGCCATGGTGCATGCTAAAACAATTATTTTGTCATTGTAAGAACTAAGATGGGATCCTAGGACCTAGAATATTCTATTAATATGCAATACAACAAGCATTGAAATTTTAAATTAACACATGATAAAAAGCCAAAATTTAAAATAAAGATTTTTATGATATCACATAAAGTGTAAAGTGATAATAATTTATATACTTTAAGTTTATGTTTCATGCTAGAAACAAAAAATATTAATTCTAGAAATTATTACTCATGAAACCGTTAGAAATAAAAAAGATAGATTCTAAAATTCTTACAAAACTCTAGACCATTTCACCGTCAAATTGACAAACTATAATCAACCATTGTAAATAATAGTCATCGTATTCGATCAATTAATAAGGTCAAAATTTTGAAAAAAGAATCAAAACTCCAACTAAAGCTATCATAGTTTAAACAAGTGTTTCAACTAAATGTATATTAGAGATAAACATAGGTGTTACATAAGAAAAAAAACGATGGATATCAATGAAAACTACATTAAAATCAATAATTGATGCATTATCAAAATGGAATATAGATGTAGAGTACCTATTATAGTTATTATATTAGAACATTATTAGTGAAAAGAAAAATATTTAATATATTTTTAATTAGTTAGTGCCTTCTAAGATTTTAACCCGTGCGAGAGCACGGGTTGATGAACTAGTTACTGAAACTAATCAAGATACGACAAGACAAAAATTTTAAGTATAATTAATCTATCATTAGCAAATATTTACTGTAGCACTACATTGTCAAATTATAGACTAATTAGACTTAAAAGATTCATCTCGCAAAATTATCACAATCTATATAATTACTTATTTTTTTTAGTCTATATTTAATACGCTATACATGTATGACAAGATTCAATGGGACAGGGCAAAAAATTTGCCTGCCCTATCCAAACACGCCCTTACCCCTGCCCCCTTGTTCATATATAGTAAACCAAAGCAAATCGATACCACCAGCCACTGCATTGCATTTGCATCTATATATATGTAACTTTCTTTCCCACTGGGATGCGAAAGAATCGGAGCAAGCTGCTCCCAAATGAAGTCCCAGCTGGATCCTCTCCCATCCAAGCTGTATCCTTTCAATTAACCTTTGCTCTTTTCACTTTTGGTCTTCCTAAGAAGTAGAAGCAGATCGACACCACTGCCATCATCACCCACAACTTGTTGAGCACCCCTCCTCCTCCCGGCCTGTTTTTGGGACAGGTGTCTATGTGTGTGGGGCTGCCGGTTCACTACAGGAAACGTACGCTTTGCCGAAGCGCAAGAATCTTTGCCGAGCGCCAAATATCGGGCACTCGGCAAAGAGCTGATTTGCCGAGTGCTGCACTCGGCAAAGAGGGCTTTGCCGAGAGCCAGGCACTCGGCAACACCGGGCACTCGGCAAAGGCTATCGTTGCCGAGTGTTCTCCACTCGGCAAAGTTTTTTTTTCCGGGGGCAGACGGCATCCAGCGCCGTCATCTTTGCCAAGTGCCGGCCGTTTGGCACTCGGCAAAGCCGGCTGGCACTCGGCAAACTTGTGGCTTTGCCGAGTGACGCACCTTGGCACTCGGCAAAATAATTTTTTTTTTTTTTTTGGCACCAAATTTTTTTGAAACTTCAATACACTAACACAAAGTACATGTTCAAATATGGGACTTTTTCACTGCATTTTGATATATTTCTCCTGTTTATTTCATTTTATTGATTTTTTTCCGCATAATGTACATTTGAACTGGAGGTGCATCGAATAATTGATTTCTCTCGTTGTAAAAATGTTATTCTTGTTTCTTAGTGTTAATTTAGGCTAAATTCATGAACTCTCTCCAAATTTCGATCAACGTGCTCACAGGGGCAATGCCGTCCACTTTTGTGCGTGGTTTTTTTAATTATATAAAATGCGAACGAGTTCCGAAAATTATGAGACTTGACGGCAAGTCATGATATCGTATCGCGTAAGTCATGACATCAACACATACTAGCTGGTTACAAAATGATGAGATGACAACAAAAGGGAAAATAATAAAACAGGAGCTAGTGCCACACTAGAGGTTCTAGTCATGACAGAAGATGCACAAATATATAACGATAGTATATATATGTGTAAAAAACCCACCATCATCCCAAACAACCACAGCCATAGCTGGTTAACTAGCCGGTTTAAACAACATCAGAGTTATCATCACTCATCAGTAGCAAGTCTTAAGATGTCCCTATAACATCGATCAATAGCAAGATACTTATATGGCAAATAACACCAGATCCAGTGAGTAATTAAACAGAAAAACTGCGATACATGTATCGAGCTTAGGATAGCGCTGCTGGGTGTGTCAACACACGTAGAGATATGTAAAAAATATTACTTTCAGAACTTAAATACTACTAGCACACTGACACGCATACAGGAAGGTTAAACGTACATGAAACAAGATAAAATAAGATTATTAAGCTACTAGCTACCTAGGTAACCATGCCAACCGTCCCCTCTGCTTAATTCCTTGACTCCTGCAAATTAATTAAGTAGACTCATTAAGAGTTATGCTCCGGTGGACCGTTTTCTGGAAATTGCACGAATCTTAAAGCGGCTATTAATTAATTTAGTTTATTAATTCAATCTTGCGGCCTTGCGGGTATTATCAAGACCCGACCCTACCCATGCTCATAGCAAGTCCAGGACAGCTTAGGCCGATAGTTGTGGATGGATCCCGTCCAGTCCAGTTGCCTCGAGCGTGATTGTTCGGTGCATGAAAACGGCGTCATCTGTCGGCGGCGCCTGTCGGTGGCGCCACGCAGCTATGGAACCTGCCATCATCATGCCACTGGAACGAGGCGACAAAAGAGGAGAAAAGAGTCGCCGAGATGAGGAGGCAGGGGCAGCAACATGGAACGGTCGAGGAGAAAAGGACCAGAATGCATGAGCGGGGGATGCGACGCGGCGGAGGCAGGCTCGGAGGCGCCGCCGCCGCCCGTTCCCACACGATGCTGCACAACAAACCGAAACGAAAACCGCCGGCTGAGGTGATTTCAGAACGATCATGTCAAAACTAATGGATAGGCTTGCGCTGGACTTTGGACAATGGCTAGTGCTGAGCCTAGACCAGATCCATTACGAAATAAATCAAAAATTATTATCAACCTGCTTCAAGATTCATGCAAAATTTATGAAGAGGTCCACTGAAGCAAAACTCATTAATTAATTTTCATCATGCAATGCAATGCATGCGTCTTCGTCGTCGGTGACCTCCTCCTGGTACTCAACATAGCCCTTGATGTCACACTGGCGTTTCCAGTAGGCGTGGACCTCGCATTCAACCTCATATTCAGCAATCTGACGGGCGTGCGTCCTTTGGATATGGTGGTCGGTAATGTGGGTGAAGGGCCAGATAGGAGGGTGAGCCTGGGTGAACTCCTGGACGGATGACTCCTTGCTCAATCTACAGGTCACCATCTTCGTCCTTGGAATTCGCTTCCCAGTCTGCTCCATGCATGATGAGTACTCACTGTCCTCCCTCGATCCGAGGTCGTCTGCCACCGTCGCCTTCCCATCCGAGGCCACCATCTTACTCTTCTTACAGCCACGTGTCTCCTCCTTCGATCTCCTGTTCTTCCTCCCCTCCTTGTTCGATCTCTTGTCCTTTTTCTTATTTGATCCGGCATCCGCCGTCATCGTCTCCTGATAACATTTTTTTTTTTGTTATCAGGAATTTGAAGTAGTACCTGTGGCAACAGCAATTTGAAGTAGTATCTTCGATGAAATTCTGTCAAGCACCTGCATCGAACGTCCTTGCCCTCGGCCGATTCCCTGCAGCAGGGACTGTTTAGTGGAGGAATGGGGTGATAAGTAATCCGAAAGTTTCCAGGCTACATGTATATGCAGAAGCAGCACAGGCACTGAATCATAACAAAGATCCATATATAACACATTAGCATCCTCCTTTACTAGTTACTACTTTCCAAGAAGCATATTTCTGCGCTACAAATTGAGCCAAGAACCTAACTGAAACAAAGATGATTTTTTTTTAGTTTTAAAATACTCGCAATGCTGGAAAGAATAAATAGGCCATTCAAACTACCAGCCATTGCCCAGTCGACTGGGACTTGTCCAGGCACTGTCCTCATTTTGCACAATGGTGGATCACAGCCTTTTGTCCAGGCACTGTCCACCCACGCAGCCACCGCCACACGATCAGCGCCAGACGCCATCAGGGAATTGAGATCTGAGGGAGAATCCTTACCTAAGAACACAACAAGTGTTTAAAGAAACGAAAAATTCCATTCACTATTATGCATCACAACACTACTTAAACCAGTGTTTGATATCCCTCCGATCCCCAATATATACACTGAGCTTTTAACTCACCCATAGCATGATGAGCACCGAGTGACGTTCTTTTAGATGGCTTATTATTTTACTTTGCAGGATGTATTGGAAAGAAAAAAATCACAAACCTCGTTGTCACACGTTAGATGAAGACGGTGACAATTAGCGAGCCCGATAGGCCTACAACGGGACAGAAGGGGACGACAAGCGGTAGGCGGGGCCCCACGGCCCGCCCTAGGACGGCAAGCACCGCCGCCGCCGCCCGAAGCGCGCTGGCGAGCACCGCCTCCTCCCTTGCTACGCTGCGGTGGAGGGGCCACGGCCCCACCGCGGTTGCCTCCTCTCCAATCCACTAGGTTACCTTTTATTATTAGTTATTTAAAAAATTCAGATTAAAAAAATTGGAAAGTTCGTGTTCTCGATAAGGACTTTCCGGTTAGAGAGTCCACTCGGGACTATAAATAATTGGGGACTGTGATCAGTTTGGATTAAGAAGTAATTGGGCGAAAATCCTTTATTCCAACTCCCGTGCCTCTCTCGCTGTCCTCCCTCACGCTGCCCCTGCCAGCCGCCGCCGCCACCCAAACCCTAGGGCGGCCGCCACAGCCGCTGCCCCCACTACAAAATGACATCTCCTTTTGCAACGCAAATATGCGTTGTTAAAAGTCCATATATACGTTGGTGGGTCTCTATCATTATTCTTCCATTTTCTATTTCTCATGACGTTAAAATCCCCACCAGTTAAAGTAGGAAGTGGAGGCTTTTACCTGTATGCCATTGTAAAAGATGGTTGTGACGTACATGCCACTGAAAAGTTCAAACACATCTAGATGCCATCGTGCTAAACTTTTTTTTGTCCTTCATACTATTCCGCCCACATTCCTCTCTAACGGTGTCAAACTGCTGCGTGAAAAGTCCGAACTGACCTTAGGTCTAAACACCATGAAAAAAGGAAAGGAAAAAAAAAGGAAAAAAGAGCCCACGCACGGTTGGGGGAGGAGCTCCAACTGCCGTCTGGTCCCACGGCCCTCCCGTGCCGTGCCTGTGGTGCCCTTGGCCAGGGTCGCCCCGGCCGTGCGATGTCCTATGCCCACTGCGGCACTGCGCTCGCGGAGCCTGCCCTTACCTGCGTGGCCGGCCCAACCTTGGCGGAGCCTGTCTGTGCGTTCGCAGCAGCAGCTCCTCATCCCGCCCACGATTCCTAGGACCATCGTGCCGGACGACTCCTAGGACCATCGCGGACGCCCTGAAGAACTTCTTCCTCTGGCGCGCGGTCGTCCTGCTGCATGAGGACTCGCACTTCTGCGCTGGCATCGTCCCAGTGCTCTCCGACGCGCTACGGGGTGCCGGCGCGACCGTGGCGCACCACGCGGCGGTGCCGGCCGATGCGTTCGACGACCGTCTTGACGTAGTGCTGTACCGCGCCTCGACGTCCTTTCACCTAGCGCTGCAGCTGTTCCACGGGGCGCGCGGCCGGCGGCGGGGCACGCGGACTTGACGACCCACCCCGTCCCAGGCAGAGGCAGTACGGAGGAGGTCGAGCGCGTGGACTGTGC
This sequence comes from Chrysopogon serrulatus, assembly GCA_015844335.1. Taxonomy (NCBI): domain Eukaryota; kingdom Viridiplantae; phylum Streptophyta; class Magnoliopsida; order Poales; family Poaceae; genus Chrysopogon; species Chrysopogon serrulatus. Next base: position 60,293 of record JADLZL010003554.1, on the reverse strand, counting down.
GGTGCAGGCGGAGGCAGTACGGCGAGCTCCGCCCGGCCACGGCGCCGGCGTGCGTGCGAGCTCCGTCTGGGCCACGGAGGGTGGCGCGACGGCGAGCTCTGTCTAGCCACGGTGCCGGTGAGCGAGAGAGCTCCGCCTGGGCCACGGTGGGCGGCGCGCGGGCGAGCTCCGCCCGGGCCACGGTGAGCGGCGCGCTGGTGAGCTCCCCCGGCCGGCCACCATGGGTGAGCTCTGCTGCGGCCACCCCGACGGTGCGCAGGCAAACTCCGCCACCGCACCGCGGGCGGCGATCGGGCGAGCTCCCGACCACGGCGATCGGGCGAACTCCGCCACCGCACTGACTGAACCCATATATCAGGGCTCTTAAACGGTGAAAACATGAGAGCATCTCCATTAGCTCATCAATATTTCATTCCCAATAGAGTGATATTGGTGATCACCAATACTATTTTTCTAAGTTATTAGGGGAGGTGCTCCAACAGATCACCAATAATCTTCTCTAATACATATAGGATCCACCTGTCAAAAGAAGATGATAGTCATGTAGGGTGTGGAAGATGGTGGAAGTTAGTGGTGGACCCCAGCTATTGGGGGAGATGCAACTCCCCTTTTATATGAGGGGGGATGGAGGATATATTGGTGATCACCAATAAAAGAGGACCATATAGGGGAGCTGTTGGAGGAGCAAAATTGGCTCATCTCCCCCAATATGGCCGGTTTATGAGGATGGGGGATGAGAAGGGGGAGCTGCTGGAGATGCTCTGACGGAAGGTGGACGGAATGGCTTGGGAGATAAAAAAATTTAGTGTGATGGCACAGAGGTGCGCTCGAACTTTTTAATGACACGTAAATAAGAGGCATCTTTTTTAATGGTATATAGGCAAAAGCCTCTAGGAAGTGGGTCTTGCTGCCAAGCGCGTACTAGTTCAGTCGAGAAAGGCATTTTGAACTCCTCCAGAGCTGGACCATAGACCGCGATGAGTATCCATTATTCAAAATTGCATTGTCAGATCCTTCTATAATTAGAAACAGCTGGTCAATTAGGATGCCAACCGACCTCCCTCGAGATGGTAATAAACAGTGGCAAACGAAATCTGCCCCTCCAGAGAGTCGAGCAAAATTCGCTTTTGACATATCGTGTTTTCTGGTTTCCATGGTAGCAACAAAATCGGTAATGATATATGGCTGACGTCCAGCTTTTGGCAACTTCTGGACGTGGCTCTAGCGGATTGGGCCGCCCCACTGCCCATTTTCTCTCGCAGCATCGGCTTCTCCGTCCACAGCAACTCCCCCGCATGCCTCTCTCTCGCTACCTCTAGCCTCCTGGGAGACGGCTCGCTGGCGCTTGCGGCGCCCCGCTCGTGGGAGGCCCCTCGCCAGCGCCGAGCGCCCCCTCCCCGTCCGGACTCCCACACCGTCCGGACATCCGGCGCTGTCACGACCGCAACAAAATCAAGGTTACGATCTTTTATTGCTTCGTCTATGTAACGGTATCTAGCCATGTACGATATACCTCTGCTGTTCCAGTAAAAACCTTTCATGGGGGTTTTTTTTTTTGTTACATAGCCTTTCTTGTGAATTTTGCGCTTGTTCATGTGGATTTAGAATTTCAACTAGTAACCATAAGGTCACAAATTTTTATGTCCAGGTCCAGGTCATCCCACGCCAACATCAGAGATTTCTTTTACTAAGTGTTCAAGAAGGGTACATACTGTCATTTTGAGTATCCTCTCGTCACCACTAATTATTACTACAAAAAAGAATTCGATGTCTCACCCACGCCTAACCTTTTAGCCTCTTTTGAGTTTGGCGTTACAGTTAATCTCTGTGGACCTCGATCCTTTTTAATTAATTATTGGTACATTAATGGATAAAACTGCATTAGTATTGTTACCCAAAGATATATATATGATCCTAGGTTGCTTAAGTTTGGTATAGAAACAACTGAAAGTGATGGTAACTCTGGTTTGGATGTACTCCCTCCGTCCCTATTTAGATGTCGCCGTGGGATACGTGCCACAAGTTTAACTTGATTTATAGAAAATATGTATAATATTTATATCTCCAAATAATTTTGTTAAAAAACTAGATCCAAAGATCTTTCCGATGATACTAATTATGATACTAATCGATGGTATTTATTATTTATTAAAATTGCCGGCATTTGTTTCTCGGAAAGCGGCGACAAGTATTTAGGGACGGAGAGAATACCGGCGAAGGTGGTGACATGCACTAGTACACAAACCATTTCTCTTGACATCGGCGTTTTATTTCTACTTGGCGGTTTCTCTTTAGAACAGCCTGTAGAAATGGGCCTATTTCTAGGCGGTTCTCTTAAGGAACCGCCAAGTAGAAATCGACTATTTCTGAGGCGGTTCTCTTAAGGAACCGCCTGTAGAAATCGATTTTTACAGGCGGTTCCTTAAGAGAACCGCCGATAAAATAATTTGAAATTAATTTTTTGAGTTTTTCAAACTTTCTCGGATGGATAAACTCCCAAAATAAAAGTTATAGATCTCGAAAAGTTATAAAACTTTGTAGTTGACAACTTTTTCATTTGAAATTATCTCTTTATGGAAAACTACGAATGAAATTTTCAAATTTGAAATCCAAATTTTGCAAATGACCTCGGATGGAGAAATACTCTAAATAAAAGTTGTAAATCTCGAAAAGTTATGAAACTTTGTAGTTCACCACTTTTTCATTTGAATTCGTTTAGACCCTCAAATATTCAAATTTTCAACGGGTTTGTATAATATGTGGGGAACAAAAATGATATCTAGACACAAGTGACGTGTGGGTGGAGTGGTATAGGGGGGATACGCGCGGCCGAGGTCACGGGTTCGAACCCCCACGGCCGCGTAGCCTTGCGATTTTACGCGAAAAATTGCGCGACTTGCGACTTTTCGACGGAGACGGGCGGGTGCCTCCCGGTTCAAAAAATATTTTTTGCCTTCTTAAAAATATTTTTTTGCAATTTTTTCGCGTTTTACGGGCAACGATTTCTACCGCCTGTAGAAATCGATTTCTACTGGCGGTTCTCAAGCAACCGCCCGTAGAAATGGCCGATTTCTACTGGCCTCCCGTACTGGCGGTTCCGAAAAACGCCAGTAGAAATGCGTTTGGAACCGCCAGTCTGGTGCCTTTTCGTACTAGTGATGAATAAAGTGTGTCTCCCATCATTGTCTTGTTCTCTTTATTTAGACCGAGGTTCCTTGACACTGCTCTTTTCATTGCCTTTTGCCAATATAATGAATCTTCATCAGCTGCGGCAACACCAACAGATACGACATTAGATCGTACGCTGCGGCGTTTACCCTCTTAAAAAAATTGATCCGGACTGCTTAACAACTTCTGTACCTTGTATAGAAGCATGGCTTTGGTTCGATCCTAGGTGTGTGCGCAAGCGCAACAGCAACATCATGGAGCAAAGGCTGTGAAAGTGGTTTCCATTGACTGCTGCACCGTACCGACAGCAAATCTGAAGAACCATCGGCACCTGTGCTCACCAGTGGCGTTGGTGTCGGGTGTCCTCAGCAATTTCAACTTCTTCAACTGGTGACAAGGTTCTGCTGCCACACTATGTGCATCGATAAACAAATGAGCTATTGCATGTTGTTGGCGCCACTAATTTGGTTTGGAATGATGGAAACAAATATTTATTGCAACAAGCTAGCTAAGTTAGAAACGGCGTAAGCGTCCTTCCTCTTGAGATCATCGAGGAGTGATTCGATCGTAAGTTAAGGTTTAGCTATAGCTAGCTAGTATTGATTCGAGTCCACGCATGCATGCTAAAGATTAGTAGTGAGCTAGTACGTACATAATGTACTATATGTGAAAGCATATACAATATATACAATGGTTGAATGCATCATCCTCCGCCTCCTCGTCATTGTCATCATCGTCGTCATCCGTGGTGGGCAGCTGGTGGCGACAGAGGGGACAAACGGCGCTGCGATGGAGCCACTGAAAGATGCAGTCTTGGTGAAAGATGTGGGAGCAGGGCATGGCCCGGAGCCTGCGTGCCATCTCTAGGACGTGAGCTGCTGCTGCTGCTGCGGCGGCGATGGTGGCGTCCTATCTGCTGTCCTGATCAGCCAAAGCCTTAAGGCAGACGGCACAGTCGTCGTCGATGGTGGTGGTGAGCAGCTGCAGTTGCACCTCTTTGAGCCCCAGGATAGCCTTCCTGGAGGCGGGGGGTCGGGGAGATGGGAGCACACTTACTGATGGCAATGGGACGCTGGCTAGCTAGTGTGGCAATGGAGATGGCCGGAGGGGTTACAAGAGGCTGGCCTCATCTGGCCAGATGTATCGTAATATGAAAACGTCGTCGCCGTCCTGCTCGGCGGGCTCGGTTGTCGTCTGCTGCAAGAGCAAGACGATGACGATGGCTTATCGTCTCTCAGGGGCCGTTCGGTTGTTCAGGAATGTGAGCCAATCAGGTAATTCTGCTTTGGCTGTGGCTCCTTCTCATTAATAATCAATATAAGGAGTAATTCCTAATAATAATGGAATAAATATATCCTTGTTCGAGTGAATGGATCGGATGGGGCTGTCACCAGCAGGCCCAAGGCCCGCTTGGGGTTGAGGCCAAGCTAATTTGGGCCGCAGAACTAAAGCAGCCCAATAACGTTTACCGGAGCATTCGTCTTCTTCCTCAGTCCGTCCAATCGACGCACGCATGCAGAGAAGAACACCGCCGCCGCCATTGCTGCCGAGTTTAGGTTAGGTAGGGCGGCCTGCCACTGCTTCTCTCCAAGACCCGATTCCACTCCGCCCCACGCCCGCTCGTCAGACCTCGAGGAACAAGGCCCTGCTTCCTTGCCAACATGGCGTCGCCGGACGACCCCGTGCTCGCCTCTTGCAAGGTACGGACTCCCTTCCACCTCCTTTAGCCCTTGTTGAGCTACCTGAAGCCTTCGATCGGCTTGATTCATCAACGATTTGGTTGATTGCAGCACGTGGCTGTTTCTTGATCCTGAGATAGTGTGCACTGCTAACATTTCCTCTACTAATGCTTCATTGTAGCACAACTTGAGCCACTTCATAGCTCAAGGATGTCCTTCATCAGCTTGGGATTTCAATGCAAGGAAACAAGCACCCCTCTACATACTGTATTCACAATCAACATCCGTTTGCCTAGTGCTCCCTATTATTTTATCAATTAAAACTTCTGAATAGAATCGATTTCTGAAGGCAGGCAGGCAGGCAGGTATATCTTTAACATATAGCTTAACCATGTGCTGAAATTCACCAACAAAATCATCTATGTGCCTTTTAGTATTCTTTCTTGGGGGAGTTGGAAGTTATTACTTATTATGACCCAGCTGGTCTTGGTGTTTCCGGTTTGGTTTGCAGGATCTAGTGGACAGAGTTATGACAGTATTGATCAGTCAGCAAGATCAAGGTACGTTCCATTCTTTGTCTCCAAAACTTATTATTTTCCATTACTATTTTTCAAGCATGAGAAATAATGTCAGCTTTATTCTTGTAGCCTCAGAAACTAATGGTTTACCAAAGGCAAAATCAGTGGTCAAAATTGTGGAGGACACATTTCGGTCAGTCCATAGTTCTTTTGTTCACATTGACTAGTCTGTATGACTATAGATTACCTGATTGGCTCTAATGAAACCTTGGCAAACTATTGCTTTTCGAGAAAAATGCAAGACCCTACAAATACTGCAACAGGCACAAGGAGCCATGAATCAGGACACAGTGTTAAGCCTAAAAAGAAACCAGATGATTCTGCTCAGGCAGTTAAGGTTTGTTGCCCTTGTGGTGACTCCAAGCCAAATGATTCCATGATTAAGGTAAAATTCTCATGATGCCCTGCAGCCAAAACATAAAGGTTTCAGATATTTGTTGTTGTTCCAGGCCACTCATATTCAGAATCACCAAAGCTTCTCGTTGTTTCTATTCTGAAACTTCAAAGCAGCTTGATGGTCTGGATCACTCTCAGTCTTTCTGTTTCATACTGGAAGCCTGTAGCTTTTGTCATTAAATGCTTTGTTCGGAAACTTTTGTAATTTGTAGCTTTCTTCCTTTTGTTCTTGATGAGATGCTACATATTTCTGTTTCATTGATCATTTGTTTGCTCCTTGTAGTGTATTGATCCACAATGCAATATATGGCAACATGTTGGTTGCGTTATCATACCTGATACTGAGAAGCCTGCGGACAATTTTTCTCCTGAATTACCTTCCTGCTTCAATTGTGAAGTGTGCCGACTTAGCAGGGCTGATCCGTTAGTTGTTTTTAAACTTCAATATTGTCCTGAACTCAAAGAGATCGAGTCATGCACACATCGTGTGATTAACTGCTTTTAGTTTGTGACCTTATGCCATTTGTCTGTGCTGCTGGTTATTCTCTGGCATCAATCACTTACGAAAATCTCCTTGCCTCAATTTAAAATCTGATCTATCTGTATCGTTTGTAACGTTCTTCTTCAACCTTTTTGTCTCCTTCCTTGTTGTACTTGTTTTAGGTAACAAGCATTATTTTCTTTTAGTCCTAATATTAGATGACCTATTATTTCTGATATAGTTTCCTGCTGTAACATGCAATTTTTTAGTCACTTTGAACCATCTCTTACTCCCTATCTGAATTGGACCCTCTACCGTAGCAGCAGATGGGTGGGTTATTCATTCTTTCATCACAAAGCACACTTACTGATGTTTTTGGATGGTACAAATCAGTTCTGTCTTGTGTCCTCTGAATTAGTTTTTGAAACCTTTTTGGTTGTTAACGTCCATCGTACTCTCCATATGGCTTAACTATTTCGTATTACGAATATAATGTTCATGCAGTGCTCTAAACAACCCGAAGGATCACTTCTATGTGGATACTATGCTTGTGAGTACCTGAGGGCATGCGGGAAGTACAGCGATAGCTACCGACAGCTGAAGAAATCAAAAGGATGGTGGAAGAGGAACAGGATCGACAAGATGATCATCGGTCAAACAATATCCGACGTTTGCAAGTTTGTAACTGATCAATGTTGTCATGTCGATGGCAAGTTCTTCTATGAAGAGAGCGAGCTAGCGACGGAGGACAAGTATGAGAAGCTACGCAAATGGAGAACAATGCTAGACATGAGGGATTATGTGTTGCCGGACATCTTCGACTAGTTTAGCTTGTGATAAACTTCTCATGTCGCTTATGTGTACGTGTTTGACTTTGTGACTTTGTGTGCATGTAATTTAAACTTCATGGTGGAACTTCAAATGATATTTGACATCAGATCTCTTGTAATATATGTTCAGCCTTTAAACGCTTATTTTATGTGTTCCATATGATCTGTATTTGCTATATTTGATACTGCTTATATTGTAAAATATTAAATGATTAATATAAATTACCTAAAAATATTTTTTTTTTAATTTGGAAAATCATAACAGAGGCGGTTATATTATAATAACCGCCTCCATTAATGATGAGACAGAGGCGGTTTTATTATATTAACCGCCTTGGTTAAATTATTTACCGAGGCGGTTTTTATAAGAAAACCGCCTCCGTTAATGGTCATTAACGGAGCCTCGGTAAATATTTTAACCGAGGCGGTTTTCTAACCGCCTCGGTTAAGGCCACGATTAACCGTGACCTTATCTTCGAGGCGGTTAGAAAAACCGCCTCGGTTAATCAAAAATAACCGCCTCGGTTAAGATTTACTGTAGTAATGTTGTGCCATTCCACAAATGCATGGCAAGTAGAACATTATAACCAGATGAAGCATTAAATTGTTACTACTGTGTGTGTGTATATATATATATATATAGTTGAATATAAAAGGAGGTTCCATTGGAAAAGTAGTTACCAGTCTAACTCAAATTGGTCTTCATCTGCAACTCTATGATCAAAGAGGATTAAATCATCTTTCCACCAAGGGCATGATGCTTCCATGACTTTACTTAGGAGAGTAGAATCTTGGCTGTATATTTTTTTTAGTGGTTGAATCTTGTATTCACCATGTAGAATATGCAGAGAGTTCTTTTAGAAATATGCAAAACAAACAGATTAAAAATGCCTGGACTCGTTTCAAGTGGCATAAGCATCTGGAATTAAAAAGGGACATCTTAGTAATATGGCATTTAGATAAAAGTTGCAAGGAACAGAAGAAGAGACACAACATTACCCACGTGCACTCTTTGACATTGTATTTTCTCAAGGGCCATTCAAGAGCCAATTTCGCTAGCTGTTTATAATCGACTTTTGTTCGATACTTATCACCTTTTGAAATTTGACATTTGACACGCAACCTGTGGTAATATAATGGATGGAAGCCTTAGAACGTGAAAGAAAAAAGTGAGGTTGTATATCATGACGCGTCTCGCTCCGGCACCGAGCCTTGCCGCACGTTGTGCAGCAGCTGCTGTGCGGCGGCGTGTGCGCCAGACCACACGCGGCTTACGCGATGACGACGAGGAGCGGCCGAATCTTCCCCGTCAAACCACATGGACTGACGCGCTTTCCTCCTCTCCTCTCCACGTCCTCACCACCGCAACGCCTTGACGCTAGCACGCGGTCTTCGACATTGGGTGCGGTGGCGTGGCACCGGTGGCGAGGAGAGGTCGGGGCGGCGCCGAGGTCTTCGGTGCTCGCCAAGACGGCGTGCGGGCTCCGAATGGTGAGGGTCGGCGACGGCGTCGTGTCGATCCAAGACCGCAACGTGTCACCGCGAGTGGCACCGGCCGTGCAGCGAGGCGAAAGGCTCGATGTGCGCGAACGGTGGCCCAGTGTCGCGTACAAGGCTGGCGCCATGGTTGCTGTTAGCTCCAGCTGCAGGAGGCTCGGGAAGGTCGACGAAGGATGCACGGGCGGAGTGAGGGAGACGGAAACAGGAGGGGGGGGCCTGACAGATGGGCCCAATGCCACGGTGGCTGCCACATCGGCCAAAACCACCCCCAAAACCGTCCAGGGTGAATTAGACCGTTTATAGGTCAGGGGCTAAACTATTCCAGGTCTAATAGTTCAGGGGCTATTTAGACTTTTTCCTGTACTATTAGCATCATATTGGCAAATCATGGATTCGTCTTGCGAGTTAGCCATAGCTTATTAAATTAGGTTTATAATTAGCCAACGTTTAATACTCCTCTCCTAATTAGGCTCTAAACTTGCGAAGTGACAGGTTAAAATTTTGGTGGCAAGGATCCATGTTAAAATTCCATGTGACAGTAATAATAATATTTATTTGTGGTAAAGCAACAAAGTCCTTTATTTATATTATTATTATTATTCTATTTATTAAAACCAGAAATGGGTTTTGTTCCACAACGGCAGTGCAAGTTTTTTCATTACCAGCAAAAAGGGAACAAAAAAAAAAAAAAAATGCCCAGCCCCACACAGCAGATGGAAGGGGATCCTGTCCGGTTCGAGCCCCGCAAAGCAAAGGCGATGATCCTGACCGATCCCAACAATCGCTAGCTGTGGGTTCTGATGGCTGTTTCTGTTTGAGCCTGGTTGGGTTGGGTTGGGTCAAACAACTCACCACGCGCTTGTTTCCTCGGTCGTCGCTCTGGGCCACCATGCCAGCCCCTCCATCCTACAAGAGCGATTCCAAGGCGTGGCAAACAGGGCGGCGCCGATCGAGATCGAGATCGAGCAGGGGCAGGACGACGTACGCGACGCGATCGACGCGCTCCAATCCACGTGGCGAGCGTTAATTATATTAGGATCGGAGTCTGGAATCGAAACCGTATTCTGATCGATCTGCTACCCGGCCGGCCGGCCGGCCGCGTGCGCTTATATATATATCGGAACCACTTACTACCGATCCGCCCATCTAATTTGCCACGACTACCGTCCACGTACCGCGCCGCCCTCTCCTCATCAATTTTGGGGATTCATTCATTTAGAGATCGAGCTAGGTCAAGTCTAGCTCTACGACGGCCAGGACGATCGGAGATGGAGGACGGCCGCGTGGTTCCTGCCGACGACAGCCGAGACCGCCGAGCAGGACGACGGCGACGGCGGTTTCAACATGATGACACGAACAGCAGCAGCACCAGCTGCCGCCGCCGCATTGATCCCGCTCCCGCGGAATTAGATCCCGTGGCCTTGGCCTTTGCTCCCTATCGTCGTGGTTTCTATTACGATGCATCTGGGCAGATGAGGCCAGCCTCTTCTCTACACACCGCCCAGCCATCTCCTCCATTGCCATCATTACTATCTCTCTGCCACGCCGCCGCTAGCTGGCGTCAGCATCAGCGTCAGCGTCAGCGTAGTCCCATCTCCATTAGTTGTAAGTGTGCTCGCATCCCCACCTCCAACGAGGCTATTCTGGGGCTCAAGGAGGTGCAGCAGCAGCTGCTCACCACCACGGACGACGATGACTGTCCCATCTATCTCAAGCCTTTGGCCACTCCGCCGCCCGATAATCTGGGGACCAAGGACGACGACGCAGCTGATGTTGCAGTAGCAGAGACGGCGACGCTCCGGGCCATGCCCTGCTCCCACATCTTTCACCAGCACTGCATCTTTCAGTGGCTCCATTGCAGCGCCGTCTGTCCTCTCTGTCGCCACCAGCTGCCCACCAAGGATGACGATGATGACGACAACGACGACGAGGAGCAGCTCGTCAGGATGATGGTTTTTGGTTCCCTTCCATCGCCCACGAGGAGGAGGAGCACCAGGATGATAGTTTTTGGTCCCGGTTCCCTCCATCCCGGACGACAAGCTAGGGCAGTTGGGAGGAGGAATCATGCAAGAAGACGACGGTTACTACAGCTCCGTGTGACGACGACTGACCTTGGAGGCGGAGGCCAGCGGCATGTAGGTCAAATATAAGCAAGCCGAGACATATATATTGTATGTATTCAAGCAAGTAGCAAAATAGATGTATCAAAAAAGTCAAAACGGCTTGTAATTTGAAAGGAACCATGGGAGGGAGTATATTGTATTGTATAAATTGTATGCTTTCAATTCATATACGTAATACACAGAATGTACTTAGTCTCATTTAGCATGCATGCATATATAGATGCATGCATCGTGCTGTCGTGCATGCATGTGTGGACTCGAATGAATACTAGCTAGCTAGCTAGCTAAACCTGAACTTGTTGCGTATACGAGGTCGATCTTAATTATCACGGTTAACTTATTAGGAGATGGAATCATGACTCGATGATCTCAAGGGGAAGGACAATGATGCATGTGTGAATAATTAAGACAACAAATTAACCACCAGACCAAGTGGGCGGCGCTTAATTAGCGCACTGTTGTAGTATGCATGCATGCATGCACTGACTAAAGAAAGGGCCCGGCCGGGGAACTAATTTCTGAATATGCATACGTACTGTACGCATGCATGCATTGATCCTTCATTGCATCTTGTCAGATTAATTAATAAAATGGTGGTCCTCCAGCATGCATGTCGCCACCAGTTGAAGTTTGAGATGAGGCCAGACAGACACCTGCGCCAATGAAGTATAGGTACGGATGGGTGCATGAGACCATCTGCACTGGACTCTCTAAAAACGTCCGGTAGTGTATTTAACGTATAGAAAACGCTGCAGCGGGTACGGGAAACGACACGCTATGTGTGCCACGCTCGGTATTCTTCAGCGTGCTTCCGGTGCTACGGTATCGCAGGGGCGGGGCCCATGGGCCGGCGCGCAGTGCGCGCGACAGAGCATGCAGGAGAGAGTCAGAGTAGGCTGTTGGCGGGCCCCACTAGCTGAACAATGAAAAAAATGCTATAACTCACAAATTAAAAATCCAAATCAAATTCCGATTGCACCATTAAATTTGTCTCAATAAATCCTTCAAAACTAGATCACACATGAATATATTTAGATGAAGTGATAAGTGGACCCCACAGTGAATAGAGTATGATATAGAGAATGGATAGTTGCGGGAGAATTGAGTATAGAGGAGAGAATCTTAATGACTAGGCCTTTTAAAGGATGAATTTAGAGTACCACGAGTGCGGATAGCCTGAGCACAGGCGGTGGTTTAGATTTGCATGCTGTGCTGTTGCCAGGCGTACCTATAGTGGTCGTGGGCACGTAGTACATACGGTGCAGCAGGAGTCGTCGTCCTCCAACGGAAACATCACGCGCGAGATGATGAAGAAGCTGATCGATCCCCAATCGCGCGCATGCATGCATGCACACAGTGAACAACGCGTCGTCTGCGTGCGCGTGCAGTACGTACGACCTCGCGCGCGCTCGCGGCGTGCTCTGGCTCCGTCGTCCCTCGAGATCTACACAACCTAGCTAGCTAATGAATGGATCGGAGGGTGCCGGCCGGCTCGTCGCACTTGCACGTGCTGCATGCAGTATGTACGTACCTCAGCTCGCAGCGTACGTACGTGGCTGGCCGGCCGGCCGGATGGAGGACGCGGCACAAGGCCATCAGCGCCCTCGCCCTGCCAGCCCGGCCCGCCGTCCTCAACCTCACCGTCGAGCGCCGCCCTTGCACAAGTGTCTCACGGTGGTGGAGTCCTCTACCTCCCTCCCTCCCCATCGCACCGCGCCGCTGTCGCCGCCCTCACCCTCGCGTGCGTGCCACCGTCATCGCCTCGCCAGCGCTCGCCCCTCTCCCTCACTCCTTGCATGCCCTCGGGCGCGCGCCGCCTCTTTCCTTGCGCCGCGGGCCGCGCTAGCTAGTCGCCATCACCAGGGTCACTACCACACCACCACCGCGCTCCCTCGAGCGCCGTCAGGCACGTCGCTCTCCAGCACCAGCTCATCCAAGTGGCGCACACCCTGAAGGCCGATACATGCGGCGAGCTCCCCCCATCTCCGTCCGAGCGCAAGGTACGGTGTGTCTTCTAGCCTGTATTGTCTTGAGATGGTTTCGATTTCGATGCAAGGTGATAATGTGCTGAAAATAGTTCAAACAACTCCACATATATAGTTCAGGAACGCATCTCCTGTGTCGAGGTCAAGAAACGCATCTCACAAACCATGGACAGCATACCTACCATGAAGCACAGCATCATATAGTACTGCATAATTACTGCTATGCTATAACCAGGTACGTCCATTATATTTGAAGATATCCTTGCATTCTTTTAGGGATTTGGTCATGTGGATCGAGTCGTACTATATATACATGCTGACACTATCTTCATCGGTGCTATTATAAAAATTCAAAGTATACAATCTATGCAACAATGACCATTTGTTACCTAAATCTGCTCCAATTAATTGCCCCCTGGATAGAATAGAAACTATCTTTCCAAACATTCTGCTAGGAGCTCAACTCAGCCTGAATGTGCCAGAATATGCAAATGAAATTCCTTTTACCAAACTCAAACTTCTGATGATTCCTTAGTAAGTAGTCGGAATTAAATTACCATGATCTTGATTTTAGCTTGTGTACCAAACATTTTGGATTTTTTGTTGCTCCCATTGCAGCACACTGCTATCATATGAATATCTTATCGATGCTTGCAACCTTGCAGCGAAATTTCGAGTCAGGGTTCTGGGGATCAGTCACGGGTTAGTTTTTTGGGCTTGACTGATCTATGCAGCTCTGATCTTCCATATGATTAATGATTCTTCAACTGCTGAAAAATCAGTGTTAGTTTATTTTTTAGAACGAGAATCAGCCCTGAGTCTTCTGTATGTTTATTTCAACAATGATGAATTTCACAGGGACAAAATCTGAGATATAAGGTGAGGGACAGAGGTTTTTTTCATTCACATATGTAATTTGTCTATTTGAATTCTCACATGGCTCCTCCTTTTTTGGCTGATAATCCGCTAGAATCACATTTCAAATGTCATTGCGCTGTCGCGCATGACTTGATGATGCTATCACGTACAAACACAACAACAATCAATTTACTGCTGTTCAGTATGATTCATCATGTGCATATGTCCATAATAAAGAGCACTTGCATGACTCGATGATGCTATTAGATCACTTACAACCACAACCACAATAAATTTACTACTGTTCAGTATGATTCATCATGTACATATGTCCATACTATAACAAAGAGTACTTAGGAGTAGATATCGATACACCATATATATGATTCTCCTACTAATCATGAGACTAATAATACAAGCTACAATTTTGCTAACTTGTTCCGTTCTTTGTCTGTTTTCAGATAAGGACTGCTATCGATTATACATCATTTCTTATGCTCTTGTACAAAGTGGTTTCTCCATTGTGTACTCAGTTGTCTGACCGACTATCTAGCATTGTTAAATAGGTAGTATCAGTTACCAGTTTACCATTTTGTTGCAAGTTTTTCAAGTTTACTCCCACAATCCCAGGTGCTATGAGTGAGCACTTCTGGCGCCAGCGTGCGAAGAAGGGCCAGTTCCCTTTCAGAGTACGCTACTGCTATCAGCATGCTGTTTTTTTGTTCATTTTTGAGATCATGTCATGTGGAATTTTTGTCATCCTCACAGAACAAGATACTTGTGTTATCTGACTGGGTCCTTGTGAATTTCTACCTATTACGGAGTAATTAATCTTGTGGTTATGTCGTTGGTTGCTACACTTATGTTGTTTGTATCTTGCAGGATGGGACCTAGGAGGCTGGCATGGAAGGAGGTTGGTCAGCGGTTGGCGGGAGCGAGCACAGAAAGTCAATCTGCTAAAATGATGCAACATTGTCGCTGTAGATGGGATGAAGAAGAAAGGGTGATGGCAGACAAAAAGCGCCGCATGAGTTTTTGGATGCAGTAACCTATATCTGATGTATGATGACAACAAAATGTGTGTTTTGATTTCTAGACGCCTGCCTATCTCATTGAAATATTAAACATCAGTATGTGTTTTGAGCTCTCCATGGATAATCAATCGATTTGAAGTTATGAGCTCTCCCTGAAGAAAGTGGTATTAGCTGATACAGTGATACTAATCTGCAAAAAAAGAAATAAAAATATTATTGATTGGTTCCCCTTCGGTCGATACCTGATTTGATGGAACTACATCTGGGCGGCGCCAAGAATCAGGCGGGTCGACTACTCGCCCGCCAGCGCAAGAACCTCTGGGAGGCCCTCGCCGCCCACGCGCTTAAGGCTCTCCGGAAGCACCAGGAGCCTACGAGTACGACGATTCCGGAGCAGCGTGAGCCTGAGAGAGCCACGGCGACGGCGGCGACGACCCCTACGTCCTTGACCTCTTCATCTATCGCCGCGCCATCCCGCTGTTGGACGCGGCCTGGGAGAGCCAGCCTCTCGTCCTACATGACCGGCGTTTAATTTGGCGGACGTCGTCATCCTCGGCTCGGACGACACGGCGTCGGTGGGAGAGGACTCGGACACACGGACCTGCAGCCATGGGATCGGCGCGAAAGAAATATTTGGGATATATTTTTAGGACGTAGGGAGTATTACTTGAGCATCTACAATTGACCGTTAAAAGTCTTGACAACAAGATGCGATGTCCCTTTTCATCAGAAAAGAAAGGAGGATCATGCATATATGTGGCGTGTCTGTTAGAGTTCGGCATCCTTTTGCATTGGCCGTGCACTTTATGAAAAAATACATGCATATGACCTATTCACCTTCAATTATTTTGATACTAAGGAAGATATGCGCTATCTGACTGTGTAGGCACTGCAGCCTCGCGCTCCCTTCCTTGTTCTAGACCGAGCTTCTAGAGCAGGTTGACTTGACGAAGGTTCCATTATTCATCAGCAAGGAAGTTAAGGTTTGGTATGGTATATAACGAAAAACATTGCTTTTGATTACCTTGTACGAAAATTCATTCTTTTTACATGAGATTACACATTATTATGAAATATAAAGACAGGGTTTGGCAATAGTCTTGTAAATAAATCTTTCAGCTGGCAAAGAGAAAAGATCTATAATAATGTAGAAGCATATATATATATTCTCTCGCCAAATAGAATGGACTAGAGAGAGAGAGAGAGGGCCTCCATGGTTGGTTATTACTCTGATCCAGAAATAGAGATAGAGATAGAGATAGAGAGGGCCTCCATGGTTAGTTATTACTCTGATCCAGAAAAGGCGGGGCCGCACTGGGGGCGTTTTGAAGGAATCCCACTGCATGCATGATCCAAAGTTCAAACACATATAGTGTGAAAATAGTACTAAACATTTCCTCCGTATGCAGTAACATGCATGCTATTTGGATCCTTTGGTCTAACACAACTAGCTGCTAAACTTTAGCCCCATGAGCATCTAAATAGGAGGAACTAATAGGTGGGATAAAGTTTAGCCAATAATTTAGCTCACTAATCCATAGAACCCAACTATGAGGAATAGAGAGGGCTAACATTTAGTAGCTCAAGATTCAAAAACAGATATGGACTAACAAAATTAGTTGGCTAATTTTTAGTTAGATACTGTTTTAGCCATGCCTAACAACTCTTATCTTAGTCAATCCAAACATGCCCTAATTGTGACTGAAAATTGATCCAATATAGAAAAGAAATAGTGAGTCAAAGTCCACAGGTTTTAGATCGCACTAGACACAGAAAAGGATTAATTCTGGCTAGCTATATATAGGTACGAGTAGTGTGAAAGCATATATACATCATGAGACACTCAAGATATGAAGAGGGGAAAAGCAGCCCTTGCTTTTGCTTAGAAAGCTAGGCGGCCGGCATTTGTGCGAAAGAGAGAGAATAATAATCCATGGCACATCCATCAACTCAACTAGCAGCTAGCAAAAGGTGATCTTTCTGCTGTTACCACTTTTTCTGCAACACTATCATCGGCATCTAGCATGATGCAGCCGAAAGGCCTCCATATATATTTTTTATTAAAATTGTTGGAGAGATTATACATGCGTGGTTAATATTTTCTTTGAGACGTATGCGTGGTTAAATAAAGTCAAAACCAAAGAAATTTCCTTCCGGCTACATGTATACGGTATACCGGTGAATCAGCAGATGGTTTGGACGGTGCCCGCCGGTGCATGTACAGGTGTCAAAAAAAATATTCCTTTGGAGAAAAAAGAGGGCTAGACAGGCAGGACAAATAATTAGATGACCAGCAGCAAACGATGCAACTCCCAACTCACCTTCAGAGAAAAGCAGTGATGAGAAACACAACACAAATGCCGATTAATAACTGATGAAAAATATACATAGGCTAGTGTTATATATTTTCGATGTATAAGCTGTTTTCTACAAGCATATTAAACAGTACTACCTGAAAAAAAAAAGTAACGAGTCTCTTATGTGGTCAGATCACTATGTAGGCATGATTACAATTAGTAGAGACCCACTTAATTACTAGTAACCACTAACTCATCTACTATTGGTGAATAATTGAAGTTAGAGAAATTCTTTCCCTAAGGAAGACCCTCTATTTTTATGAGTAGAGAGGCACCTTTGTTTTCCTATAGGGCTGGTTTCTACTGTCATCCCCAACAGTAGTACTACCTAAATCAGGTCCTGTTTTTATGTGTGTACACAATGACATGCGAACCCATGTGTCAGCACGTCATTTCTTCATCTCCTTTCTTATCTGCTTGTGCCTGATACCCAAACAACTAATGGTGAGGATGCTCATCAATAAGGGAGGTGAGTTCGTATCAAGAGGGTCCTCAACGAAAAGGGAATCGATTAGGGAAGGGGATTATCCCCACATGGGAGGAGGCAACCCCGGCCCGATAGAAAGCCATCAATTTTTTATGGACCCTGTCCGTGTTTACATGTGCCATGCGAAGAATCCACAAGAAAAATGATCGGACAAGGAGTGGAATTAGACACAGAAGACTCGGGGAGGCCGGATTTACCCATGGTCGGGCACGGGAAAGCAATGAACAGTGATGGTTGGGAGAGGAAATGAACAGTGGTGGTTGGGAGAGGAAATAAACAATGTTGGCCAAGAGGAAGGCATGCATGCTTAGTGGTGAGATATCTCGATGGGTAGCGGAGCTGCATTAGAGCCAATGGGAGCTGTATCAAAGAGGGCTTTGTTATTTCTTCCCTCTCCTACTGTATTTTTACTTAACTGTAATAATATTAAATGCCATGAAAATTAGCTGTGGTTTCAGCCTTTCACGTTGGGACTGTCCTAAAGATCCCGCTACCTAGAATGACAAGTCAATTATTATTACTAGTAGTGTCGTGAGTGCCTCGCTAGCTTGGTTTCAGTGTTCCATGCTTTGGCCAATTTGGCCCTCCTTTTCGTCAAACGTTGACATGCTGCCCGTGGCAAACCGGATGGAAGGTTGCATGGTCTCGACCCCTCCGTTCCAGCGACCAAGGGCCAACTCCTTGTTAGGTCTCCTTCACCTTCACCTGGATGGACACGTATGGTGGAGCTCACTAGTTGAGTATAGTTGTTGTCGTTATAAAGTGGCCATACCTCCACGACAAACTCGTTTATGCTTTTCATTTTTTATATTTTTTATATTCCTAGGTGAAATTTAACCAAAAGAGATCAGTTTCCTATCAGTTCAATAAACCACGCACCAAGAGCTTGCTAGTCCATCCGAGAGAGATAATACTACTGTCTCCATACTTTCATGTTGCTTTTTTCCCCTGATATATCAAAGTTAATTACCAGTTTTGATATTTTTCAAATAAATTACGCCTAGGTTTGGGCCAAACCTCAGTGAAGCGGCGAGGGGTTGCTTTGGAAAATTGATTCTAATAACGATTTTAGTTGTAAATAAATTTGACGGCTTTAGCACTTTTCATTAAAAAAAATATCATCAGCTCCACAAGACCACAAGAGAGCAGGTACTGTCCCACCTTGTCACCAATAATGCACAAGTGTCTGCTAACCCACCACACACCCCTCATATAGACCCTACCTACAGTGTAATGAGCGCCTGCATACTAAATGTGCATAAATATGACTAAACAATGGTAGTATATATGGATGACAAGAGACAAAAAGAGGTATATCTATATCTATGTCAACTCTCATTTAGCAAAAAGAAGCTTTATTAAACGATTCGTTTTCAAACACAAAAATGCCTAAGGCATGATTGGATATGGAACATGACTAGTTGTTAGCCATGAGAAGAAATCGTCAGCTAAAAATTAGGAGCGAGTTGACAGCCCTTATTACCCGCTCAGCTAAAAATTAGCCCCTAGACAAAAATACTCTCCCTCCTACCTTATGTGTCTTACCCGGCTAGAGAGAAGAACAGAGGACATAGATGACTTTATTTTTATAATATATATGTAACACTTTTTAACCTTTGTTAGTTGGGTTTGACGGACTCGTGAACTAACAACTGGCCCAATTAACTAACAACTGGCCCATGGGATCCAAACATGTCCTTACAACATGTTTAACTCCCCACATAAGATGAGTTTAAGAGAACCACAGATGCAAGAAAGTACCATCTCTTAATAATGTTGGTTTGGCGAAGTTAATTCTAACTAGGAGTTGGCACATGGTGGGAACAGAGATGTTTTGTTCATGGACAATCAGTCCAGAGTGCCTCCCGATCTGCCATGTCGATTATAGCTTTATCTTGTAACTATATAATAGCCTAGAGTAAAATAGTTAAGGTGCGTAGAGGTTGGAAGAAACCCCTACCGAAGGAAAGCCGATGGCAAACACCGATCTTTGGGTACGCCGATGGAATTGGAAGCTTCGGGTGTGGTCATCGAGACTCAAGTGGGGGCCGTTGCTGCATTAATGAGTTTCTTGCTGGTGTTTACTAGACGCTCCAATGGCGAGAAGCTTATGCTTTGAAGGAATGTTTAAACTTCGCGAATCAAATTGGTGTAGCAATTTTATGGTACAGTCGGACGACCAAGAAGTGGTCAACACAATTATGGAGGGTGGCTTCACGGCATCAGCGGCTGCACCAATCTTTGAAGTTTGCTACAATATATGATAAGATCTTCCATGGCTACAATTGAGCATTGTGATAGAGAAGTGAATCAAGTTGCTAACGAGTTGGCTCAACAAGCTTTAGTTGCAAAAACTTCTTGTATTTGGCTTGAATCACGGCCCCATGTTCCTTAGCAAATGATGTAACACTCTTATCTGATGAATAAAGCTTCCCTATTGGCTTTGTAAAAAAATGGATTAAAGCTTAACATGAGGGGGTTCATACCTTTGCTATGCTCGTGGGAAGCAATTTGATATCCATCGGAAGTGAAAAATTGCTTTAATTTGTGTAAACTATTGGAGTATTGGTAGGTATATCCATGCCGCCATGGGTATAGAGTATTTCAAATTTTATATTGTTAGATTGCTCACATGATACTATATATAGTATTAATAATTGCTCACATGCAACAACACACCCCATGAATGAAAGAATATATATAGTCTATTTTTACCTTAATAATTAGAAATTCAACATTAGTCTAAATAGTCTATTATTTGGAAAAAAACATATAGGATATTTTTACCAATACGTAATCGGCCAATGTTATTTTGGAAGAGTATGAGAGAATAATTATTTAGAGCACTACAACTACAATTATGCGCGGTGGTGGGGCCCCAGATGTCACTTTTGACAGCTTTTGGATCGTAAAGCTATATGAGTGTGATGTTTGTGGTGTAACGATGGAAGTTGGCCACATTTTTCGACCTACAATTGAGTTATTGATTTTGTTTTTATGAGGCCATGTATCGTCTTTATCTTTATGCGATCGATCGATTTTGACGAAAAGGGATTGGCCGTGATAGATTCGTCAAGTTGTAGAGATCTTTTCCTCTTCTTCTTTCTGTTGACGTGTATGTAAGTCATAAAGCATAGATGCACGATATACATGCACATAGATAGTGCTTTTTGTGTGTCACGCCAAATGAACAAAGGAATTATTAAAATGCATGCATGGTTATCTATATCTATCTAGTAAGTTGTAGTAGCTTTAATCTTACTACAACATAATAGGCAAAGTGATATGTTGCGTGGTAGTAGTAATAATACAATTAACTTTGTTCACCAACAAGCTAATAGTCATTATTGTTAGAATAACATTATATTATTTAACTTATACGAAGAGATTGGAGGAGAATAATTGTGTGGATGAAAGCAACATGAAAAGAATGCATGGTGTCATTTTTATCGGCTAGTGAAAGGAAGGATCAGGATCCATGGAAAGCTAGCACACAGGCACAGGCACAAAAAGCACTGGAATGGATGGTGGTTGGCCAGGTGGACACGCATGCAGCATCTATCTGTTGTAGGGTGTGATGGTGCACGTCCAACTCCAATCTTTTTGCTATTTGCATTGCATCGCATCCTGATAATAATGACCAGAAAATAGGTCCCTGCTGTCCCCCCTGTGCATGCATAGTAAAATCTATATTGCAGGAAGGATGCATGCTGTCGATGAGCACAAATATATATAAAGGAGATGCTTGCACTACATATTCCTTCCATGAGTAGCCGTGTTTTTAGACTCTTCATTCCATGACTAGTTGAAACAAAGTCCATATGCACAGTTCAGTTGATGGAAGGAGAAAAACCCCATGGCCAACATGTTTGGATTAATTGAAGAATATGTTCTCTCAGACTAGTGGTGTGATTGGTTACTAGTTGTACTGCACACAATAATAAGCAAATAGTTCAAGTTTTGTCCACATTGATGGATGAGTGGTACCTGTCAATGGTTAAGATATGTTCGTGCTGGTGAGCTACAATATGATAGATCGTGCTGGGGTCCATAAAGACACACTTTGAACTTAGCATACTATATGACCCTAATTATTAGACCGATTGAAATAAATCACTAATCTCTCTGTTCTAAATTATAAATTATTTTAGATTTTTTACATACATTATTTTACTATGCCGCACTATTTCGTAGGGGTAGTACCTGGCTTCGGCTCCTTGGAGCGCATACCAAACGTCCGAGCTATTTTTCAAATCCCCTTATATGTAAATAAGGTATCTAAAAAAAATCATAGCGGACTTTTAATTTGGTGTGAAGGAAGTAATAGTTTAAAAAAACTTGAATTAGCTAATCCATAGCTTAGCTTATAGTTCAGTTATAGCCTTTTTAAAAATATTTAACCACTCATATTAACAAAAAGTATTAGCTAGTTTGTGCTAGATATTATAGTTTACAAAATAATTAGCTTATTTACTAAGAGAGACTTATGTCTGTACACTTACTTGTATTACCTTGTCTCTAGTTTATTTGACATGCTATTAAGTTAAGTGGTAGGAATTAAAATGGAGTAGTAAGGAAAAGACAAAAAGACGATGCTTATCTTTTTTTTTTTTTTTTTTTGAACGGAAGACGATGCTTATCTGTGAAAAGGGCCGGGGCACCTTTCGGACAAAAGCCGACCACAGCAACACTCGGCAAGTCAGCAGCCGACACCGCACCTCTTGTTTGCCCTTTCACGTTCACTATCTTGTGGGCCCCACGCCCACCAAGCGCTCCCCATGGGACTGGCCGCCAGCAGCCCAGCACTACAGGATCGTAATATTGCTAGGTGCACTCGTCAAGAGCCTAAGATGTCCTCTGCTGAGCAGACGTATGTAGTCGTCGAATTGACTAGAGTTAGTATAGTTATACATTTTAATAAAGTGTCATCTATGTATGTTACATCTTTGATTACACATCTTTACAACAACAAAAAAAATGATAATAAACAAGACATGTGCATCATGATACTAATATAGGACTCACATATTTGTCTATATCTTACTAAAGTTGAGGGGTCGTCTTTTCTATGTTGAAACAATGCTAAAAGAATACCAACTTGTGTTTGGAAAATTTCACCCCAGATAAAAAGAACTGTTATGTAACTTTCAACCAAGATATGAAAGCGATATATTACCGGCAACAAAAGCATGCAAAGGGGAGATACAACTAAACTATATTGGTGTGGCTACGGCACCAATATCACCGTGTGGTTGGAGTATGTTATTTTTTGAATTAAGTGAGTATAAGAGCCATAGGAAAACGATATTGGATGGTTACATATTAATATTTGGCACATAAAAAATACCATCCCTATTATTACTCTTAGGGTGCTAACCAATCTTGCATATACTAGGGTGTATAAATGCCTTCGCCTCTGTAAACACATAGGCTCTGTTCGCTTATTTTATCAGCCGGACTTATCAGCCATTTCAACAGTATTTTTCTCTCACACCAAACCAGTCGAGTTGTCTTATCAGCTGGCTTATTCCACCAGCCGAACACCCTCGTAGTTAAACTATGGCTGTTCCTATGGTAGGCTGAAACATGTGATTCCGTGGAAGGAACCGGGAGCTGTGTACGTGTTGCAATTTGGGAGAGGATCTAGGTGTCCAAGATCACGAGTCTCTCACACACACACTAGTGGAAGAAAGAACAGAGCAGAGCATCGCATCCACATCCACATCCACAGAGAGTAAAAGCAAGGTGATGGTGATGGTGACCAAAAGCAAGGAAGAAATGGGGGTGCTGTGCTCTCCACCGAATTTCCCACGAATACTCCTCCTCCTCCTACATATCAGGTGCGTGGGCCCCCGTCGCATCACCCCCACGGCCCAAAAAAGGAGGACACGCAGTGCAGAGCAGTGCAGCACGAGTGACGCGTGGGGCCCACATCTGCAACAGCAGCAACGACATCTCCCAAAAGCATCAACAGCAGCCTTCTGCGCCCAGCAAATCAAATCCGATTTATACTCATTTATTTTTTCCTTTCTTTATCCAGTATTTAATTCGCTTTAAATTATAAGATGTTTGATTTTTATCTCAAAATTTAATAATTTGTTTTATTAAAAGTTTTATGTAAAATATAATTTCTTTTGTTGCGGCTTGTTTGTTAATAAAATTCAAGACTAGCTTAAATTTTACAATGTTTGCATAAATTTCTTAATAAAACGAATGATTAAATTTAGGATATAATTTGATGAAACGGAGGGTGTACTCTACTACAGTACTACACTAGTAGTAGAAAAAAAAAAAAAAAAAAAAAGAAAGATAAGTAGAAAATGACGGAGATATAAAATAGAGCAGCAGCACCTGCCCCTTTCCCATTCATTCCCATTGCAACCAACTCACAACGGCAGCAGAGCAGCCGCCTCCACCTTTTTGCGAAACCACCCTCAGCCTTGCCGTTATTTCCCGTTTCACTCCTCGCATTTTTACACTTGTCCCCATGCCCAGTCAAATCTAACGAATCCCAATCCATCCAACTCCCCCGCCACCGCCAGGCGCCCATGCCGACGCCGGTGCCCGCCGCGCGGCAGTGCCTCGCCCCGGCGGCCGTCACGGCGCTCGACGCCGCCGTCGCCTCCGCGCGCCGCCGGGCGCACGTGCAGACCACCTCGCTCCACCTCATCGCGTCGCTGCTCGCGCCTGCCGCCGCGCCGCTGCTCCGCGACGCGCTCGCACGCGCACGCAGCGCCGCCCACCCGCCGCGCCTCCAGCTCAGGGCGCTCGACCTCTGCTTCGCCGTCTCCCTCGACCGCCTCCCCTCCACCCCCACCACCAGCAGCAATGACGAGCCCCCCCGTCGCCAACTCCCTCATGGCCGCCATCAAGCGCTCGCAGGCCAACCAGCGCCGGAACCCGGACACGTTCCACTTCTACCACCTCCACAACGCGGCGGCGTCCACCTCCACCTCCCCTAACGCCGTCAAGGTCGACCTCTCCCACCTCGTCCTTGCCATCCTCGACGACCCGCTCGTCAGCCGCGTCTTCGCCGACGCCGGCTTCCGCAGCAACGAGATCAAGGTCGCCATCCTCCGCCCCGCGCCGCCCGTCCCGCTGCTCGCCCGCGGCCTCCCCCCGCGCGCGCGACCGCCGCCGCTCTTCCTCTGCAGCTTCGCGGCCGCGGACGACGCCGAAGTCCCTCCCCGCGCCTGCCCTCGCCGGCGCCGCCCCCGGGGAGGACAACTGCCGCCGCATCGCTGACGTCCTCGCCCGCGGACGCAACCCCATGCTTGTCGGCGTCGGGGCCGCCTCCGCCGCCGCCGACTTCGCTGAGGCGTCGCCGTACCGCATCCTTCCGTCGGCCCCGCCTCCGTCAATCAGAATCAAACGGACCTCCTCGCCGTCGCGGCTGCGCCGGCGACGCCCGGTTCTGGCCTCATCTTCAGCATCGGTGACCTCAGGGACCTGGTGCCCGACGAGGCCGACCTGCAGGACGCGGCTCGCCAGGTGGTGGCGGAGGTCACGCGCCTCCTCGAGACGCACAGAGCTGCTGCCCGCCAGACGGTCTGGGTCATGGGCTGGTCGGACACCTACCAGACCTACCTCGCCTTCCTTTCCAAGTTCCCGCTCGTTGACAGGGACTGGGACCTCCAGCTGCTGCCAATGACCGCCGTGCCCGTGCGCGACGCCGGCCCTGCGCCCGGACTCGTGCCTCCTCCAGCTCCACCCACCGCGGGCGCCGCTGCCTTGTCCATGCCTGCCACTACAAGGTACTCCTTTTCTACCCATCGCCGGATCACTTGTTTATTTCTTTTCTTTTCTTTTTTATTTATTGTGCATCCATGTGCGGCGATTGATGTGCTTTAGTGTATCACAAGAACCAGGACGACCGTTTCTTTTTTATGTCTGCTTGTCACCACGAGTACCGTGATTACTTTATGATGCTGTTCTTGACTAGTTTAATGTTTTGTAGAGTGTGGAGTTTTGTGTGCTTCCCTTTTCACACACGTCTGATTGCCTCAGTCAGTGTAGTACTACAATTAGTAGTAGTAGAGAGTTTTGGTCAATAAACTCTTCAGATAAAAAATGCTACTACTGGGCGACTAGAATGTTTTTCTTTCCTCTGTCTGCCCTGTCCTTTTATTGGGTTTACTCTTTCCATGATGCAGACTTCTTTAGTTCAAGCTTGATCTGAAGTCATGGTATGCTTTGGTTAGTAATCAAGTGCGTGCACTTGGTTGAAGCAGGAGTTGGCTTTGCTTCTATTAGACTATTACTATTATGAACTCCATTTGCTCTGTTCCACCTTGAGCAAGGCTTTTGTGATGCCAAACTAGTAGCCATGCTCTCTAGCTACTTGGATAATTTTTGATAATATGACTAAACGCAGCATTGTATATTGAATAAAATGAATATTTGGTTTGAACTACAGCTTAGTACTACTTTACAGTAACATAACATGGTTTAAGCATTAGATGATCATCTCGATGTAGGAGTGTCTAAAGCTCATTGGAGCTTGAATTTGACAATATTTCCTTCTCTTGTGGAAGAAGTTAACAACAAGGGGTAACATGTGCTGTTTGTAACAAAGTCACATAGCCACCAGATGGCTCCTGTTTAAGATTTTCAAGTTATGCTAATTAGCATTGGCAGGATCTAACAGTTCAAACTTGTAATTTGCAGCTTCATGGAGTCATTTGTTCCTTATGGAGGTTCTATGTGCGATACATATGAAGCAAATAACCTCACAGCAAATTCCTGCCCTCAGGCTCTGCGATGTCAACAGTGCAATGATAGATATGAGCAAGAAGTTGCACTCATTATAGCTGAAGCTCACCAAGAAGGTTTACCTTCCCTGCTGCAGAATGGCAGCATGATGGGTCCTAACAATGGGTTTGATGCAGTCAAGGTGTGAGGCTACTTCTATCTTCTAGAGAAATTAAATAGTGAATACAGCTTGTACAGCTTGCTGATAGATGAATGCTTTTCGATTTGATTGGTATAAAAGATGTGCAGTTTTTCTTCAGTGCAGGTTAGAGATGATCAGATGGTATTGAGTACAAAAATACAGAATCTGAAGCAGAAGTGGAATGGGTGCTGCTTACGACTCCACCAAGGTTGCAATAGGATCAACAGAGATCCTCTTCCACATCACATTGATGTTCGAGTTGACAGGGAAAGATGTGCAAATCCAAAACAATGTTCACTGTCAGTTGCACTTCAAAGGGAGGTTATTAGACCTTCTGCAGTGTCTTCTCCACGTACCAACACATCTGCAAAGAGTATTTCAGCACCATCTATTTCCACACAAATGAATACAGACCTTGTGTTGAACCTTCAAGTCAGGCAATCAAAGAGTGATGAACCCCTCCAAGATAGGGCTATGCCATCCCAACATAGCGACTCATCAAATTGTGACAACCCTGAAGATCATGCGTCACCATCATCTGCTGCACCTGTGGTCACTGACTTGGTGTTGGCCACCCCTCGTGCATCTTCTTCCAAGGATTCCAGTAATGCACTGTGTAAACATGTAGAGGATGCTGAAGGGTCGATCCAGCTGATTCCCAAGAAGGTTGATGATCTGAATCTTAAGCCTCCTCACTTCTCTGTACAGCCTTACTACACTTGCTTCAGGAGTTCCTCAAATTGGGATCAAACTTCACCTAGTGCTCTGCATACAACAGCTTCAGGAGGTGCTTCTGCCTTTGGCCAATGGCAGAGGTATTCACCCCTCGCAGCACAAAGTGATGATTTGAGCAATTACAAGGTACTCATGGAACGACTGTTTAAGGCTGTTGGGAGGCAGGAGGAAGCCTTGAGTGCTATTTGTGCATCCATTGTGCGGTGCAGGTCAATGGAGAGGCGTCGTGGTGCAAACAAGAAGAATGACATATGGTTTAGTTTTTATGGCCCCGATAGCATTGCCAAGCGGAGAGTTGGTGTGGCACTTGCTGAGCTAATGCACTGTGGCTCAGATAACCTGATATATCTGGACCTAAGCCTCCATGACTGGGGCAACCCCAATTTCAGAGGAAAGCGTGCCACCGATTGTATCTTTGAAGAGTTGAGAAAGAAGCAGCGATCAGTTATCTTCCTTGACAATGTTGACAAAGTTGACGTCCTTGTCCAGGAGAGCCTGATTCATGCCATGGAGACTGGCAGGTACAAAGACTTGCATGGGGGACGGGTGGCTGACCTTAATGACTCGATTGTGGTGTTGTCTACAAGAATGATCCAAGGATGTCAAGATGCTTCTCTTGGGATGGAAGAGGGCAATGCTTTTTCAGAAGAAAAGGTTGTGGCAGCTCGTGGACATCAACTGAAGATCATTGTTGAGCCAGGCACAGCCAACGTCAGTGCAGGTCCTGGAGGCAAAGTTGTAGTTTCCTCAAGGCATTCCTTGAGAAATAGTCAAGCATCTCTGTACTCCAGTTCTTTAAGTAAGCGGAAGCTCCATGTCTCTGATGGGCAAGAAAAGACAGCAGAATCGCCGAGCACTTCAAAGCGACTGCATAGAACATCAAGCGCTCCATTCGACTTGAACCTCCCAGGCGACGAGGCCGAAGCCCATGATGGTGGTGAAGACAGCAGTAGCAGCCATGAGAACTCGTCCAGTGATCCAGAGGGATATGTGGGCAACCTCTTACGTTCGGTGGACGAGTCAATCAATTTCAGGCCATTTGACTTTGGCAAGCTTTGTGAGGACATTCTGCAGGAGTTTAGCAATACCATCAGCAGTACTCTGGGCTCTAGGTGCAGGCTTGAGATCGACACTGGGGCTATGTTGCAAGTAGTGGCAGCAGCATGGGCATCCGATTCAGATGAGAAGAGGCCTGTGCAGACGTGGGTGGAGCAGGTGTTTGCCAGGAGCCTTGAGCAGCTGAAGGTCAGGTGTAATAATTTGAGCAGCTGTACTCTCAGATTGGTTGCCTGTGAGGATGAGATGCCAGTGAAAGAAGACGGTTTTGGAGCTTTCCTTCCCTCGAGAATAATTCTGGATTGGTGATGGTGATATATTTCTGTATAGGGTTTGCATTATTGCTAGCTGTAAGTATTGGTTAGCATGTAGTACTGGTTAGCCCACCCCATCCACCATAGGTCCATAGTGCATAGTAAGTAACATATAATAGTAGTGTACTAGTACAGCATCATATCATTATTTGGCTGCTTAAAAATAATGTAATTATTAAGCTGTATGTACGTACGTATAGTAGTCTAGCAAAAGCTACTCGCTGAAGTCGATGACTTGGGGCTTCGCAGATTAGGCAGGGTCTGTCATCAGATCATGAGGTTCTGACCCCTTTGGTAAAGCATCACAAGATGTGTTGTGATCATGGGTTGCCCCTCTGATTGATGGTTGTCAATAAATTGTATTGTTGCTCCTACGTGTATATATTTGTTCATGTATTTGTAAGGCAGTGATGGCCTTTTTCATGTGAAATTCCATATACTGATGCATTCATCTAGCAAACAACTCGCATTGTTTCTGTGCTGCTGATTAGCTGGGCCGGTCACAGCCTCTAAGTGCTCCTCTAAAGAGGGGAACCGTACAAGCTAAGCTAAGTTTAGAAGTACTTATTATGCATTAAAGATGTTGTGAAATTGTTCAGTGCGACAACTCTGTCTACTCTCAGTACTGCCACAGGTTGCACGTTCATTCATGTCGTTTTATTTGTTCCACCTGATGTTGATTGAGGACGCCTGGAACTTTGTTATGCTCATGTATCCTAAAAAATTATCATGGTCTTGCTGATGTCGTTGAACTTTTTGATGTTTTCTCATAGTAACTGTTAAAAGTGCACCCAGTCTTTGAAAATGGGAATATGTCTTGGCTACCAATCATTTACTAATAGCTGCTTAAAATTTGATAGTATCATTTACTAATAGCTGCTTAAAATTTGATAGTATCTAAAGATCTGTAGTGTTGAAAACTATCGACGAGTATTTGCTGTATTGGACGTCTTTGATGACCGTTAGGGTGACAGGTGAATCTATTTTAGTCCCTTTTGTGCATATACTGTACGTGTTATGTTTGTAAACAAGAGGCAAACAGATCCCCCAACCAGCTCCTACTTCTTGTTCTCTGTTTCGTCTTTTGCATTCCTACACGTATTAATAGTGGAAACTGCAGTAAGATTTTTATTTTCTTCAACCGTTTGGGCATAGGCTAATAGATAATTGTTTAACATTATTCAGATCACAGATGAAGAGATTGAACAAAGTTATGAAGACTTTTTTCTAGACATATATACACATACAGAATTTCTGAATTTGGTGAACTCAGATACGAAAACTCAAATGATGGTGGAACTTAAGGGAACAGATTGCTAGCAAAAAAAAGACTGTAAATTGGAGAAGCATTTTTTTTTTTGGGGGTCTGTGTTTCAGTACGTGCAGGAAGGAATGACCCTATAGGCGCTGGGCGGCCCACAACCGCAAGGACAAGAGAGAGAGAGAGAGAGAGAGAGGGCATTCTCAGCCCAACGAATCAACGGCCCAGCCCAATCGCGGCCTTCTCCTCCGCGTCCCCCTCTCTCCTCCTCCCTCCCCTCGTCGGCGACGGTGACCCAACCCACCTCGATTGACCCAGGGAAAAAAAAACTCCAAATCCACCGTCTCCCTCGCCGCCGCCGCCGTTGTCTATCCAGACCCCGACCTTGCCGCCCGCCTCCACCTCACCGCCGGATTCACATCGCCCAGCCTTCCCGCCAGACAGAACCCCGTCGCTTCGCCTTCCCGCCTTGCTCCGCGCTCCGCAGGTTAGGCAGCCGATACCCCTAACACTATAGCATCCTCGGTTTGCTCGGTCGGTTGTAGAAGAGCACTGGGGGCGTGAGAGAGGGAGTCACCAGCCCTCGAGACCTCCTCCCGCTTCTACGTACCACTCCCCCGACGCGACGCTTGCAAACATGGCCATGGGCATCTCAAATCCCACCCCACTCCCTTCGTAAGCACCTGCGCACTCGCTTCTCCCATGCCATCTGCCAAATCCATGTACTATCTATCTATCAATTGATCTGTGGTGTGCCAGAGTATTGCCACTTGTTGTTGTACCAGTCTCAACAAAACTTGGCTTCTTGCCTCTTCTTCTTACTGTATACAACGCGTATGCTCCTCCACCACCACCATGTCTTTCCCATTTGTTCCTGTCCAGTCGAATAGTAATATACAATTATACATGTGTAGCTCGTTTTGGTTACCCTAGTCGGGTTTCTAGTTCAAATCACGTAATCACAGATTTAGCATTCCCATTTATGGGGATAAATTGATTATTGTTCGACTATTCGGGTCACTAGGCTGGGTCCTTGAAGCTGGCATGTTCTTTAGAGTTCCATATATGAAGGTTTATTTGTATGGTGATCACCTTGTTAGCGCTTGGATGCTTGCAGCACCGAAACTTTGTTTTATTTTGCTTATGTGTCTATATAATATTCACTTAAACACGCAGTCAGTACAAAATGGAAACACTTCTGTCTGTTTTTTAGGCCCTGAGAGGAGAAGTAAGGCTGAAATGCCAGCGGTCTCTTCTCCATTTCAGCTGATCTGGTAATGTTTAATGTCATGCACACTTCTATTTCTGTCTCTTACAATTGGGGACTGAATTTGATTACCTTTGATGATTGGTGTTGTGAACCTATGGGAAAAGGATTTCTTGGGCATAAGTAGTTGCATGAGCAACTATTTCACATGGCATTGGCCAAACTGAAAGTCTTGTAGGTATTGTTCAAAACCTTGTATTCTGTAGTTGAGATGGCACAGTAAGGTTTACCCACTTGTCACAAGCTACAACATTAGATATTGGTCAAAACGCCTTTGTTTTTTTTTTTTTTACCTATTTCGAGGAGGTGGCATTTCCTTCAGAATTTCATTTGCTTTATTTGCGCAGAGATGAATATTGTAGGGTCTGCATACTATCATGCACCGGATGTACCAAAAAAACTGCTAAGACTTGTCGTTTCTGCATGTTACTTCTATTAGCTCCAATTTTGTTCACATGTTCCACTTGTTGAGTTGACAGTAAATGCTGTATGTATCATCAGAGCAGATTTTGTTCTTTTGATGGTCAGTTTTGAACCACTTGTCGTGTTGTGTTTAACACATGGAAAATGAATTATTGCTCTGGAAGCAGTTATTGGTCTGTGCACCATGTAGTCTTAAAACCTTTATCGAGATGCATATGAGCTTTCAATTGGCATGGCTGAATATTGCTCGCAGAAATTGATACATCAAGGTTTCCCTTATTGGTAAAAAGCTATTTATGCCAGCACTGAGAGCGTTTTACTACTATGTTGTGCTTTTGTACTCTTGAGTGCCAGAAAAATGGGTCAATTATCAAATATCGCACTGTTTGCTGAATAGTATTGGTTATCAAGAAATAAACCATATGGGACCTCCTCACCTTTTGTGCCGTTGATATATTTTCTTCAAAACACGACAAATGGTAAATAGATGCCATAGTGGATTCATTCTACTACGTGTCGTGTGTTTGGAATAATCCAAATATGGTCTAAAGGTGAGTTGGTTCCATGGTTTTGGTCCTTGATGCCCTTTTTGAGCCATTACTCTTTCAGATTCAGATGTGGAGGTAGTGTTGGTCCATCTTCGGCAACCGCCCCACTCACCTTAGCCATATGGGAGTAGGATTTATTGAGTAATTTGGCTACTATGAGTTGTTTGCCAAGCCTTATTTATTTGCAGACTGCAAGCACTGTCTAGCCACCAATACCAGCCTTGCAGTTGCAGGATGTAATCTTGCAAGCATCAACTGAGAGGCAGGTTAGACTGGCACACTGTGTGGACAGGAGTGTAAGTAAATAACACCAAACCTTCATGTTTCTAGCAGCTGAGAAGTTTAAGTTAGCCTATCCTCTTCAATTTCAACTCAAGATGATGCTTTTTTATGTCGATGGGAATTGAAGTTCGATATACTTATTACTTCAATCAGTTGTGGTGTTGTTTTTAAATTCTATAAAGGTTGGAAAATGATAATGCATAAATATTTGACAGTGTTACCATAGAGTGGTAATCCAGACCCTGCTTATGCAAAGTTTGTGCTCTTCAACAACTAATTGTGGAGCTGATACCTGCTTGGGATCCTTTTTAGGAGAAAACAATCATAGACACACTGCCTGGTGCTTGTAGATCGTAATATTCATTGTTTAAAAAACAACTTAATTCGACCCCTTTATTTGCATGATTGATGCTTGCTATATGCAATTGATCTTCCTTGTCCACTTAGTTTTTGTGTTATGAATGCTAGTGTCACTGCTACTAATGTTCCATTTATTATTTCGCCAACTTCTAGAATATTGAACTGTGTTTTCTGCTTGAGATAAATTCATTCATTATCTTATACAGGACCTCTGAGATGTTGATATGAAGGGAGACCTGTAACTTGTATATATATTAGGGCTTAGTTTTCTTGTTTCCATATTTGTTTGGAGTTAGAAGCAAGGTTTCTCATGGCATCTCTGCAAGAATCCAATTCCTGTGCTTGAAGCGGAAGCTTGTTGATGACTGCCTGTCAAAAGACTGCAAATCTCGCCGTGTCAATTCTGAGAATGGGCCCTCATTTGATTCATTTGCTAAACGATGCAACTGTTGCTGCACTCGACCTAACCTTGCCAATGATTGCGTCAATTTTCTGAAGAGTGGAGTGCCAAGCCGTGTCATGTATTACAAAAAAGGGTTCGTGGCACAATTTTCCAGAGCAAATAATGAAGTCCCTCATCGATGAATTCAAAGGAAATAAATCAAGTGTTGTGTCTGTGATGGATGATGAACCAATTCTTGTTGATTTCTTGTCAATGACCCTAGTCAACCTAAAAACCAGAAAGCAGCGGTCTGTTGCCTGGTTTGATGAAACTGGCAAGCGTTTCTTTCCTTCTCTGTTCTTTGATGAGGAAGGTGATGAAATGGCCAAACAGGATTCTGGCAATGTTGATAGCACTGCACAGGGAATAATGTTAGATAAGGTCGCGAATTCTCCACCTGAAGTGGTCAAGCAAGTTGTTCTTGAATCTAGTCCCCGGTCCCTCAAAAACCTTTGACTGTGGATGTCTTGCGCAAGAAGATCACATCTGTGGAAAGAGGCAGCGAAGGCTTTCTATTTGTCCAGAACCTTTTTCTCTCTGGTATGAGTCCGTTTGCAACACCGAATAACATACTTCATGTCCACCGCTACTCTCCAAACGATATCACCGCACAATGTAGATTTGAAGCTTTTGAAAGACAGATGAAGTCAACTAAAGAAGCACGCGGTGATGCAAATGTTAAGTATGGGTGGCTTGGATCTAGGAAGAGTGACATAGTTAGGATTCTTATTAATGGTTTGGGTGCCACTGCAAATCCTGTTGAGAAAGCAGGTTTGAGTGCTGGTGTATATCTTTCACCAGAAAACCGAGCCTTTACCAGGTGTGTTCTCCTTAACCATGTTTTTGTTATTACTGTTTTGTATTGCTTAATATAATATTATGTTTACGCCATATGTTAATTTTTTCAGTGTCGGTCTTTGTGATGTTGACGAAAAAGGAGTACAGTATATGTTGCTGTGCCGTGTAATATTGGGAAATGTGGAAGCTGTTGAACCTGGATCAGAAGAGTCTTTTCCAAGCAGTGAGATATATGATTCTGGTGTTGATGATTGTTCAAACCCGAAGTGTTATGTGATGTGGCCATCACATCTGAGCACTCACATCCGTTTAGAATATCTTGTTAGTTTCAAGCTTGTCCCAAAAGTTCGAAGTAAGACAATTAATAAGACATTTATCATGTCATATTGAGAAAGTTAGTCTTAACATTCCATTTGGTGCCCTTATTTTCAGATTATTTGCTTGACTTGAAGGGTTTATGGTTTAACCCATCACTAAAGGAAGTTGGAATGGATATTTCTACACTACAACCTGTGAGGCAACCTGAATCTTGTTGTTTGTCCACCATCGGTTTTCCTGTTAGATGCATGTCTATTGAATATTGACTACCATGGGACGACAGAAACTTGCTCTCATATCAGCTCTGCTGTTCAATGATCCTCTGTGCATCTTGCAACGGCAAATGATTTTTGGTGTATGGCAGTATTCCATTTATCCAACCAAACAATCTGTTTGCAGGTAATGTGTGAAACAGGTGAAGGACCAACTTCCCCATGGATATCATTCAGAGTTCTGTTTGCAGTTAGTCAAGACAATATATCATCAGTGGCAAGGGAGCTTCTCTTCCATCATTATGAAGAGCTGAAGGTACTATCAGCTTTAAGTTATAAAGGAGGTATTTATTGTGGTTTGTATGGTGTGTGCTGAACCACTGTTTCAATCTTTTCACCTGACAGGAAAGCATAATAACTCGCAAAGAAATGGTGAAGAAAATGATAATAATAGTTGGAGAGAAAGTACTTTTGGAGGCCTTGAAGAAGCTTCATTACTGTGTAAGTTCATAGCTGCATGCATTTTCTTGTTTCATGTCAAACCTGAGGAACCTTTCAAGGCTTGTGTTATGCAAGTTCAAGCTTGTATAGGAAGGACTTCATAACACATTTTGTTTCCCAATTTCAACGTAATAACCTGTTAAAGTTTGTTTTACTAAATGCTGATTGCATGAGCCTGGCTGCATAACAGAAGGCTTCGTTTCAGTTTTCAAGCCCAAACCTGTATCTTTTTAGGAAGCAAAAGCAATTGATTTGTGTCTCATGAATAGTATGGATATGCAACTGTTACCATACAAATTAGTCATAACAAGGCTGTTATGTGCTTAATCTACTTTTAACATTTCTAATAGTTGAATTGTTTGATGGTTCATGGTTAGCAAGATTGATAGGAAATTATCAAACAGCTTCATGCCACTTGAGCACTAGTGGTTATGTGCAAAGAGAAATTGTTACAATTAGGGGTGTTCTACCAATGGTTTATCATTCTGGTCAAAACTTTTCCTTCCTCAGAGTTCAGTTTACTTGCATGTATATCCTTCCTTGCTCCAATTGCTTAGGCATGATGAGCGAGCAGTTTGTAATGGTTTGAAAGAACTTGTTTGTCCAGCTGTCGTATAATATTTCTTTACTCTTTTCAGGATGATCTTAAGTGTTCCAAATAAGTAATGTGCACTACCTTTCTTCTTACTGGCATCTAGCGTCACTTTGTTATTGGCTTCTTTTGCAGCCATCATTATGGTACAAGCCTTCTGTTGAAGCAGTGTCTAGTGATTCTGTAATGGCAGCACCAGAACAATTATCCTTGGATAAGGCAGGTGGAGACTGTTCATTAACTCTTAGTGTTAACCATGTTGATTCACATGCACCAAATGCTGCATCTGAACATGCCACAGTTCTTAGCACCAAAGGATGTGATACCCTTGCAGCGGATATGGTGCCCAAAGGTCAAAATTGTCTGGCACCAGGTGGTGTGCCAGAAACATCTAGTTCTGCTGTTACCTTTTGGGCTTCTACAAGTGCAGAACCCAAGTGTAGAGATCCTCTTGCACAGATGATGCCACCTGGAAACTCTGCAACCTCATGTGCCAAAAACCAAGATTCCTTTGTAGGAAGAGTGGCACCTATAGTTCGTGATGGTCTTTTTGAGGACCATTTCTGGAAGCTCTTCATCTCCTGGTCGGGAAGTTTGCAAATCTTCCACACCAACCACAGGACGTCCTGGTTATGCTTCTCCAGCAGAAGCTAATACCTCCCAAACCCATGGAGTTTCTGCTCCAGGTGTCACTCCTAAGGGTTATGAATCTGCTGTACCAAGCTTGTCACTTGAAATTCCAAAAGTACAGGCATGAAACAACTCAATTCTGCACCGAGAATGACACCTGAAGGCCAGAAATTCCTTTCACTGGGTATTGCATCACCTAGCCCAGCACCTCCTGATTCAGTAAAATGCCAGGCCAGTTCGACAGTGGTCGCCATACCTCCAGTTCATGCGTCAGGTAAGCCTGTCTGTGCAATATGTTTGCTGCATACCATGTATGGATCATTAAGGTTGTCATTTCTGTGTAGGCCATGGAAAATCACCATCCATGAAGACCGAGGGCATTGATTCTCTGGCACCGAGCATCAAGCCAAAAGGCAATAGTGGTCTAGCGCCAAAGTTGCATGAACCTGTGATAGCGGATACGAGCATCAAGAGCTGTGATTCTCTAGCACTGAGTATCACACCAAATGGCCATAATGGTCCAGCATCAAGTAAAACTCCAAAGCACCATGAATCTGCGATAGTTGATACAATGCCAGAAAGCAGTCGCTCTCAAGGCCAGAGTGTCGCCACAAAGGCCTATGATGCTCCTAAACCAAGTGCGGTGCCTGCAAACTCTACCCTGAATCTGAAACTGGCTAGCTTTAGTGCTTCATTTCGTTGCTTGTACTACTAATACTAATGCTTGGTGTGTGGTGGCTGCAGGAGCTGGGGAGCCTAAGAAAGAACAGGCCGCGTTAGCTGGTTTGCAGGGTAATAAATCATCTGTTCCAGGCCTCGATGCTAGCAGCCATGTTACTGGGGCAGCGAAGCGCCCTTTGTCGCCCTATCAACTCTGCGAGAGAAGAGCGGGCGTTAGAGCAGCAGTGTTGTTGTTAAAAACTGCAACTGCGTGGTGGTTCCGGTTGGATGAGATCCTTTTTCATTACATCATCAATCAGTACATGTGATGATTCCCGGCCGTTTCCATGCATGCTTGTACGTGTGGTTGTAGCAGTGGTGTAAGCCGCTGGGAATATATGGATCAGTGTATGTATGCCCTAGAACAGGAATGAATAACCCCGTCGACTCTTCTGAAAACAATAAACCCTCTTTGGTCCCATCCCTATGCGTATGGTTGCTGTGTTGGTGGTCGATCTCGTTTTGTGCTTGCTATGCCTGTTGCTTTGCTTGGCAGTAGTTGCCAATGGCTTGGTTGTTCTCATGCATGGACATTGGGAGATATATGATGTTCTGAAAATACAGAAAAAATGTGTGGAAAGTGGCCGTCGTTGCTGGCGCGTCATTTGGTTCAGCCATGGCCAACAATTGCACCGTCCTTTTGGCGGATAGGACTACAGAAGCCAGAAGGTAAATATTTATCTATTTTACTATTTTCCTTTTCCTTTCGTTTTTTTTTTGGCAAAAATGATGACTTTGGGTAACTTGTCACCTTAAACAAAGCAGAGATGGTTCGAGTACTTTTATTCAGCAGAGATGGATTAGTGACGCAAGTCCATTATGTTTATTAATTAGCTAGCAGACGCACGCGTTTTTTAAGGCGGATCAATAAAAAAGACAAACATATGCGTGTCATGTGTCAAAAATCTACATGGCCATTTATGTGATGGATGGATCATTTTTCCTAGAATGCCTTGCTTTCTTTTCAATGAACAACGTGCATATTGACGAAACAAAGGGACTCGTCGACTATTGTCTATGTAGTAGTGGATGGAGGACTAACACTAGAATTGAATTAAATTAGATTAGATTAGATGCTGCTGCTTTGGAATGGAAATATATATACGAATCTTTTTCTCAGCACAGTACTTGCGTGCAAGATCAAGATGGTGCTCCGCCCACTCACTAGCTCCAACTGCATGCATACACGCACTCGGGTAGAAATGCAAGACGGTACTACCATTTTCTATTCCGTTACTATTATATACTATCTCCGTCCTTAAAAGAATAATTATGAAATCCACGCCACACTATTTAGTTCAAGTTTGATCAAGTTTACAATTAGCATTTATATGTCAAATAAATTTATTATAAAAATATGTTCTATAACTAATCTAGTGATACTTATTTTATATAAATTTAGTCAAAGTTTAAATGGATTGACTAATTAAAATGTGAGAATTGCATTCTTTTGAGGACAGAGAGAGTATTATGTATATAATCGTCTACAATTAACTTCGATAATGTGTACATACATATCATTGCTGCAAGTGGCTTGACCTGATTTCGACCACGTGCAGTCGATCATCATTTTTCTTATTTGGCCTGTCTAATCCTGGTTCCTGCATGAACAGATGTAAGTTTGGTATGGGTTACCAGCTTTGCCAGACTCTGTGTGACAGTGGTGGCAAACATTTTCTTTGGGTGATAAGAAAGCAACTGCTAAACTAGTAGCACTGTTATGTAAAAAAAAAAACTTGAGGGTCCATTAACATTGTGTTTTCTCTATATTTTTCCTCTATGCTGTGTGCAAGGCTCCTTATGTGAAATAGGTAACTGGTTTTAAAATTGATGCAAATTCTTGTATTCATTACTTCATGATATCTCTAGCTCACCCTATCAGTTACACCATCAGTTAGTTCA
The DNA here is from genome assembly GCA_015844335.1 of Chrysopogon serrulatus. Lineage (NCBI taxonomy): Eukaryota > Viridiplantae > Streptophyta > Magnoliopsida > Poales > Poaceae > Chrysopogon > Chrysopogon serrulatus. The sequence continues at coordinate 21,563 of JADLZL010003554.1, read as the reverse complement.
AAGTTATGGACAATCAATCCCACTGGTTTTCTTTGGTGATCAAAGGCCAGAGTTTATATTATTTGCAAAAGGGCCAGAGCTTAAATCACACTGCCATACCATTTCTGTCGGCGTTCCACATCAGGCACCTACTCCTAACTCTTTTCATTCTGATCATTTTCATTCTTAGTTCATGCAGTTTCAGATACAAATAGTGGAATAATGGAGCTGCAAGTAAATTATATGCTCATGCTAACTTTCAATCTCAACAAACAAAGTAAAGGGTGGTGGTTCTGGTTTGTTGCTGAAAAATTTAGACAACTTTATTCTTTACATATCAAAATGCTTCAGAGAGATATGCACATGTCCGGCTATGCTCTTGTATATATTATTTTGTAATATATGTTAACATCAAAAGGGTCAATCAATTAATTGGTATGTGGATATAAAGAAATCAAGTACTTGAAAATGTAATCCATTCTTGATCATAATAGCTGGTAACAGTCAAGTTTGACATCCCTATCAATTGAACCATATCAGTCCAAGCATTGGATGAAATGGTCAATTCATCACATGTCTATTGTGATTTCAAATCAACAATGTCCACATCAGTTGAAGTTAAGCTCACATATACCAGCTTGAGTACTAAGCTCCATTAATATAAGGTCATAATATAGACTACAAACATATAATGCAATATGATGCCTTTTTTCTCTGTCATGATGTCGTGTGTATCCATATTATGAATCAACAAGCTAGGACAAATTTAATTCAACAATTTAGACCTTTTCTCTTTAGTTTTGAAACAACAGTAATATTATAGCTTATATTTGTTTCACATATATGAAAAGTTCATTAATATCTAGTGTATTAAACAAATATTTTAAAGGACTTGGTAAAAGGGGGGCTTAAGAATTGTGGAAAATTCATAGAAATAAGCAATCCATGTATTAAACAAATATTTGAAGGACTTGTAAAAAGGGGGGCTTAAGAATGGTGGAAAATTCATAGAAATAAGCGATCCACGTACATAAACCATGAATAGTCTTTAGATCTCCTAATATATATAGTTATTTTTCTTTTTTAATGATTATATTATTTGACTTGCTTGCACAACATATATATATTCAGCCTCTATTGATATAGAAAACTCATCTACTAACATTTATGTTTAGCTTTTAAATGAGTCGTCATATCTATCTGAAGAGATATGCTTCTGCATAGGGAAAACTTTGGATTTCCTTACATTAAAGGAAACAAATTAAATGCCAGGAATAGTCTGTACTTTTCTTGTAGCTTCTAAATCCTTTTCTTGTTTTCTCCACAAATTTTATATACAAGAAAGCTAGCCATATACATGCAGATATGGAGAATGATGATGGGTGCAGTTACTATCCACTCTTGCAAAAAAAAAAATATATATATATGTGCATGATTTTTTTTTTGAAAATTGTCCATTTTAGGTCCTAGGCTCCTAGCTGTTCCTTTTCTGTCCATTGAAACGAGATCAAATCATACCTATTGATTTGTGTCTTCTTCTCTTATTGTAGAAGTGTTTTGACTAAAATTAATTTGTGAGGGTGATAGTTGTAATATTACCCCATATGTTAAAAAATCATAATTTTTGCAATTTTGTTGTCACTTCAGAGCATTTTATGTTATTTTAATCGTTGCTATATAAATAAACATGAAAATAATAACAAAAACTATATATATAATTTCCTCACATAGCCTATGGTCTCATATGTCGTCCAAGCAACCCTGACACACACATAACCTTGCAATATATACACGGATTGTGTAGTACACACAAATCCCAAACAATTGCTATCTATATATACCCCCACCCCCCACTAATTCATCTTCATACAACCAGATCAAAGAAACTATCACTTCTCATCATGGCAACTATAAGTGGCCATTGCTGGCCTGAACCCATTGTACCTGTACAAATGCTTTCAAACTCTGGTGTGCCCACGGTGCCACAACAATACATCAAACCTCCATCTGAGCGTCCCAGCAGTAGCATAGCTAGCATGAATTGTCCTGATCTTAGTATTCCTATCATTGATCTTGCATGCTTATCCGACATCCCTGAACATCACAAAGCAGTGCTGGAAGCATTCGGTGATGCCTGCAAGAACTGGGAATTCTTCCAAGTAGTGAATCATGGTGTGAGCATAGATTCAGTAAAGAGGATGAGAGAGGCATGGAGGGAGTTCTTTGACCTGCTTATGGAAGAGAAAAAAATTATATGCAAACTCACCAGTGACATACGAGGGCTATGGGAGCCGCCTTGGAGTCGAGAAAGGTGCAACCTTGGATTGGAGTGACTATTACTTCCTAAACCTCTTGCCAAATGACAAAAAGAATCTTAAGAAGTGGCCAGAGATGCCTCCTCACCTGAGGTAATACATGAATGTGACGATTATATGTATATATTATAGCTTAATAATTGAACTTTCTCTTCGGCAATTTAATTATTATGCATGCATGCATCATGCGTGGTGTGTCTTTGTTATGCTAACTTTGTGTGATCCAACTTAGAATATTCAGGTGTCTTTTGCTTCTATTTCTTATTACAATATATGTCGGTGTGCAATAATTCAACTTGATCGAAGCCATGGAGATTGAAATACAAAATTAAAGAACTAACTTATTCTATACGCTGTGTGCATATATACGTGAAATCGGGAATGGAAGCTCATATATATATATATATATATATATATATATATATATATATATATATATATATATATATATATATATATATATATATATACACGTCAAGAAACTTAATTATCTCTTGTGTATGTATGTGCAGGGATGTGACTGAGAAGTATGCATATGAGCTCATGAAACTGAGTGAAGTATTGCTCAGGACCATGTCAAGCACCTTAGGATTAGATGAGGACTACCTTTATATGGCTTTTTTTGGTGGAAGTAAGGGCATCTCAGCAAGCATGCGTGTGAACTACTATCCAAAATGCCCAGAGCCTGAGCTGACTCTTGGCCTCTCTTCTCACTCTGATCCTGGCGGTATCACCTTGCTCCTCCTTGACGAAAACGTCAAGGGGACGCAGGTACGCAAAGGGGAACACATGGGTCACGGTGCAGCCGATCCCAGGCGCCTTTGTCGTAAACGTTGGAGATCAAATCCAGGTTAACCCACTATTGTCCCTGTTATTATTTTTAAATTGTTGTTTTGCCTGAAGTAGTAGCTTTGGCCGGCTTTGTTCGACTGGTCATATTTCGGTTGGTTTTAGCTCACTAGTACACAAACGATTTCTCTTGACACTAGCGTTTTATTTCTACTGGCGGTTTTCCTTTAGAACAGCCTGTAGAAATCGACCCTATTTCTGCAGGCGGTTCTGCGATTCTCTAAAAATACGATTTCTACTGGCGGTTTCTTAAGAAAACCGCCAGTAAAATCCTATTTCTACTGGTGGTTTTCTTAAGAAACCGCCAATAGAAATCGATTTCTAGAGAAACCGCCAAGAGAAATATTTTTAAATTAATTTTTGAGTTTTTAAACTTTCTCGGATGGAGAAACTTTCAAAATAAAAGTTATACATCTCAAAAAGTTATGAAACTTTGTAGTTGACAACTTTTTTATTTGAAGTCATCTTTTTATAGAAAACTACGATCAAAATTTTAAAATTTCAAATTCAAATTTTGCAAATGACCTCGGATGGAGAAACACTCTAAATGAAAGTTGTAGATCTGAAAAAGTTATGAAACTTTATAGTTCACCACTTTTTTATTTAAAATCATTTAGACCTTTAAATATTTAATTTGTTGTCGGGTTTTGTATAATATGTGGGGAAGAAAAAATGAGATATAGTCATAAGTGAGTGTGTGGGTGCAAAGTGGTAAGGGAGGGTACGCGCGGTGGGGAGGTTGCAGGTTTGAATCCCATCGGCCGCGTAGCTCGCGATTTTACGCGAAAAAATGCGCGACTTACGACTTCGACGGAGACGGGCGAGCGGGTGCCTCCCCCGGTTCGAAAAATATTTTTTATCTTTTTAAAAATATTTTTTGCAATTTTTGGGTGTTTTTTCTAGGTAGCGATTTCTACAGGCGGTTCCTTAAGAGAACCGCCTGTAGAAATCGATTTCCACTGGCGGTTCTCAACCAACCGCCAGTGGAAATGGCTCATTTTTACTGGCCTCTCCTACTGGCAGTTGGGAAAAACGCCAGTGAAAATACGTTGTCCACTGCCTCTACAAATCCTTTCTGTACTAGTGGCTGGGGCAACGTCTGCTAACCAGACTCTTGTGCAAACTACCATCGGATTAGATTCCTGTGGTCTTGATTAGAGTTTACATAGTTTACATAAAAGACTATTTTGCATAGCATACGTTCTTTAGCTGGTTCTGTGAGTGAGAATAAACTTACATAAACTGTATAGCGGTAGTACGAACACAGGATGGAGCTGACATATGTACGGATATGCTGGAACAGATCTTGAGCAATGGTGCATACAAAGAGTGTGGAGCACCGTGCGCTGGCTAACTCCGGCGATGACCGCCTCACCATCGCCTTCTTCTGCAACCCTTGCGGCGACCTCCCCAATAGAGCCGGCGGCTCAGTTGGTGAGCCCCGAGTCACCGGCGGTGTACGGTCAGCCGGCGTTCACCTTCACCGAGTACCGCAAGTACGTGCGCACCAAGGGCGCCCGAGGCAGGGCGCAGGTGGAGTCCCTTTCTGGCCTCTTCCTCCCTGCTGCCAGCAGCAGCACCACCAGTACCACCACCACAGCCATGAATTAACCAAGCTGCACGACAATGAGGCATCAAGGGATGATAATAAATTTCAGCTAGTTGATCGACAGCTAGCGCAACTATATCTATCTTATTAATTAAGTATTGTTTACCCATGTATGCATCTGCTGCAGTGTGTTTCGTGATTCCCGGAAGAATAACACCAGCTAGTCGTAGTAGCTTGCCTGTAGTGCTGAACTGCAGATATAGTAGTCATGTATATATAGTTCTCAGCTAATTAAGTTGCGACTAGCTACAAGCCTGGAAGTCAGCCATTGGTTTGTGCGAATTTCGTTCAGTTAGTGTGGTTGATTGTCAGTGATCATGTATATGCAAACATGCATTACTATATATTCAGTAATAACTATAATAATGTCCTTGTGTCGAGTTTGGAACTATATTTCAGTTTACATTTTAATCGTGAGTAATTCAGATGATATATAGTTCAAGAAACATGGTGTAGCAATGTGAAAACCTATCTTGGAGCGTTGGACGTCCTATGAAACTATACAGGTGTGGCAGCGTGACTAGAAGCCATGCATACTAGACACATGCCAGGACGGTACAAGGAGTGGACAAGGAACACCAAAAATTTATGGCCACGGGCCGAGGCATAGAAAATCCAAAGAACACACCATTTATTATGTGATGTTGGATGAAAAAAAAGTTATGTTAGCTACGAGAAACACTAATTGCATGAACGACGATTCCAGGACGAGAAACCCTAATTGCATGAACGACGATTCCAGGACGCCTAGCGACCGGCCAATCCCAGACCTACAAAAACTCCTGAAATCCTCATGAAACATGGTGCTAGAAACGTGAAAATCAGCCCCAGCAGATCATCGGATGGCCTGAATTAAACTACACAAGGCTGCAGAAGTGCCTAGAAAGGCATGTTGTACGTGATAGAGTGACGAAAATGGCATGAAGCAACCTCTCGAGAATGAAAGAAATCCATTAGCTCTATTTTGCAGGAACTGTATATAGGTTGTGATTGGTCTAGTGATGCATGGTGGTTGGGCAGCGCTATCCATCCTCAGGACGTACGTGCTGCTGGTGAACCGTTGTTGCCTTTGCATTGGGGCCTTTGGGCTGCTAATATTTCTTTTGGGCCACCCATTTTGTTCTCTTAATGGGCCAGACAAGCGTTCAGCTCATGACAGCTCTTCCCATCTTCTGTTCTCTATATACCAATCAAAAGCATGATGTAGTTTTTTTTGTCCATCCTTATTTTTCTTTCATTTAATAATATAACTTGTTTCGCTAAATCAGAACTTTTAGCCGGAAAGGTCCTGACTGTAAAGAAACTTACTTTCAAGATACATCGTACATTTGACTTTCGCTTGTGTATCCTCAACAAAAAGTAATTATATGCACAAGATACAAATGTTTCAAATCGAAGACAAAAGCACACAGTATTCCTGTAAACTTACTCTGCCAATATTACTGTAAACGTACTCCACCACAAAAAGGGGAAATTTGAGACCTAAAATTCTTTAACTAAACTCGTATAGGAAGCTACAATATCACTGTAAACTTACTCCGCCAATCATGTGCACTGAAAGTTTCATTTGCTTCATAGGCAAGTTTTATGCAATACTGTGTATAAATAAAGAAAATAAAGGCTGAACGAAACAAAAAAAATAGATGACCGTGTATGCTATAAAGGAATAATAAGGCATTACTAGGGTAACAATGATTTATTTTCATTCTCTATCCAGTTCGTTTAATTTTTGCTTGAATTATAATTGGACTTTATGAATAGTAGCCAATCAAGAAATAATATAGATTGATAGATAGAGAGAAGAATTATCTTTGTCAGCAAACTCCAAAAACAGAATGTTCCCAATAGTCATTCCTAACACAGGCACAAAAATCAAAACAGAATGGGAAGAAATTTCAGAAATTCAAGGCACTCGAGGCAACCATCCTTAGAGAAAAATTGTCCCGGTTATTATAGGAAGCAATCATTGGCGGATCCAAGGGGGGTCTGGGGGCTGCAGCCCCCCCTAGGAGCTTGATTTACATGCAAATTACTGTTCATTAGCCTCTAAATTACCATTATATCTCTAATTCTACCTCTAACTTTCATTGTTTAGCCCCCTAGGTGTTGTCCTAGATCTGCCACTGGAAGCAATGATGGGTTTTAATTCAGGGGCTAGTCATTTGAGAATGGCGTCGTGGTTTGCTCTACAGATTCATTATAATAACCTTTGAATCATGAAACAAAATATCAAGGAAAATAAACCAATGGCACAATGGAGAGGGATCAGATACACCTACTTCTAAGACCTGCAGCTCTACTCTGCCTCATCACCCGCTAGCCAAGGATTCTATTTGCCATCGTCGAGGAGGCCACCTTCACCAACACCACCAACCCGGGCGAGCCACCTCGGTGCATAAACTGTGTGACCTAGGACGCACGCGCACACGAAGGACTCATTTATCACTGTGGGTATGTTTATATACTTATTTTAAGATACTTGAAATCTTACTATGTAAACAATTTCATTGAAGCCCATATATTTTAGCACACTGTTATAATATCATAGTAGTAGTATATAAATAAATACAACCATATACTCTATGTATACTTATTTATTTGATGGACATGCACACTATGCCCCCAAATAGTCTAGTATGAGCCTAGTATGGTCTGGTTTTGAAAGCTCCATTTAATTTTAATTTTTGTGATCAGGAATCCAGCAACCGTGGAAGCCATAGGGCAGACCATATGGGAACCTGACACGCGCAATCTCTTGGAACGTGGTGGCGTCCAGGACAAGTGCATAGCCATCTCCATCAGCGCCACTTACAGTAGACATCACCACCCCTATTATTAGGCAGAAATATTTATTTGTTTGTTATTGCGAAGAAACAATTAATAAGCCCACGCAGAAGTATATGTTAAATAGATTAAATAAACTGACCGTCATCTTCATGGATTGCTCCGGGTCTACCCACGAAGAAAGGCTCCGAGGGCATGGCACCTTCCTCATGCCACCTCATCTTTGCTGTCTTCTTGAGGAGGTCGATCTTGGTGAGTGTGTTGCGAAAATTGCATGGCCGGCGGGCTCCACAGGCATAGGCATATCGGTATCTCTTGCCAAGAAAAGTCGGATTGATGCTACACATGTCCACGCCATGGCCGTAATCCTCTGGGTCCACCACTGTCTCTAACTCACCAAACAGGCTGCCATCCAATGGTATCCTGAACTGGCTCACCCTGCCGCAGTGAAATAAACGATAGGTCAATACCACAAGCAATGCCAGTGCAATGCTTCTAGCTAGCTCCGTGGAACTAAATATTCCCGTGAACCAACTTACGATACCATCCATCTACATTTGTTGTGACTATTGTTGTTTACTAGCTTCTCTAGTATAATAAGCACACATAACATTGCTGAAATCATGTTGGTCTACCTTTTGGTCTTGACTACGTGCTCGAGAATGATGAGCCTAAAGAACTTAACGGGCATTGAATTACGCTGATGTGTAGTATGATGCTGAAATAGCTATTGGTGGAGTAAAAACAATGTACCTAGAAAATTAAAATATCTTATAATTTAAAACAGCGAAAGAAGAGTAGAAATGTGATGATCCTTTTAATACCTACTCCCTCCATCTAAAATAAGTACTATTTTAAATTCCGTGCAGGTCAAACTTTCTTAAGTTTGATTAGATTTATAAAATATTACTAACATTTGCATATTCAAATAGGCTTATTATGAGAAATATATTCAACAATTAATCAAATGATACTTATTACACAACATATATCTTAATATTTACTGTATATATTTGGCTTCAAGTTAAAAATTGTTTGACTTGTAGAGAAATGAGAATGACATTTAGTTTGGTATAGTACCGATCGAGCATGTGTGATGGTGACCCGGCCGTGCACTGATACATACTCCCTGCGTCCTTATTTAAATGTTGCGGTTGGTTTTCGTGCCATAAATTTAACTCGATTTGTAGAAAATATATTTAATGTTTATATCTTTAAATAAATTTGTTAAAAAACTAGATCCAAAGAACTTTATGATGATACTAATTATGATATTAATCGATAGTATTTAGTATTTTTTTAAATCACCAGTATTTATTTCTTGTGAAGCGCAAGCGGGGCGGAGGGAGTACGCTCTCTTGATTGTTTGCATTGCGAGAACTGCTGTCCAATCAATATAAATGAATATAAGCTGAGATATGTGAAGTACTAGTACGTACCTGGAGTTTGGCAGCAGGTCCATGTCGTCCTTGTCACTGCCGAACGATCTGAGTCTGTGAAGGAGAAACGTGTGGATGATGGCGGGGTCGCCGTAGTACTCGCAGCAGTCGACGATGACCGCCGCGGCACCGTCGTCGTAGGCATTGATGTAGTGGATCGCCATGAACGGCGGCACCTCGACGGTGGCCACCGTGTCCCCGGTGTACCTGCACATGACGTGCATGTAGCTCCCGGACGCCGGAAGCCAGTCGAAGGCGTAGTACTCGGCGAGGTCCGAGCCGACGAGGCTGCCGGCCGAGTACCGGAGCGGCATCTCCGGCACCACCACGTACCTGTCCGTGACGGCGAACGCGTGCACCCATCCCGGCGTGGGGCCGCCGCGGCAGTCCACCCTGCCGATCACCTTCCTCTCGTTGCTCCCCGACGCCATCCTCACCACCAGGTAGCCCGGCCGGACCATATCCGGGAGCACCGTCAGGAGCTCGTCGCCGCCGCCGCCGCCGGCGGGCACCATGACCGGGTGTGCGGCCTGCACCATCATGCCGCCGAGCTTGTCCGCGTACCTGAACCTGCCCACGGTGGCCAGCGTGTCGGGGTCGATTAGGACGGAGCCCTTGGTGGTCTCGGTGAGGCACAGCACGCGGCCGTCCCCGAGCGGCAGCACGGCGATGTTGGCGTTGTCCGTGAGCGCCGCGCCGGTGAGGGCGCCGACGACGTTGCCCACGCGGTCCAGCAGGCTGCTGCTTCTGCTGTTGTTGTGAGAGGAGCACTGGCGGCCGGAGAACTCGCGCAGGACGGGCGGCCGTTGGCCCTGGCGGACAGGTAGGCGTCGGACTCGATCTGCCGGTGCGCGCCCGTGGCGCCGCCGTGGCGGAAGGAGACGCGGACCAGCGTGGCGTAGCCGTCGAACAGGTGGCGGAACACGTGTGGTCTCCCACGTCCCACACCCCCGGCCCATTCCTCAGGTATGTCCCGTTCTGCAAGCATGCATGGCATTATATATGGCAATGGCATGGCCGTGCAGCTGTATGACCAGCTCGATCTCATGCATGGTGAATGATCGAAGAGTAGCTTCTTCTAGCTAGCACAATTGCACAGAGTGTTCGTACCAGCCAAGCAGGGAGGTTTCCTTCAACGGCCAGGTCGCCTTCCCAGCGCTCTTGCCGGACGCTGGTCCATGCCGAGGGCTCCTTGTTTGTGCCGCCGCCGGAGTCTCTCGTTGCCGCCTCCGCCCTCACCATCACTGGACGGGCACCAGGGTTATGGCGCGCGCGCCGCCGTTGCCGAGCTCGAGACGAGACGATTAGTCTGCCCAGTGCAGAGCATGGGGATGAGGAGAGCCGCCATGGATTCTCTCGTACGTCTGACTCTTAATTTGTGAATGGTCTTTTGTGGGAGGACGACCTTGGCTTGCATTGCAGATAGAATAGCATTGCATATTATATATGTAATTAGTCGCCGACATATATAATATAGCTAGCTACTGTGATATCAGGGGCGAAGAATCTAGCCAGATTGGGCACCGGATCAGCATAAAAGAAGCTACTGTGATATGATGTTTTATAGGAAAAATTATGACTGAACGCGAGAAGAGCCTTACTATATAGAGGATTAGCTAAAAGTTGTCGGGATGAGTCCGACCCCAATGATATACTGTAGATCCGCCGCCTGGCTGCTATATATAGCTGTGGAATTATATTATTAGTTGGCCGCGTCGTTATCATCTTAATTTGCCTCTCATCATCATATATCATTGTAGTATACAATATAACAGGCATCAGGAAACACTACGTCAAAATCGATTTGTAAGTGCCAGCCCTATTTTACTGTAGGGGCGGCTGGTGATTGAGCCGCCCCTATAGTGGGCTGGCCGGGCCCTAGCAACCCAGCCGCCCCTACAAATACCTCAGTAAGGGCGGCTAGTGTTATCACCTGCCCTTACAAATGGACCAATTTGTAGGGGCGGTTGGATCACCAGCCGCCCTTACTGTTCCATTTATAGGGGCGGCTCAATCCTGGGAGGGGCGGTTTGGCCAGCCGCCCCTATAGAGGCTTGTGAGCTGCCCCTACGTACAGTGGCTGTTTGTAGTAGTGAAAGGGTGGACCGCCGGGAAATCTAAAATAATGCTACATGACGATTGACGATTGGCCGGGAAATTATAACGATACAGTGTAGTAGACATGCATGGTTGGCTGCCCATGGCCCCCTCGGCCGTCGCCGGGCGCCGGCCTCCTCTGCAGCGATCTTTGCTTTCAGCTTGGCGGGTCGAGGCAGACCAGCGTGTCCTGCGGCGATCGATGCATGGCAAAGCGATCCAGGTTGTGGCAAAGGCGAGGGAGCTGCTGGCTGTGGTGCACAAATTTTAATTTCTCCTTGGGGAACTTTTGCACACGTTGACGACAAATTGCTCCATTGCTTCCATTTCATTACTATGAAATTAGATAGTAAATTCGATGCCTTCATGTCGTATACGGTGAATCGGTGTGCTTAACTCATATGAGCTTTTGATTCTCGATATACCCACGCGGGCGACTGGCGGAACCCCCTAGCCGCCTCTCCTCCCGTCCTCTCCTCCCTCCCCTCCGCCCGCCGCCAGCGAGTAGGCCGCCGGCAGGTCGTACGCCTACAGGGGATGGCGGCGGCGGGGGCTGCTTTCCTCGGTGGTGTGGCGGCGTGGGATGGCTCGGGCTGGGCGGTGCGCCGCCGCCTGGGCTGGGCTGGGGCGGCGAGGCCGCCTGCTCTGTTTTGCGGGCGACGCCGCCAGCCGCCCGAGCAGGCATGGGGCAACGGCGGGGCGGCGGGCTTCCACCTGCGCTGTCCTTTCTCCTACTCGCATGGCGGCATCTCGGTGTCGCCATGGCCGCCCCGGGCTTGGGCGGCCGGATCCGTGCCTTTGTCGCCGGATCCGTGTCCCCTCGCCGCGGAGCGACGGCCATGGAGCCATGGGATCTTCCGGTCGGGGCGGCGACCGGAGGACATGGCCGGATGTGGCGTGGATGACGCGACGGTCCAAGAGGGGCGCAGGCGGCCGGGCGGCGGCGGCGTTTCCTTCCTCCGCCCGCCCAGCCCGCTCCTCGTCCATGGTCGGGCGACGATGGAGGATCGTTGGCGACCTTGATTCCGTCCATGGCGGATCGGGTCTCCGGTGATGGGGGCAGGCCGGGGTTGGGCGGATCCGGGCCTGTGGGTCCCGGATCGGCTTTGGCCCCAACCTCCCCGCCCCTCCCGTTGCGGATGGCGGCGCCGGCCGCATGGGGAAGCGCCGGGCCTGCTCATGCGCAAAGGGATCTACGCTATCCGGTTGCAGCTAGGGTGAAAACTTTGCCCGGCATACACCGGGCCGGGCGGCGGTAGTACCGCCGGTGCCGCCTCACCTTGTTGAAGGCGCCGGCTGAAGCCGCTACGATGGTGGACGCTCAACAACCGGGTGAAAACCTAGCCTCGGTTCATCCGGCCGGGCGGCGGTGTGTTGGCTCGTCGTCGGGTTGTTGCTCCTCAAGGCCCGATGTCTCTTCTCAAGGCCCATCCGATGAGCTTGTCAAGGTGGTGTTTGATGGCGTAACAGCCCGGTGTTTGGTGGCTCTTGCACCAAGTGTTTCGGGTTGTTGCCGAGGAAGAAGCATCCATCTTCAATGGTGGTCGGTGTCTAAGATTTACAGATACCTTCATTAGGTCTGCTCGTGTTTTTGGCGAACCGCCTTGACGTTGATGATCTTACTCTAGTGGAGTATTTTATTCTAGGAGTTGATATCACGGTGCAAGCTAGAGTCGAGTAGGACTACCTGAGCTCCTTGATGGGGATGTATTTCTTTCATCTTTTTTTCTTTCCTTTATTTTTTATCGTTGTACTCTTTTTTGGCCTGATTCTACCCACGGGTAGATGAAGCCGGATAGTTTTCTATCCATTATCTAAAAAAAAAATAAATTCTTTAAGATATGAAATCCATTAGATCATGACAGTGCAAGTTGGTTATTAGATAATCTGATGAATCCAATTGCTGGTCTGCAATAGAAATTCAGTCAAACGGGCCACCAGCTGCAGTGGCTGCTGCCACGGCGTCGTCGGCTGCGGCCTGTCGAGCACGTCCCCCAGCCGGCCATCCTGGATGATTGGCAGCGCGAACGACGCCAAGGTCATACCCACCACGCTCTGATTGGCCTCGTCCCAGACACTCACCACGGGGGGCTGCCCCGTCAGCACCTCCAGCATCACGACGCCGAGGCCGTACACGTCGCTCGCCGGCTTCAAGCGGCCCGTGCTACAGTACTCCGGATCGGCGTACCCGCCGCGCGACGCGGCGCCGGCGACGTCGACGGCCTGGGAGTCGACGCCCGCCGCCCGCCACACCGACGCGCCGAAGCCCGACAGGCGCGGCGCCCACGCGGCGTCCAGGAGGATGTTGGAGGAGGCGACGTTCCCGTGGATGACGAGCGGCATGGCGTGACAGTGCAGGTGCTCGACGGCGCGCGCCGCGCCAAGAAGGACCTGCACGCGCGTCTTCCAGGACGCCGTCACCGGTGACGACGACGAAGCTGACATGTCCCTGCTGCGGCCTTGCAGGTGGTCGTAGAGGGAGCCATTGGGCATGTACTGGATGACGAGCATGCGCTCGCCGTCGTGGTCGGCGCAGATGCCCAGGAGGCGGACGATGTGGTCGTGGCGGAGCGGCCAGAGGATGTGCTGCTCCGCGAAGAAGGCGTCCTCCGCGCCGTGCCGTCCGCGGTTGAGGCGCTTGACGGCCACCTCAGTCCCGTTGTGGAGCTTGCCCTTGTACACCTTGGTGCCAGTGTCGGCGTCGTCGTCGCTGAGCACGACGGCGAAGTTGTTGGTGGCCACCACGATCTCATCCAGCGTGAGTTCCCGACCCACAGTCGTTCCATTATCAAGGCGGTTGGTTATGCAGATATAGCTGATTGCTGGGATGAGCAGGAGGTAGGAGTCCATCTTCTTCTCGACGTCTCTGAACCTGTCGGCCATCTTGGAGCCCTTGAAGAAGCTGGGCATCCGCCCCTCCCCCTGGCAGGACATGACGAGGTCGTGCGCCTCCGACAGCGCGGCGTCCAGCCCGGCCAGCGCCCGCACGGCCTCCGGGTCCCCCTGCCGCATCATGCGCGGGAGCAGCTCGCCGAGCATGTCCACGCGCCGCGCGAGGAGCTCGCAGTCCTTGTTGTTCTGGCGAGCCGTCCGCGCCGCCTGCCGGATCTTGGCGATGAGGCCACCGGCGTCGACGCCCACCAGCTGCGCGACGGTCGCCGCTCTCCCCAGCCCATCCCACATCGATCGTCGGTCGCGGTGGTGGTGGTTAGCTAGTCGTCGTCGTCGTCCTTCTGCCTAACTAGATTGTAGCGACGACTCCGATCCTATATATCCTAGTCTTCAAACGGACCGGTTGCATGTCACGATCCTGGAAGGAATCGGACAGGGATAACTGGAATTGGATTTGGGGAAAGAGCAGAGAAGGGTTGGGAAGAGCATGAACAGACTTGGAGATGAAGCTTTATTCAGAGTAGGGAAATAGTTCTAAATGTTCGATAACCAATCATCCATTACAAGGTGGCTTATATACACGCCTCACCAACCACGCACACGCCCTCAGGCTAACACCGTTTAACCATCGCTAACAGAACAGAATACTGTCATATACTCACGCCGTCGCCGTTTACCCCACTTGCCATTCAGACGTCCTTCCAGCCTCGACGTTTGCCGGACGCCCAATAGTAGCTCCCTTGGATATCCTGACATTGCATCACCGGTTCAGTTACACGCATATATGACTGCTCTTCCAACTAAACCAAATCAATCAGCTGTACGTGAGCAGAGATTGCTGCTGGTTCTGATTCTTTTTCGCTGTGTGGAATTTCAAAGAAATCGTACATGAATTTCCAAATAAAACCTCCATGGACGACCGGCCGGTAGGGCCAACAGCCATCCTAGCTAGCTAGCATCCTAGCTAGCTAGCTAGGGACATCACATGACACAGTCAAGTGGGCGACGTTGTCATCCAAAAACAGCCAACACTGGTTTTAGTTTCTTTCTTAGTATACAATGCAACAAGCTGCCAAGTTGTTAGGCTGACTTCAACGGTCGGGACCTAAATAAAAACACATCGTTTGGGTCGCATACAGTCGATGGGTTACGGACCCAAAATTTCCCCAATCCAACGGACGATGCAAATGAGAACACGCAAAGCAGCCCAGCCGAGCGCCGCCCACATCGCCGCATTGGACCGCTGATTGGCTCCGCTCTCCACCATGGCTGGCCGCGTCCACCTCCGTGCTGCTGCCTTTGGCCTCGCTGCCGCAGGGCCAGGGTCCCGGCACTCCAGCCTCGCCGCACCCTGCGCAAGCCCTAGCCCACGCCGTGCACCGCCGCCATAGCCGCCGACCGGAGGAGCTTGACCTGCCGCCACCTATCTTCGGCTTGGACGCGTCTCCACCGATGAGACTGCTGCCACCGGCTTCGCAAGGACCCAAGGAAACCTCTGGTATAGCTCCCTCCCTCCCTCTTTGTTGCTGCTGTGTGCGCGCGTTCGCCGTAGATGCACCGCTTGCAGCCGCTCCGCTCCGCCTCGCCATCGCGGGCCGCCGTCTCCGGCCATCCCCCGCCATGTAGAGTGGCCCTGTCGAGTTTGCGGCCCCGTGCTCTCTCTACTCGTGTCCTCGTCTTAGGCCGCAGCGCCCTGTAGCCCCGCGCCGCCACACGCCGGCGTGCTCGTGCCGTCTCCCATGGCAAGCCGGCGCCAGCCGGCCACTGTCCAGCGCCTAGGAACCCCAAGCTCAAGGATTTGGGTCGCTCGTCCGGGAGAACGCATTTTTGCCTTCCCTCTCTCCTCTCATGTAAAATGGGTGTTGTTTCTGCATTCTCCGTTGGAGCATGTTTTGAGGATGCAAAACCACTGTATGCTACCTATTTTTAGGTTTGGGTCATCTTATTGAGTCAGTCTTAGAGCAAGTATAATACTCTCTCTCAATCCTTCAATAATCAGAACATCTAGATTTGTCTAAAGTCAAATTTTTTAAATTTTAACCAAATTTCTAGAAAAAAATACTAAGATGTATAGTACCAAATTAGTACTATTAGATTTATCATACAATGTATTTTTATGAGATACTTACTTTATGTCATAGATATTAATGCCCTTTTCTATAAAGTTGGTCAAAGTTAAAAAAAAGTTTGACTGGCACGGATTCTAGGAGTTGCAGTATTTAGGGACGGGGTAGTAAGTCACATCAGCTTATCTTATAACCAAGCTAAGTGCTTGTTTAGATTTGGGATGGAGAGAGATTGAAAAGTCCTGTAGCATTTCGTTTGTATTTGGTAAATATTATCCAATCGTGGCTCAACTAGGCTCAAAAGATTCGTCTTGTGATTTACAACCAAACTGTGCAATTAGTTATTTTTTATTTATATTTAATGCTCTATATATGCGGCTACAAATTGATGTGATGGAGAGATATTGAAAAGTCCTGTAGCATTTCGTTTGTATTTGGTAAATATTGTCCAATCGTGGCCTAACTAGACTCAAAAGATTTGTCTCGTGATTTACAATCGAACTGTGTAATTATTTATTTATTTATTTATATTTAATGCTCCAAATATGCTTGCTATAAATTGATGTGATGGAGAGAGAGTGAAAAAAAACATGGAATTTGAGGGGTGATCTAAACAAGGCCAAATTTATATGGATCGGAGGAGAGAGAAATAAGAAAAGAGAGAGTATTTGGCAGCCAGTCGCTTGCATAGTTCCCATCAAGTTTGGGCGCCATTCGCTTGCACAGTTCTCACCACTTGCATGCAATCGAGAGAGGCCTGTGCTCAGGCCAAGACAGAAGTTATGTCAGGTGAGCTCCCTTTGCTTTGAATGATTGGATCTAATATAATAATAAAAACATAGTATTCCTTCGGTCCACCAAAAACCACAGTTATATGATTTAAAATTTTTCCCCAAAAGACCATAGTTTTAGAGCATCATGTTGTCCGCACCGTGAACGCTAAAGGCATACTGGAGGAGCATTTTAGCGGACAACAGCCCTGCAGCACGTACGCCAAAACAGTTTGCTGCCGTGCTCATCTACCAAATGTAGATCTATAGCGTAGCACTGTAGCGTACCAGCTGCTACTCTGCTGTTTGCATGCGTGTATTCGTGCGCGCGGAGGGAGGTTGGGGGAGACCGGGAGAGAGACCGGCCAATGGAAGAGAGGTGAGAGCATGCAGTGGGTTCCACTTTTTACAAGAAACAAAAATGTTATAACTCGTAAATAAAAAACCAACTTAATTTTAATTGCATTATTAAATTTATTTCAATAAATTCTTTAAAATAAGATCTCACATGGATATATTTGGATAAAATTTATAGAGGATGATAAGTAGAGCCGTTGTTAGTCATTGGTATAGAGCATGAGATATAGAGGATGATGGGTACGGAAGAAATATAGATAGAGAAGAGTATCTTAATGACTAAGATGTATAGAGAATGAAAATAGAGGATGATAAGTATGAATAGCCTCAGCCAGAGAAATGACAAGGTGCCGAATCATAGGACCTAATCAGCCAGAAGCTTTGCATGGAGTGGAGGTGGTGCTCTCTCGTCCACTCTTTTCAGCTTCCAAAACGCACGCTAGCAATCTCGTCGCCTCAGATGTCAATACTACAGCTAACCTTCAGGGGTATTTGTACTCTGTCCTCTTCTAAAATATTTATCGCTTTTTGCTTCTCGAGAAATAAATACTAATGATTTTTATAAATAATAAATATCATTAATTAGTATCATAATTAGTATTATTGGAAAAATCTTTGAATCTAGTTTTTTAATAAATTTATTTAGAGATATAGATATTGTACGTATTTTTCTATAAACTAAGTTAAACTTAGCTCAGCTGGTTGGGTTCCTTGTGGTGGAACCTGCCCACCCGGGTTTAAGTCCTAGACTTGACAAGAGTGCTCGCATTTTCCTGGATTTATCCAGGATTTAACGGCGTTATGCTTTCAGTGGTAGGCGACGTGTCCGTCGACAGCGAGGCGTCTGTGGTGACTTCGTCAATCTCGAGATTTGTCGGTCTATCTCAGTTCTTCGAAGGTGCTCATAGGGGTAGGGGTGTACGTGCGTGCGTTTATAGGGGTGAGTGTGCGCTCCTCGTATATGAGTGTCTCGAGTCTGTAACTAGGTCTTAAAAAAAAACTTATGGTATAGAAATGAAAAACGATACTTAATTTGGGACTAGGAAGTAGTCTATTATTGCTTGGTTATCAGTGCGTTTCACTTGTTTAGCTAGAATATTCGAGATTCCGCCAACTGGCACATTTTGGCTGCATGTCTTTCCAACAATGCAAACGAACTAATCCGTTGACTTCCTATTTTAACCGCATTTTTTTTTTGAACAAAGACTAGTACTCCCTCCAACCCTTTTTATTTATTATCGCCGTGGGATGCGTGCCACAAGTTTAACTTGATTTATAGAAAATACGTATAATATTTATATCTCCAAATAATTTTGTTAAAAAACTAGATCCAAAGATCTTTCCGATGATATTAATTATGATACTAATCAATGATATTTATTATTTATTAAAATTACCGGCATTTATGTCTCGGGAAGCGGCGACAAATAAAAAGGGACGGAGGGAGTATGTTTCTGCCCCAGTGTTCTCACAGCATATCATTTTTTGCAGTAAAAATAATTTCAACAAACCAGTAATAGCCGTACATTGACCGAATCTTTTATTTCGTCAATGGGATAAGCCCAAGAAATCCATCCTAATTTCATTCCGCGATTACGTACGCCGCCGGCCACTGATCGATGATGAGGCAACATTGATTAATTAATTTCTCTAACATGTATAAATGAGAGGTTGTATACTAGTATTTGACTGCGAAATCTCAGCCCTTCATAAAAAGATAATATCCAACGCTTTATAACATTATTTGTATGTACGTGAAAACAATGTAAAGGCGCTTCTTTTGTACCGGTTCTTGTTCGATCGTTTGGCTTCTTTGCATCTCTCCTTAGCTTCGTTCTTTAGGTCAGTATATCTACTGTGACTAGACTGTTCAGCTGAAGATTTATAAGGCAAGCCGACTAATTTAATATGAGAGAAAAATACTGTTCGAACGATTGTTAAACCCCGTTGATAAGACACAAACGAACAGGGTAGAGGGTGTGGTTGTTTTTGAGAATTTACCTATGTGTTATTCATTTGCTCGATATGAAGGGCCTGATTGGTTGGCTACTAATTTCTTCCCAATCAAAATTATGGCATACCAAATTTTGTAGTCATCACTTCATTCATTTCTAAAGAATTGGCACACTACTGTTTAGAACTAATATTTTGGTAAGTCTCTAGAAAATTCTTATAAATTATATAGAAGAGAAAATTAGTAAGCCTTAATTTTGGTAGTCAACCAAATACATGTCTAAGTTTTTTGCTATAACTTTGACAACCTTAATTTTGGCAAGCCATAAATTTAGCTTGCCATGATTTTGGTAGGACAAAAAATAGTAGCTAACCAATTATACCACTCATCTAATTAATCGACTACTCTGGTCCTTCAAATTATATAATTAATTTCTAAGCGATCTATCTATTTTCTATATATATTTTGTGAGAAGTAACTAAAACGCATGCTATGTATATTTGTCCGTATTTTATTAAGAGAAAAGAAGTTTTAAAATTACAATAATATCACGCATGCAGGCTAGCTAGGGTAGCACTGTTTGGTGTGCGAGCGTCAACCCAAACCAAACTCCCTAATCGGCTGCAACAACGTGCAAAACACTTAGATTTACTACATATTATCTGACTGAGTAGTGTAGCTGTAGGCTGCTCAGACAAATAGCAACATGCATGCTTTTGTAGAGCTTCCAATTATCCGATCAATAGAAAATATTGTGTGATTATCCGAATCTATACATCACGCCTCGTGGATTGGCTAATTAATCACTCGCTCCGCCTCTCACCCAAAGGAGGGAGCCAGAAACATGGTTTCCTTTTTGTTATGAGGTTTTTCTACTATAGTACATAATAACGTCTTCTAAAAAATTGGTTGATTTTGAAAATATCCAGTTAAATCATGATTATTTAATTGTTGCAAAGTGAAAGCGTTAGGCAACATTAATTATATAAAAAATAAAGCCAAACAAACACAATTAGATGACCGTATATCAACCTACTAATGCACCAGATTTTCTTTCCTATGTCCACCTAAAAAACATCCCCCATTGAGGAGCTCCTCCTAGACCCACACGACAAAACGTACTCAAGAATTCCTCACCATCAAAATCAAGCATCCAGATCTGCTCTCATCATTCTCTCTCCTTACTCACCCACACACGGACGGTCTAGATCACGTGTATGGTCCTCATCCCTTACTCTACATCCCAACTGCGGCGCCCTCATCCCGCAAAGCCGCGGCATGCCTACCCCGTGATTGACGTAAGGAGAAAAATCAAATTCAAATTCTCCAATGTTGTCATCGCACGTCGATCCAATGCAACATCCACCAGCGGCGGCTTCAACTGGTGGATCCGCACGAGGCCGTCGACGTGCTGGAGGCGGCAGGTGGATCCGCACGCGGCCATCGACGTGTTAGAGACGCCAGCATCATCGAGTGGATTCTGCATGAGGCCCATGGCATTGCGGCGAGGCGTTGTAGCATCACGATCCGAACACAATCGCGAACGAGGGCTGCACGCGGTCTCCAGACCCTGTAGCATCATTGTGGCAAGGGCGTCGACGCCGGTGCACACATCCGAACGAGCCCCGTCAACACAATCGCGACGGAGCTGTCCAGGCGCTGACACGCGGTGTCGGCCTCAGGTACCTGTCCGGCAAGAAGTAGTACGAGCCTAAATGCCTACTTGTACACCTACGAAAGATGCGTACATGTGTTTGCTAATTTTTATTCCTTTCTATCAGATTACTTCTTTTTATATAAAAATTCCCAGCTTCTACAATTGATCCAGGTTGCCGGTGGCGGCGGGACGGCGCGGCGGCTGGGAAGCGGCAACGCGGGGTGGACAAGGCGTGGCTCCACGGTTTGGCTTGTGCCCGGCTAAACGCATCTCCGTGTCAATCCGCCGATATCCACTCCCGCCGCTGGATGCTAATAAGCATCAATCGCGACAGATAACTCACGTGAAGGGCTTCACCGAGACGAAACCTTGAACTCCCGATGGAGCCGCTCTGTCGTTTGTTCTCTTGCTGAGCCTGCCTTAGCTGTCGTACGCCTTCTGCAGCTGGTAAGTACCTGCACGTTCACGTTCTTTTCTTCTACGTCTATTCTACACGTGATTGTAAACTAAATATTAATTTCATTAATACTTACACAACTTTAGGTCACAATACAAGCTTTCCAACCCTCTTAAACTGCTTTTTTCTTATGTCTCATCTTCCAGAGGTACTGCTGGCACTAGCCGTGCATCTTATACTTTCTACTAATCATGCTTTTGCTTTCCTACCTTTTGAAGCAAGCCATGGAGAATTTTTTTTAACGGGCCATGGAGAATTTTTGGGCGCAAGAGCAGCAAGGAACAGTCACCAAGCCTTCTTTTTTATGGTGACTAATGGTCATTTATCTTGCTCTATAT
>JADLZL010003553.1:0-277573 GCA_015844335.1 Chrysopogon serrulatus | reverse complement strand
TGATCTCAACTTGCCCAACATGGCTCAATCGATGCTTAAAGGAGATCGCTGGGGCCTCTGGCGAGATGTTGCGGTGATGATAAAGCACGGAGGGCGAATTTTGGCCGGCGAGCAAAGCAACGGCGTGAGGAAGAAAAGGAAGATACGACGGCCGGGCGGCCGGCTTTTATGGGCAGGGAAGGTGTCGACGTGGTGGCTAGCACCTTCAAGGGGGGTTGAGCCGGTTGGCGGCACGGGAACCCTGAACGGCCAAGAACGACCACGCCGACGGCGGGTGACCGGCCGGCATGGGCGGGCGGGGTGTGTCACCCCCCTGTTGATCTACTTGGCGAAGCCACCTCTTCTTTTTATTTTCAAAATTATTCCCAAAAATTGAACTGAACAAGAAAATCTCCCAAAATATCAATTGTGCAATTTTTTCATGCTCTACAACTTTCATTTAGCAAGTTTTGCCAGATTCCAAATAGTTTTTTGAATTTGCATTTCAAATTTGAAAAGAGGACAAAACCCTAACCTTTGGGATTTCAAAATTACTTTCAAATTTTGAATAAAAAGATAAACATCTCCAAAAATAAAGTTATTCTATTTTTCAAGATCTACAACTTTTATTTAGAAAGTTTTCATGAAACCAAATAGATTTTTGAATTGGAGTTTAAAATGCAAAAGGGGACATTTTCCAATTTAAAGAACTTTTAAAATTACTTCAAATTTTATTCAAAAACTTGAAAAACTTTATTTACCAAACTTGTAGAGCTTAAATAGATGCACACATTATATTTTTGAAGTTTTCCCAAACTTTGAATATTTTGAGATGAAATTGAGAAAGGGGCAAAAAGGCAAGCTTTGAAAGGGATTTCAAATTGGACTTTTAGGCAATTAATTAATGTTGTTGTGGTACTTTTCAAACCCAACCAATGGCATACTTCCAAAGTACAAAGTTCATACTTTAAAATAGTGCCAATGGTTAGCAACTTTTGTTTAGAAAATTAATTATGGTTAGCTCATCAAAATTGAAAGTGATATTCAATTTCCAACACTTAGTCATTTCTAACTAGAATTGGAATTTGAATTCCAATTTTAATTATGATTCTTTCTTTTGCATCATTTGACTTTAAAATATTTTTGGAATGTTAATCATAGTTAGCCAAACACTTTTACACACCATGGTTGATTTTTAGTTGATTGCTTTTATAACCAAAATCAAACATATGGGTGGAATTTAAATGATGTATACATACACATAGGATATAAAGAGCTCAAACAAACCCTAGAATTGTAAACTTATTTTAGTTATACTTTTAGGGTTTTCTAATCATGAATGCTCATGCAATGATGATGATGACATGGCAGGTTTAGGTTAACGTAACACCGCAGGTGTTACACATGTGTTGATATTTTATTATTCTTTGCATTTCCTATCTTTTTTGTCTTTCATTTGTTTTTTCCTTTTTCTTTCTTTTATTTTATTTTTTCATGTTATCTTTTAGGTTGTGCAAGTAGTATTGGCATGTTCTTCTCTTTATTTCTCCTTTTTATTTAGAATGTTGCTTTCCATTATATTTTTTTTTTATGTATTGTTCTATCTTCTGTTAGTTTTTCCTATTTTTTATATGTTATATTATCCTTTATATATATGTATAGATTTTCTAATTTATTTTTTTTCTATTTCGTATATATTATAATAACATTGAGATGAACATATATTGTTTTATCCTTAATCTAAAATATTATTTTCTTAACTTAGAACATTTGTTCTATTTTTATCGTGGACCTAGAATATTGCTGTACTCAATCAAAAAAATAGCTCGATTGGGTTGGGTTTTTTGTGGTGGAACCTGTCCACCCGGTTCAAGTTCCATACTTGACATAGGTGCTCACATCTTTCCGGATTTATTCTAGGATTTAATTTAACGATGCTATTTTTTAGTGATAAGTGACGTGTCTGCCGATAGCGAGGTGCTCGTAGTAACTTCGTTAGTCTCAAGATTTGCCAGCCCAACTCAGTTCTTCGATGGTGCCCATAGAGGTACGGTGTGCGTGCGTGCGCTTCATAAGGGTGGGTGTGCGCCGTATACCGAGGTCTACGCCTCTAAGTGGGTCTCATGAAAAAAAAAGAATTGTTCTACTCTCTCCGTCCCGTAAAAAAAACATGCGATTCTAGCACAGTGTCATAGTTTAGTATCCTAAATTTAATTTATTTTAGATAAAAACTATCAATATTTATGATATCAAATAAATATCATTCGATTCATTACAAATATATATTTTTAATAAATTAATTTAAAATCATAAATATAAATTATATTCATTGGAAATTTAGTCAAACATAAACTATTTTTATCGACACACAACCTGTAGTTGTATGTTTTTTTTTCGACGGAGGGGTATCTTCATGAGATAAATGTTAATCAATAAAAATTATTTAAATATATCCACGTGAGATCTTATTTTAAAGAGTTTTTATTGTAAAGAATATGATGGTATAATCGGTTTTTATTTTAATTTTAATAGTTAGTTTAGCAGCTATGATGTTTTATTTTATCAAACGGTGCTGGACTTGTCTTGTCAATTGTTTTGGACTTTCGTGCGTGCCAGTCACATCTCTAATCTCAGCAGTTTCATACGTCCCATTGGAACGATGTTTGTGAGGGGGGCACGGTTTTCCAACGACAAACTCCATGGGACGGAAGGCAAGGCATGGGGGGATGACGCAAGGCAATGACGCAAGGGCCAATTTTATCAAACGGTGCACTTGTCTTGTCAATTGTTTTGGACTTTCGTGCGTGCCACACATCTCTAATCTCAGCAGTTTCATACGTGGGATGAGCAAGGCATGATGAGGCCAAGCTAAGCGATAGGCCAGCCGCGAAATTATTGGCGAGCGGCAGGCGTCGGAAGACCTGACCCGTGCGCGAAAATTTTGGCGGGAACCCCATCGGACAGACGCTACCGTCCGATTGGGCGGACTCTAGCAGCTCCCGTCTTGAAGCCTGGAGAGTGCTGCAAGAAAAAATATGCCGGCGTTGGAGCCTGAGTAGCGCCCTGGGTTACGGCCGGATAGTAGGCCCGCCACTGTGTGTATGGGTCCTATGGGAAAATAAAAATAGTCACCAGCCCATAACATGTTTTCGGTGGACAATGTTCCAATAAAAAGTTCAAATGCTTTTTCAAAAATGGTACATCTCTAACATAGCTATATGAAACTGTATGAAAGATGTATCTATTTATGAACAAGCGTATAGTCCCACTTTATTCCCACACGGCGATGGCCTTTGTAAAAAATCAGAGCGACTACCATTCTGGAAATTCCAATGCCAGCTTTTAGTAAGGGATATTTAACTATTATCCACTAATATAATGGCACTTGCTACTTTTTTAGTTTTACAAAAGCAAATATATATTTGGCAACAAAAATAATAGGGGCTTAAACGTTTCTACCCTTTGTTTTTAAGCGAAATGGTGATTTTACTCTCAATTTTTTAACTCTGTGATTTTACCCTCGTTATTTTCAAATGAAAAAGAGACTCTATCCCCGATCTGTGAAGTCCCTATAATGGTGTTAACTTTTGAACAAATGGATAACTTTAC
The DNA here is from genome assembly GCA_015844335.1 of Chrysopogon serrulatus. Classification (NCBI taxonomy): domain Eukaryota; kingdom Viridiplantae; phylum Streptophyta; class Magnoliopsida; order Poales; family Poaceae; genus Chrysopogon; species Chrysopogon serrulatus. The sequence goes on along the minus strand of JADLZL010003553.1, from coordinate 273,985 downwards.
CCATGCATTTTTACCATGTTTTACTATGATATTTGTGTTTTTACCCATGTTTTATATCAGTAGGTTGACAATTTGTATACATAATTTTTAGAAATAGATAGCATAGCCTCAACAAAAATTTTTAAAACCACTAATATAAGTAATATATTATATACAATTGCAATATTTTTATTTAATCTTATCAAAGAACGAGTTCACACTAACATGCAGATTCAAGGTCCCTATTTTCATAACACAATCAAGGTGTTCAAGGAAACAGATAGCACACATGATCCAAAGAGGGAATGAGTTTAGACACTGTAGACAATGGTCTCTGTTTCTAATGTCGTAAGCAAAGACTGATTTACATTTTTTTTAAAGTTTTTCTGGTGCCATAAGCAAGATGTTCAGACTTTTCATCTTCCGACCATATACTCCTACTACCTTTCAAATATATTCTCTCCATCCCAAATTATAAGGCATTCCAAGAATCTTGGAGAGTCAAACTTTTAAGTTTGATCAAAATTATAAAAAAATATAAACATTTATGACATTAAATAGATATACGATGAAAATATAACTAATGAAGAATCTAATAATCAAATAACCAGCTAAACTTAGCTTCACTGTCATAATCAACCCAAGTAATATAGTTTAGGTACTCCAGTCAATAGCAAAATCATCAATATTGGTCTCTTCTAGAGTGCCACATGGATCACCTAAACCTTTAACCTGGTCTACATTGGTGACCCCTGATGGGCTAGCAACTGTCCAACAAATGAGTCAATGGTCCTAAAATTACAAGCTATGTTAAACCCTCTTAACATCTTTCTCAACAACCTCATAATACTCAAGACTAGTAATCTTCCACTCTGATCCACCTCCTTTGTCAGCACCCCAAAGTAGCAATTTGTTGGCCAGTGCCCCATATGATCTTGTTGCCCATATCACGATTAATGTTCTTTGGCGTGTTTGAATGATTACCTCAATTGCTAAGCCGCAATTACGGCCGTGCCGTGAGTTTGGCGCCGATTTGCTCGCCACAAGTTCGGTACAAAAAATCGCATGCAAACACTAGCGACAAGCCTAGGCAGTTGTGGCATCCGAAACTACGGACGTGAACCAAATAGGAGGCTAAGTTAGTCGACGTGCCGAACTTTAGGCTTGGTGAGTTCTAGTTCTAGATATGAATCAAACGCATCCTTAGTTTTCTACTCACTCCTTCTCAAAATAAGCGCACTTTAAGAATTTAAAAATCCCGAAATATAGTGCAACATAGGGTCACATCATCTGAACAAAGCACATAGCAGCAGCAGCCACGGTGCCACTTGCAAGCGTGTGTGAACCACCAATGAATAACAAAGCCAAAAAAAAGAAAAAAAAACATTTGCGAGCTTAGGCTACTGCGGTCTTGTAAAGATCCCTGCAGGATCATGTAGCGTTAAAACAAGTGCAGCGGCGGATACTGTATACATGTACTCTATCCAAGAGGATGGCAGGTGATCCGCCAAACTAAACGTTGTACCGAACGTCCGCCAAACAACATGGAGAGAGAGACCAGACATGCGCAGGAGAATCTAGGCGGGCCCCACTATTTGAACTAGCTAAAATATATTATAACTCACAAACCAAAAAACTAAATTAAATTCCGATGCACCATTAAATTCGTTTCAATAAATCTTTCAAAACAAGATCTCACATGGATATATTTGGATAAAATTTATAGAGGATGACAAGTGGGGCCGCTGTTGATAGTTGATATAGAGTATGAGATATAGAGGATGATGGGTGCCGGAAAAAACATATATATAGAGGAGAGAATCTTGATGACCGAAATGTATAGAGAATGAAAATAAAGGATGATGAGTGCAGATAGCCTTATCCCTTCGCCTCGAATGCTCTAGAGTGTCTCATCATTATGCATCGGGTGTCTCGTAAAAGTGAAGATGAGTATTTGTCCTTATCTTGGTTTCCACATCATATCCTAGAACACCAACTTATTAAGGGAGGAAGGAAGTATTAGGCCGGTTTCAAAGTGAGGATTTCATGACCTAGTTTGAACGTATTTATATTTTTTAGAAATGAAGGCGTGAGAATTTCACATGAAACTCTCTATTCTCATAAAACTCTTATCATCTCTTTTCTCATTAATACAATGCCATATAAGCAAATTTAGTGCCCATAAAACTCTATAAAACCTTATTATTATTGACCTTATAGTTAACTCCTTATAAATTTGAGTTTATTTTAAAACAAAGAAAGTACACACTACGTATAAATAACTACTAGTGGATGCATGGTAATGTGGTCATTTCCAAAGTCTGTTACATTAACCGGAAAAACTTAATAATAAAATCTCTTTATTACGAATCCTGCACCAAAAGAGGCCCAACAAGCGTGGCCACGTTGCCTGCTGTTCGTGGCCGTCCGATCGGGCATGCGGATGGCCTAGATCGGGCAAGCCTCATTCATTTTGCTAAAAAGACCTCGAACTTTATAGAAATCAACCCGCAATTCATGTCTCCTCTTAGTTTTTTTGCAAAAAAGCTCTTGATCTTTAACGAAATCAACCCGCAATCCAGCCCAAGCCTCCTCCCGCCAGTGAGCCTTCTTTATGGGCCGGTCTCTCTCCCCACTCGAGCCTTTTTATGGCAAGAACTAGGCCTCGGTGGGCCAAATTTGTCCCGACACTATTTTTTATTTTCCTAAATTTATTATTTGTCTAAATCGACTGAAATTTTGTAAAAATTATAACAAATCAAATAAAAATTAGAAAAATACTAAACCAGATTTATAAAACTCAACACATCTAACAATTCACGCTAAACATGTAACATCTTATATTTTAGTGCAATTTTAGTGCTCTAAATGTAGATCTAGATTCCGTAAGAGTATTTTGTAAATAATCAATAGAATCATTTTCTTTATTGAAATTGCTATCAAATTTTTATGATACCTTACCCATACCATGCATAAAATATAACGCTTGACTGATCTTACTTTGCTTTATGATCAAAAAAAACTTTGCCTACACATAAATATTACTCTACATATTAATCATTTCTTTCTCCATAATAAATATAGCCAACAAAATATGATAATTCCATTTCGATGCCTAAGATAATGTATTACTTAAATAATATAAGTTTCCAAAAAATATATACGAAGTGCAACAATGCGGCAAACCATGACACCTATACAAAAATATTGCTTAAAAAAATATATACCTACCCATACACAATTACTATAACCCTACGTATGAAACAAAATTTGTACCAACTACAATACGGTGATGATGAAATACAGGCTCCAAGTGGCAACGCCACGTGCCTTTCTAGTAATGAACGAAAATTGAACGTCCAAACATAACAAAGATAATTAAGTAACTACTCCCTCCATTTCAAATTATAAGACGTTTGACTTTTTTAACACCAAATTTGATCACTCGCCTTATTCAAAAAAAATTATAAAATATCTTCTTCTTTTTTTGTCGTGGCTTGCTTTCCTAATAGAAGTTCTTCGATAATAACTTAAATTTGTCTATATTTGTGTAAATTTTTTGAATAAGACGAATGGTTAAATTTGGAGCCAAAAAAAAGTCAAATGTCTTATAATTTATGATGGAGGGAGTAATAATTTTGTATTATTTTTTTGAAATCCACCTTGTCAAATAGTAAATATTGTCACCCCTTCAAATTTATCAAATAATCAATTTTCTCATTTCAAAATGTGTTTCGTGGGCACTTCCTCTCCAAGCAGGATCCTCGGCCCGCCGCCGCTCCACGCCTCCACCCTCCGCCCTCCCGCCGCCGCTCCACGCTTCCACCCTCCGCCCTCTGACAGACTTCCGCCGCCACAGCGCCGCCCCTTCCTCCTCCGCTTGCTAAAGCGGAGATCCACCAGTCCGTACCTGGAGTTATTTCTTCTTTCGTTGGTGAGCAATCCATCACATACCATCCCTGGATCGATTCCTTTATTCTAAGACAACACACTGGATTTTTTTTTGTTCTCGTTTAAGTCCGAATTTCTTTTCTTTCCCTGCTCAGCTTGTGGTAGTGTTTTGTGTACTGCGAAATGGCCTACTAACCAATCTGAATCCACCAATCTGTGGTTTGATTAGGACGTTATTCTTTTATCCAGCGCTCAAGATCGACGTTTAATTGGCACTGTAGCGCTCTTGGTACTCAATTAAGGTTCGCGTGTGGTTTATGGTCCAGAAGAATTTGGGGTTCAATGCCCTAAATCAAGTCGGGCCCTGCCTTCATTAGAGGAAGGAAATGTTTGCAGCCTGGTTGGTTAAGCTTAGCTGGTTATCTGATTATTCAGAGCGATCTGTTTTGCTCTTGTAGATGATAAGAGAACTAGAAAGCACTAGGCATCAGCCATCAAATAACTCTACCTGGGACCAAAAAAGGAATAGAGAACTCACCACGTTTATGATTCTTCCTCAGTTCATCATGACCATGGGACCTTTTACATGATAAAAGTCCATGGTTGTGCAAGAATGATATTATCAATGAGTGTATAGAAATTGCGTGTGTGTGTTTGTGTGTGTGTGTTTGCTTTGATACTCCAATTGTATCTCAGTATATGTGCAGTATAACAGTATAACATTGGGACAGTTGTATCTCTATGGTTCTAAAATGGTGTGCAATTGTGCAGTTTGAGGTTCTGATATCTCTCTTTGGAAATGCATCCCCCTGACTTTACATAGGCATCCTATGTGTGCCGAGGTAATTTGCTGTTTTTGTTTTGATTTTGTCCTTGCCTTGTTGGTTATTTTGTTCATCTATATGCTGTTGCATTACTTTAGTGAAACTTACAATTATAATGTATTTGTCCAGATTATTGAAGAATTCCAGAAGTGCCATCTGGATCACCCTGTTAAGAAGTTCTTTGGAGAGTGCACAGACCTTAAAATCAAGCTAGACCGCTGCTTCCGACAGGAAGTGAGTGCTTATCATCCCTTGTTTCTATTATGTAATCCTCTAAACCACAACAAGGTATTCTTTCTTAAATAAATCGCCCTCTTCTAAATGTCGCATTACTGTACTTAAAACCAGAAAGCTTTGAAGAGAAAGGCAAACTTTGAAGAGAGCAAGAAATTTAAAGAACAGTTGCAAGCTTACAAAAGGGAAATTGCAGAGAAAAACGAGGAGTAACAACTTGGAACGGAGAACAAGGCCCTAGAGGCTCTTAATCTGTGATGGCCTGCCCTCAGTTTTGTGAAGGATTTGTTGAGTGTTTTTGAACTGCATGTTTCTAAAAAAATATTACTCTTTTCAGATTAGCAGCTAAACTTCAACAGCTTCAGAGTTCTTCCTTCATTACGGAATATGTTTCGAATTTGTTTATGCATGCTTGTGCAACAGTGCTTTGTGTCAGATATAGACACCTCGCTCTTATTGCCTAGTATAAGCAGTTATTGGCGAGTAACTTTTATTTGTGCCATTTATTCTATGGTGATGTAATGTGCATGTAAGTCGAAAATAAGTTATTCTATAGACCTGCTTCGTGTGTTAATTGTTAGATGTTATGTACCACACTCAGATGTGTTTTAGTTAGGTATTATCTTTTTCAGGTCATTAAGATCTGGATAAAATTGTGGAGGCTACTCAGCACCACTTTGTAAATATCCCAGAGTCCTCAGTAATAGTGACCATCATTTCCTTGATTTGACAGCAAAGCCCTTTAAATTTTCTGTTTTACTCACACAAGAAGAGTAGATGTAGATTAACAGATCACTTATACTAGTGTAACTGGGGAATGAGTCATCACATGAAGGCATGTGAAGTTGTTAAGGTGGTCAGTGATGAAGTTTTGATTTGTTGCATACTGGGTGGTTATTTTTTTGTATTTATGCCCTGCTTTTCATGTTCATCGATCTTGTGGACCTCTTAATGTAGTATGTAATTGGTGCTCTTCCCATACTGAAGTCATAGCCATGCTAACAGCTGGTAGACATCATGCATAATTCTGATGCTTTCAGAATTCAGAGTCTGATTCAATTAGTTGATGTATGGGATTACCTTGTGTTGTGATGGCCTCATTCTTTGATACATATTTTGATATTGCTAGTATCAATCCTTGCTCATGGAAAAGACCATGTCATGAAAAATTGTTTGGAACCCACAAGCCAGCCCTCCAAAAAGTTTGCACCTAAGACCAGATTGTTGCCTTCCCACCAGAGTATTTTTCCATTCATGAGTTGGCTGGGGTTCAGAGTATTGTGTCTGAGGTGATGTTGATCCTTGCTATTATCTGGCTGAAGATTTGAAGATTTAAATTTTGAGGTAGAAATAAAAGGTTTGCCCATCCACAACCTGCTGCTAGGATCTTGCTACTGCAGAGTATCAGGCATCGATCAGATTAGCATGAAGATCACTTTCCTTGGCAATCAGGCATCTATAACTGGGATTTTTGCAACCCTGACAGATGCCCCATTATTCTTGTTCATGATGCAGGTTAGCTTATGTGTTGCTATATATCTTCGCCAAGTGGGTTTCTTTTTTGCTTAATCCTGAGTACTAAACGCAAGAAGTTTGACGGGGTTCTGAATGTGCTGAAACATGCTACGTTTTTTTTTTTTTAAAAAAAAAAAGATCAGCTCGTAACTGCTAAGTCAAAATTTTTGCAGTATATGTGGAAGAGTTTCCTTTTTCCCTTCTCAAATCACATGGAACAAACAAGGAGGTAGAAATGTGGTTTCATCGTAAATTGAAGGGATTGATCGTAGATCCCTACAAGTTGGTCATAGCAGCAAGCCAGCAACAGTTCGAATGACTATTGCGAGCTTGAAATACTAAAATATTTCCTTCTTTTTAATTATGATTGGGAAAATCGGGCAGGCTTAATGTTCAGTTTTGAGAACTAAGAAGTCAATTCTTGTTCTTATTCGAAAGAAGATAACTTAACTTGATTTCCCCTATGTTTAATTGGAACTTTTCTAAAAGGCTAAAAGCTTAATTTGATTGTTCTAAACTCCTCAGTGTAATCTGTGTTTTTTGTAACAAAGATTTGAATTACTAAGTTCTGGTTAGCGGATTAGCGGCTGTTACTCTACTGCATAAAGTAGGAAAACCTCATGAGCTTGAGAATGATTGTCTATTGCTGCTCGTCCCAGCATGTCCTGATTTGGGCACCGATAGCTGCTGGTCAAGCATGATCAAAACGGGTGTTTGACTAGTTAACACTGCAACAGCGCCCAGTGTCCAGTGTTAATTCCATTAATTAGGAGTAAAAAGCTTGCACGGGAATGCAACTATGCAAGTCATGACCCACAATATGCCATAGTGCCAGTTTCCTGACGCTTTACCGACTTTATCCGTCCCAGTCTGCTCCCCTGACGCATAATAATCAGGCATCAACATCATCACCACCACCTACAACAGAGTCAAGGAGCAAAGCAGGATCAGGTCGTCCGTCCATGGAAGCAAAAGCAATCCCGCTCCTCACGCCATACACCATGGGGAGGTTCCACCTCTCCCACAGGTCGGTATGTGATGTCCACCGTCCATACATGTATCACCTTGGTTCGGTTTTGTAGTGGCGATTGGATCACTTTACCTCATTCCTCCACTGGCTGTTCACGCCATTCCTTTCAAAAATAGTTCATTGCTATTTGCTCCCATGGATCGTCTAGGCTGATCACTTGGTTTTTGAGACGAGAATTCGTACGAGGCACTTCTTGTCCCAGCGTCTTGGGCGAGCGCCCGCAAGGTGCTTGATGAATTGCCTGTCCAAAGTCTGCACAGCTGCTGCCTAGGATGCTCCTGACATCGGCGTATTGGATTCTGTGAATACAATCTGCCTGATGAGACATCTGTTTTTCCTCTTTATGCCAGGGTTGTCCATGCACCTCTCACAAGGTCAAGGTGCTATAACAACCTTCCTGGTGAGCACGTTGCCCTCTATTACTCCCAGAGGGCCTCAGAAGGCGGCCTTCTGATCAGTGAGTCTACTGGGGTCTCAGAGACTGCCCAGGGATATCCCCACACTCCAGGTATATGGACCAAGGACCAGGTGGCAGCCTGGAAACCGGTCGCCGAAGGTGTGCATCAGAAGGGTGGAGTTTTCTTCTGCCAAATCTGGCACGTAGGGAGGGCTTCTACTTATGGTACCGCTGTTTCTTATGTTCTGGATATTTATGATCACCTTGCAAGTTACTATGTGTTTACTAATGAATTATGCATGTAGGAGTACTGGAACTATGACCTTGCAAGTTAATATGTGTTTGCTAATGGATTATGCATATAGGATTATATGAGTAGCTGTTCTCTAAGAAATTGAATCTTTCATGTGTTTTTATAAATAGAGCAGAATGGTAGGCATATCTAGGCCAAAACTTGTATAGTTGTTTACAGAGCAGTTGTAAGATAGGCTGCTAGACCATGTTGCTTAGTATGAGTACCATGTCTTGTTGGATTATAACAACTTAAGCTTGTAATGGATCAACAGAAATTATTGCACTCATTGTGAATTTATACAGAGCACGTCATCATATTATACTACTTCGTATCTAGGATATTTGATGTGGATTATGCTGATTCATTTTATTTGGCGTCTCAAAAGTATTTTTTGATGACTATTGTGAGTTAAAGTCCCAACGCTGTTGATGGTTTTTGAGTAAGAGTGGCATGTCTTATTGAACTGTAAGAGGTTCTTTCTAAAGCCACATAAATTATTGAATGAACACTGCACATTTGCGATGTTCTTGTCTCAAGTTTATCTTGTGCATATTATTCACACATACTGCTGCTTGCTTGAATGATGCATTTGATGTAGTTGTGAGGATCCCCTGACAACTTTTTTACAATATACATTTCAGATTATCAACCCAATGGACAAGCACCGATTTCTTGTACTGACAAGCAGATCACCCTTGAGGTTTTTAATGATGGGACTGTGGAGGAATTCTCAGCCCCAAGGAGGCTTAGAGAAGATGAAATCCCCCAAATTGTCAATGATTTTCGGCTTGCTGCTAGGAACTGCATTGAAGCAGGTACTTCCACCTGTTTTGACCCTTTGATCTGCATAGTTAACCCCTACAGCTTTCCGATTGCAAAGATTTATCAGAGTTCAAATCCACTGCATTGAGCTACCCAATATTTATTTTACCCTTCTAATCAAAGCAAGTAAATCATTCATCACATTCGTTAATGATTTGGTTACATCAATGGATTCTAGGCTTTGACGGAGTCGAAATCCACTGTGCATTTGGCTATCTAATCGAGCAGTTCATGAAAGACAGTGTCAATGACAGAACTGACAAGTACGGTGGAAGCATGGAAAACCGATGCCGCTTTGCGCTAGAGGTAATCCAAGCTGCCATCGATGAGGTCGGAGCAGACAGGGTTGGTGTCCGTCTCTCACCATATTCCAACTGCCTGGATTGCTGGGACTCAGACCCAGACGCACTTGGCCTGTACATGATCTGTGCCATGAACAAGCTCGGCGTCCTCTACTGCAGCATGGTTGAGCCGGAGGTGGTCAAAGTGGATGGCAAGGTGCAGATCCCCTACAAGCTGCTGCATTTCAGGAAGGCGTTTTCTGGGACTTTCATTGTTGCTGGAGGATACAACAGGGAAGAAGGCAACAGAGCTGTGTCTGAAGGTTACACTGACCTGGTGGCATACGGCAAATGGTTCCTGGCGAACCCAGACTTACCAAAGCGATTTGAGCTGAATGCACCTTTGAATAAGTACGACAGATCCACGTTCTACACTCCTGACCCTGTTGTTGGGTACACAGATTACCCTTTCCTCAGTCCTTCTGTGTGATTTCTTGAGTAAAGAAAATTGAAGTTTGGTGCTATATATAAAGTTGCTCTTGACATGGAATTTCAATGTGATGAAATGAAATTGTTGAACTGGCAGGACAGCTTCACACTTCTTAGGTGCCGCTGCTGAACTTTGGTAAAACATTAGTGGTTCTTCTTTTTTTTGAGATTTTGATAGCACTTTGTGATGGATTCAGCTCACTAACAGAGTTTTTTGAGTTTTTAGTGGACTAATTGTTATTTTGGTTATACTTTGTGTGCCCGTAGCATGCACAGGACATTATATAATCTACTAATATAATTAAACATAGCCCACAGATTGCTAATAATGGAAAGACTTCTATCAACAATTCTGATCAGGTCAATTAAGTGTCACACAATTGCACGGACCACTATGGTAATGGATTGAATCCGACATTGGGGCATTGGGCTAGGCCGTCTGCTCGATGTTCTGTATTAGTGCGAGAAGAAGAAATGACGAGGCTACGGAGAGTGTCACAACTGATGCTAAAGCTCTACTCAAAGCTCGAGCCGCACAAGCAAGAGATCTTGAAGGAGGACGGCAGGTGCCCTGTCCTCCTGATGTAGTTGGCCTTCTCCGATGTCCTGGCCGCACGCTCATTGAGCTTGGCCTCGGCGCTCGCCCGCCTCTCCTCGGCCATCCGACGCGTTGTGGCCAGCCGGTTGGACAGCTTCTCCTGAGCCCGTGATTTCATCTGCTCGGCCTTCATCTGCAGACAGACAGAGTTTTCGTTCGACAAATGTCAGGAAGGTCGATGCAAGCCGTCAAAAGAGTCTTAAAACCATGAATATTGCATCGCATCTTTGAAACTTACTTCCATTTTCTTCATCTTCGTCTCAGCTTTCCTCTTCTCATGGTTCTCCCAGGCCTGAATCTTTACCTCTTCACGTTTATACCTGATGAAACAAGCCAAGGCAAGAATTGCACTTAATAAGCGGCAGATGTAGAGAAAACAATTAAGTACTGATACAAAACAAAGAATAGAATTAAGAGTAACATTCCAACCTCGCCATGAACTTGGCCCGTTCTGCCTCGTCCCAGGCTGCCGCGCGGGACTCCAGCGAGTTCGCGCTGGGCAGACGACCAACCACGGCGCGCTCCTCGCCGACACAACCAGCCTTGTCTGGCGCCGCCACCTGCTCTACAACGGCGGTGGCCACGCCCACGGGCCCTTCCTGGCGTCTCCTCGCTGGGGTGGACGACCTCGAGGCCATCGGGCTCCGCGCAACGGGCGTGGAGGCACGCAGCGGCGTGGCCGTCCTGGACGGCTCCTTGCTGGCGATGGGGGTCATCTCCGTCCCCATGTCCCGCAGGCACACGGACCGCATCACTGCCGCCGTGGGTGGTGAGCCATGCTGCTGCACCATGCAGTCGATCTTCTTGGTTTCCTCCATGTCGTCGCCGTCGCCGGTGCGCGGCGGCGTCGACGGCGCCGCCGGCACCACCATGCTGTACTCCAGCGCGCCGTCCACGCTGCTGCAGGACACGCGGCCGTTCTGCGAGGATGACCCGAGGAGGCGCCGATCGTCGGCGTTGGAGTTCCGGGGCTTCACCCTGGCGCCGCCGCCGTGGGTTCCGTCCGCCGCGCGGCCGCCGTTCGACATGCCCACCAGCCATTTCTGCGCGTCGTCCCACTTGGACGGCATCGCCTTGGGTCGAGACAAGGCTTGATGATTCTTGCGGTGCGGCCGCCCGTTGGCCGCCGCCGCCTCATTGGTGCTGTAGTCTAATTAATGGCCACATTGCATTGCATATTTAAGTACTATCAATAATCATCAGGTGAGTTCATGAGAACAAGCTTGCTCATTTGCAGATTTACGTAGTGTACTATTTTATTACCTGAGTTCATAAGAACAAGTCTGGGCTCCAGATCCAAGATTTTCCCAGACCTGAAAGCTACTGGATCAGATCAAGCTGCGTCCGATTTTTCTGAATTTCGTGATCTGAGAAAAACTTGCAGGAAGCAAAACATTATAAAGCACAGTAATTCTGCATTCGAACCAAACAAAAACAGGAATCCCCTCTCCACCTATCCCCACTTTTGTCGTCCATAGCATAATAATGGCATGGAATCAGTAGGAAGCTATAACTAATCTCGGCATTTCGCTCTACTACTTAAGATTACGCATGGAACTGGCAAATCCTTTTTCCCTAAAAGCGATTGGAAAAGAGACAGGAAAAGTTTGTTGCTGACCTTGGAAATGGAATCAAGAAAGAGCCTGCACTGCCGCAGGGTGACGATGGCAGGGCAGGACAGGACTGCAGAAGGGTGGCTGAGATCGACTGCAAAGTGTAGAAAGTGACCGGAGGATTACTAGTTGCTACTAGATGTAGCATGGGCACAGCCTGTATGTATCCCTTTGGAATGGCGTTGGGCGGAGGAGCAGGCAGGACGCACCGCGGTACTGGTGTGCACATGGTCTACTGCAGAGACAATGACAGGATTCACGTGACAAGAGAGTAAAATAAACACTAGGACCCGGCTCTGGGCGTGGACCTCCACTGCTGTACCTCGCACCTGCCTTGCGGCGGCATTTCGATTACCGGGGGAAATTCCCGAATTGACCCACCAACAGCAAATGTAACTCTCTTTTTTTTTTTTCTTTTGAAACTAAACTAGTACATGGGCACATGCACGAACTGTTTACAGGCTAGTATTGACTATTGAGGACTGACGGGCCCAATGTTTTTCCCACGAACAGCCGAGATGGAAGTTTTTTCCCCAAAAATTTCCTTCCGAAACCCAGTTCATGAAATCCCCAAATCAGAAACACTAATCTCGAAATTAAACCCTAGCCTTCGAATTAAGACTCAGGAGCGGTGGATATGATACCTGATTGGGCCTTGACGTTGTTGTCGCTCTCACTAGCCACGGCCCACTGTTACAGGCAGTTCTTGCGCCCGCTGCATGACTCACCGGCACTGGGACTGTGGGCTTAGAGGGCAACAAGATCACCACCAGGCTCACCGGCCACGGAGCCATTGACGCCGACAGGGGCCAGGGGAGGAGGTAACCCTCTCGCGCGGTGTGTTATCGTCGTATTCACGGACGCCAACGTCGACGTGAGGCCATTCGACGGGGCCGCAAGCGCGCTCCGACGAAGGGAAGCACCACGCGGACGCCGGCAATGAGATGCGGAATCGCGGAGCAGGGCGAGAAAAAGTAGAGTGAGGTTTAAGGTTAGGCCGTTAGGGTTAGGACCAACGGCTCAACCGAATGCGTGGCCCAGCACCAAGTTGTTGGGCCCCTTAGCCCATGCGGGACCACGCGGAGGTCAAATTTATTGGGCCAAAACCAGCATGATCTCATTAGTTCCTTTTTATTTTATCCCTGGCTAAATGTTTTATAGGGCCAAAGCCCAAATTGAACATTTAGGCCGGACTATATAGGCATCCATGTGTATTTTCCAGAATTCCTCAGCCTATTAGAAAAGGGTAGAAGTTCATTTTTTTAAAAAAAAAAAAAACAGAGTTTGCACTTTATTACTTCATAAGAAGTGGTTCATTTACAAACTCTGGGAGAGATCATGAGCCTTATGTTCTTACAAACTCTGGGAGAGATCAATCTAAGCATGCGATTGATCTGGGTCTCAATTCAAACTAATGCGAGCAAGTTCATGAGCATGGCAAATGCACAAAAACCCGAACAAAATTCACGAACAAAAAAAGCTTTGCTCCTCTAAACATGTTTTTGAACTGGAAGAGAGCTACTACTAAGATTGTGGAATTGGTCTCCAAAAGAATTTGAGACATGCCTTTCTATTAATTGCCGCATATAGAGTTGCTACTTGCAAGGCACGTCTGGGTTTGCACCACATTGATTCTCCCTACACCAACCATCATCATTGCCCCTTTGTGATCCCTTTTACCTCCCTAAACTATTGTTGTAGTCTAATTTTCTCCTCAAACTTTAAAACTAGAATCAAACCCCCAGAACTCTAAAAATTGTTTGGATTAACTACCTGCCATGGTTTCAAGTGGTTTTAAAGATGATTTTGTTTTTTTGTTTTGTAAAAAAATCAGTAAATACTTGACAAGGTTTTTAAACCACAAAAATGTCCATAACATTGTAAAAAATCCTAAAAAAATTATAGTGTTAGATTATAATATGAAGATCGAACCCAAGTTGAATATTTAGAGCTAATGAAAATATAAATAGAAGCTTAAAAATAGATTTAGCTCTAGGTAAATGAGAAAAAAATACTCACAATATTCTAGTCAATGTCTAAACATGAATTCATGGTGAAGGCGTTTTCTAGGACTTTCATTGTCCCTTAGAGCTAATTTGAATTCATTCATTCCACTTCGGAATTGGAGGGGATTGAAGGGTATTTGAACTAATTTTCCCTCTAATACCCTTCAATCCCAAGTGGAATGGGCTCCTTTAGATCCACCATTCTACTTGACGATTAGAGGGTATGGAGGAAAAATTAGTTTAAATACCCCTCAATCCCCTCCAATTCCAAGGTGGAATGGGCGAATCCAAATGAGCCCTTAAGGATACAACAGGGATGAGGTTGGAACAAGGAAGAAGGCAACAAAGCACTGCCTGAATGTTTCTCCCTCAATAACCCAGACTTGCCAATGCGGTAATGCAGTTTGAGTGAATGCACCTTTGAACATGTACGACAGATCCACGTTCTACACTCCTGAGTCCTGACCCGTTGTTGGGTGCGCCGAAAATAGGGCGAGTACCCTTCTTTTTATCAGTCCTGTGTGATTTCTTCAAGAAAGAAATTTTTAATTTAGTGCTATATTAAGACTTGCTCTTGACGTGGAATTTCAATGAAATGAAACTGTTGAAGTGGCGCATAGCTTACACTTCTCAGGTGCCGGCGTGCCGCTAATGAGCTTTGGACTTTGGTAGTAAAACATTAGTGGTTCTTCTTTGAGATTTTGAAGGCACTTTGTCATGGATTTCGGTCCTCACTGAAGATATTAGAGTTCTGTTCTGAACTTTGGCCCATCGACATCGCATTGTGTTCTCTGACAACAACGTGCAGTGTTTCGCCATTTCTTGCTTCTCAACTATTCTGCTAGCTACACGTTTGGCGCATATAGAGTTTATTCTGAATTTTGCAAACCTTGTAAGCCTCGAGCTATAATAACTACGCTGTTAATAATTAAGTATCTAATTGCAACAAGTCGACCAGATGAGAAAAAATTTCCTTTGCGGTTGGGGGTGTCTTTACAGTCTCCTCCCTGTCAGTGTCAGGCTTTTCATGCCTCTCTACCACTGCTATTATACACAAGGATCACGAAAAGCCCGACCCGTAGCAGCCCCCGAGCCGTGCGATGCGAGGCGGCGCGGCGCATTCGTGTGTTCACCTTCCACCAATGATCTCGGCTCTGTTCCGTTCCATGGAGAGGCAAGGCAACGACGAATGCTCTGGTCTGAGACCATGGAATTCGACAACTTGATGCCAATTGTTTTTCTCATTGTTCAGTAATGGTGCCTGTTGTTGTTGGTCTTCTCCTTCACGACTCGCGCCTTGCGCACGGCC
This sequence comes from Chrysopogon serrulatus, assembly GCA_015844335.1. Classification (NCBI taxonomy): domain Eukaryota; kingdom Viridiplantae; phylum Streptophyta; class Magnoliopsida; order Poales; family Poaceae; genus Chrysopogon; species Chrysopogon serrulatus. The sequence continues at coordinate 258,702 of JADLZL010003553.1, read as the reverse complement.
TGCTGGATCTGCTTCTCGTGCTCCCTGAGCATGTCCTCCATGTTCCCGCCGGGCGGCACCAGCGGCCCCGAGTAATGGATCCTCTTGTTCCTCCCTCCGAATCCCTGGAAAAGAAAAAAACAATTGTTTCCAAATTCAGATTAGCACTGCCTGAACTGTGTTTAAGATTCTCAAGATCCAATGGCTCTGGTTGTTCAGCACTACTCACGGCTGACGCGTCCCTCATGCCGAGGTCCTTCTGGTGGGAGGAGCCGGGGCGGACGCCGACGGCGTTGGCTGGCTCCGCGACGTCCAGCCGGTTGTACCTGGAGTTGGCGTTGGCGGCGGCCGACGAGCTCGGGTGCAGGTCGGTGCCCCGGGAATGCGCGTAAGACCGCTGCGAGGTGAGGTGATGCGACGACGCCGCCCCCTGACGGAGCTGGACGTGCGCGGGACCGCGCGGTGGTGGTCGCTGCTCCTGTTGTACCACGTCGACCCGAAGCCGCCGCCGGTCTGCAGCGTCGCCGGCCCGCGCACGGCCACGGCCACGGCCGGCGGCTCGATGCGGAAGCCCGGCACGCTGTCTTCCAGCGAGCTGTAGTGATGGTGGCTGGTGCTCTTCTGGTTGGTGCGCGCCTGCCTCCTCTGCAACACGAGAGAGAAGCAATTGCAGAGTTCAGACAAGAATCACAAGATCACAAGAACAGTTTGAACAGCAATCGGTCACTGATGAGGAGCATGCATGGACCTGTCACGGACCTGGTAGTCGGCAATGGCGACGTCCTGAGCTGGCGCGGCGCCCTTGGCGTCGTCCCTCCCCGGTTTGACGGATACGGAGCCCTTGCCTCCGATGCCCGCGGCGTTTTGCCTACAAAAGATGCGCATGAAACAAGGTAATGGAATCACCGGAATGGAAGCAGATATCGCCATTGCCATCAGCTTGCAGGTGGTCCAAGGTTCGTACCTGCTGGCCTCCTGGCCTCGGAGTTTGGCGTCGTACTCCTTGCAGGGCGGGTACTTGGGCAGGCTCGCCGGATCACACGCCAGCGGCTTGGTCCTGAAGAACTGATGACGACAGAGACGCAATGCAATGCAGCAGTGTTTCAGTTTCCTTGGCGTGTTTGTTGTTCTAAGAAAGAAAACGATGAGAGCTGCTTAATTAAAGAGAAATTCAAGTACCTCGCTGTCCAGAGCAGAGGCCGCCGTGCCCCGTGCCGACGGCTCGATGGCGAGCAGCGTGTCCAGCAGCGCCAGGGCCGTGGGCGGGAAGTCCTTGAACGTCTCGGCGATCTTGCGGCGGTACGGCCGCTGCGGCTTGAAGAGCGTCACGTCGGGGAGCTTGGCCTTGGCCCAGTAGTCCTCGGACGGCGAGCCGCAGAGCTTGAAGATCTTGTGCAGCTGCTCGATCTCCGTCTGGCCTGGCATGATGGGCTTGCCGGCGAGCAGCTCGGCGAGGATGCACCCGGCGCTCCACAGGTCGACGGCGACGCCGTACTCGGTGGCGCCGAGCAGGAGCTCCGGCGGGCGGTACCAGAGCGTGACGACGCGGCTGGTCATGGGCTGCGCCTTGGCCGGGTCGAAGAAGGTGGCGAGCCCGAAGTCGGCGATGCGGAGCACGCCGTCGTCGCCGATGAGGAGGTTGGAGCCCTTGATGTCCCGGTGCAGGACGCCGCGCGCGTGGCAGTGGCGCAGGCCCTCCAGGGCCTGGCGCATCAGGCACTTGACCTGCGGCTCCGTGAAGCGCGCCACGGACAGCGCGGCGAGGCCGGCGAGGTCGTGCTCCATGTACTCGAAGACGAGGTAGAGGCTGTGGGAGAGGCGCGAGGTGACGATGCCCTCCAGCTTGATGACGTTGGGGTGGTCCAGCCGCCGGAGGATGTGGATCTCCCGCGCCATGAACCGCACGCTCTCCGGGTCCATGTTGACGAAGCGCACCCGCTTGAGCGCCACGATCTTGCCGCTCTGCAGGTCCCTCGCCTTGTACACGTTGCTGTACGTGCCCTGCCCGATCTTGTCCAGCCGCTCGAACGTGTCGGCGCGCCGGGGCAGCCAGCCCGCGACGACCTCGCCGGCGACGGACGTCAGCCACGACGGCCACCCGGCGATCACGTGCTCGCCGGAGAACCCCTGCGGCACGCTGGAGATCACCTGCGGCGGCGCCAGCGCCTGCGCATGCGCGTTGGTGGTGTTGGTGTTGTTGCCGCCCATGTCTAGCGTGGCGCCCCGGTGGTGCGTGGGCGCCGCGGCGGAGGTGCTGTAGGACTTGCTGAGGGACGTGATGACGACCACGGGCGGCGCGGTCTTCTCCACGGCCTGTTGTTTCTTGGACTCCGTCCGGGGGGCGACGACGGCGTGCACGACGGCGGCGGCGTCGTCCTCCTTGGCGGTGAGCGTGATGAGCTGCTTCAGGGACTGGCTCGACGCCTTCTGCAGCTGCGCCACGGGGTGCGGCGCCGGCGCCGGCGCGGCGGGCGGCGCGTCCACGACGTCCTCCTTGGAGCAGAGGCCGCCCATCGCCGACGACGGACGGCGGCCGCCGCGGGCGTTCCCGCCAAATCGAAGCCGGCGGCCCGCCGGCTGGCGCGCGGAGGAGCGGGAACCGCCGCAGGAGGATCAGTCAGTCAGGATCAAGGGAAGGAAGGCCAGCGGCTCGTCCGACAGGAAGCGGGAGAGGCGGCGGCGTTGGAGGGGCATGGCGGTTGCAACCGCCTGAACCGAACGGGCACGCGACGCGCGGCGTATCCGGCGCGGGGGCCGGACAGCTGCGCGGGCGCGGGAGCGACGGAGAGCAAGCAAAGGAAAGGGAAGGCTCGGGGACGACGAGCCGTTACGAATAAACGACGGGGAGGGGGGCGGCGGTTGGCGCGATTCGCGGCGGACCGGTGGGGCCAGGGCGTCAGTGAGCTGGAGGTGGAGTTCGTGGAGCTGAGGTGGCGGCGGCCAGGCGGGTAGTGGCGCGCACGACAGACAGGTGGGACGTGCGCCCCAATTAGGCCAGGCAGGGCGCCAGGGGAATGGGTGGATGGATGTCTCTGGACGTCCCGAGCGCTGGCCACGCGGAGCCTCCCATGATTTGCCCTGATGTTGGCGTACCACTGGCGGTGGTTGGGTTTTGAATTTTGATGACCACCATTTGGAAGAAATCCATCTATATCTAAGCAACAAAAACATTCAGAAGTCAATACATATCAAATGGAATCCCTCCTTTCCTGGGGGCGATAGGTAAGACCCCTCTCCCTCCCACCCCCGCCGGCCGCCTCCCAAGGCACCGTCGGGCCCCATGGCCGGTCCGCGCCCCGCCCGCCCCTCCCGGCCTCGCCTGCCCTCCCCTCCCAGATCCCGCCCGAGTTCCCCGTCGCGGCGCCCGGATCGCCCGCCCCCCTTCCCTCCACCAACCGCGGCCGCCCAGCTGTTCGACACTTTGCCCGGCCGCCAAGCGCCACCGGCCGGCCCCTTCCCGGCCACCCCACGACACACATGCCGTGCCGTCGTGTGGCTCCTGCACCCCAGCCACTCCAGCCCGGGGGGCCGCCTCCCCGGCCAGCCGGGGGGGCGCTCTCCCCGGCAGCGCCCCCTACTTCCCCACCTCGGCGGGAGATCCAAGGCCAGCGGTGGGAGGAGGGATCTCCATCGACTACTCCGGCAGCGAAGAGCGGCGGCGACTTGACCTCCTCGAGCGGAGGAGCCTCATCGTGTTGCCCAGCGTCTGGCGGTTCCGCGGGCGCGGCCTTTACAGCGCCGCCCACGTACGATCGTAGCGCCCGACTCTCTCCTCACGTGATCTTTCGGGATCACGGGAGGCTGGCGACGAGTCACGAGCGACTCGCGCCGTAGCCCGCCCAGCGCGTAGCCCTGCAGCGGCAGCGAAGCGCCCGTACCGAAAGCGGCCACGGCGCCGCAGCAGGGCGGCCCGGCCTGGCGCCATCCCCACCCGCGGGTGGGGCACCCCTCGGAGCGGCACCCGGGTACACGCACACGAGGCTAGGCCCCAACCGCCGGGCCTCGGCTCGGCCGTGATGGCTGGGAGGCTCGTCCTGCCGCGGCTGGCCGGAGGGCTGGGCAGCAGCCACCTCCTGCGCCCCGAGCCGCCGGGAGCCTCCGCCGCCATGGCGGGGGGGCGGCCCGCGGACAAGGCCGAGGGAGGTTCATGACCGGTGCCTCAATTGTCTCGCTTCGGGCCATCGCCGCCACCGCACGGCCGCCGCGTTGTTTCAACCGCCACGGCTCCAATCACTTCGCAAGGGGATTGCAAGCGGCCACGTTCACCCTCGGCGGGCGCCGAGGCGGCGGGCAGGATGGATGCGATTCGTCCGGCAGCGTCACTCCAGCCGGGGACACCCGGGGGGCACGGGCGACACTCCCCGCCTCTCCGCTCTGCCCGACACGCCCCTCGCTGGCGGGAGACCCCCTCCCGCCGGGGCCAGGCTCGGCGGTGGACATCGCCGACGCCGACGGGCGCCCCCAGGGATGCCCATCACGCGCCCGAGGGAATGTTGGCGCTACCTCAAGCCTTGATGCGACGGATCGACAACGCCGAGACCCGGCTTGAGGTTCGCCGTGTGGTCCAGACGCGCTTGCGGCTCCCACCGACATACTACCCGAGGACGCCAGAATGGCTATCGCTGCGGCCGCCGAACTCCCCGCCGCAGAGGTCCTCGTTCGGCACTTCTACCCGGAGAACTTCATCATTCTCTGTGGTTCACAGCGGTCAAGGATGCCATCCTCCGAACCTCCCCGCTTCCTATGGGCGGCACAAAGACTGGTGCTGCGACCACGTCCCGGCTTAGACATGCCAACCCGTCTTCGCTACGGTACTGGGTCAGCATCGTTCTGGAAGGGATTCCACCGCACGCCTGGCGAGAGGACACGGCGGCGAAGGTCCTATCGCCTTCCCCGCTGGATCCAGGGCGTCGAGACCGAGACGGTAACCGGGCGCAGATTTGTCCACATTCCGTGTCACCGCCTGGACAAAGACACCCGTCATACATACCACTGATCTGTTGGCTTGGCATTGGTGAGAACGACGCCCCGTCCCACATCTATGACGGCGACCAGACAGCCGCCGCGATACCGGGCGCGAGAAGAAGACGTTGGACTACAAGGTGCTCATTCACCTCAAGTCGGTGGCAGATTTCAGCTCCGGCCAGCCCCCACCTGCGCCAGGTGACGCTCCCTCCCCAGGCCAAGCTGGCGACGGTGCAGGGGTGACAGAGAGGGGCCATGGCGCTCCACCACCGGTGGGCTCCACGAGACATGGGATGTTACGCGCTACACACTTGCGGAACACGCAGGGCGATGATGGGGGCAAGGAGCCACGGTGGTGCTCGCTCCTACGCAGCTGCAGCCATGGGCGCCCACTGCTGCGGCCAGGGGCGCCACCGCTGCTTCTGCTAACGCCTCCCCTTGGGCCCTTGGAGCCCGGCGCCCACGGTACAAAGGGCGAACCCCGGCGCACAGGCAGCCGGCCCTATCACACGCAGTCCGACTGCAGCGCGCGGACCGCGCGCACCAGAGAGCCAGCGTGCGCCGGGCCGAGCTAGCTGGCAGGCGCGGCGGCGGCGCCGCCCGCGCCCGGCGTGCACGGCCAGGACCGCCCAACGGGACCACAGTGGCGCGGAAGCGCAACCCTCGGGGGGCCGCGCCCGGCTACTCGCTTGGGCCGGCTGGAACCAGCGCTCAATCGATGCAGGAGACCGTTCCGGGGAACTGCATGACCGCCGAGTGCACGGACACCGCGGGAGATGATGGCACGCCGCTGCCGCGGAGGCCCCGGCTGCGGGCAACGGCCCGATCCGCCGTGTGCGCGGACACAGCTGCGCGGGCGGTGCAGCGCCACGCCGCAGGGGACGACGCACACCTGGAGGCTCATCCTGTGGACAAGGAGCCGCCAGCCCGGTGGCGTCCACAATACCGGCAAACGGCAGCCCGCCGAGGAGGACGCAACGCCACCCCCTATTCCAAAGAACGCTACCAGCCCGGACGGCAGCGTCAAGCCCGACGGCTGCTCGACGACGCCTAAGGATGGGGGCGGCCTGCTCGCCGACGCCCCTGCGTCTGAAGAACCAACCCCCGCAAGCATCGGCAGGCCGGACAGGCCCCCTGGCCCGCCACTGGGGGTCGGCACCGCCCTCTCACAGCCACCAGGCCGGGGACCTCACGGGAGCTAGCGGCCGCCCCCCGCCGCGCCCCACACGGACGCCCTCCCCAGTGCGGCCTGACGAGCGGCCAGGCGCCCCAGGCCCGCAAGGCGGGGGGTCGGCACCGCCCTACCCACGGCCGCCCGGGCCGGGGATCTACGGGACTGGCGGCCGCTCCCTCCACGCCGCGCCCCTCACACAGGCGCCCTCCCGATGCGGCCTGACGAAGCGGTGGCCCGGCAACCCACCTTGAGGTGGAGCCAGCCCCCAATGCGGCTCAGGGGTAAGGGAGAGGAGGATGCCCCTGAGCATGCAGCAGCGGCCACGTACGGCCTCCACGCCGACCTCTGCTGCGACCTCATGGGAGACTCGGTGGGCCGCCGGAGCTCCACCGGCTTCCACCTGAAGAGGTTCAAGCGGCGGGTTCTGCACAAGGTTGCCACTCCGCCTTGCTCCCACCTATCGTCCAAGTGACGCCGGTGGCAAGGCCGCCGCTCAGGAGCCAGGAGGCGGCCGGGCGACCCCACTCCCGGTGCACTGCTTCCAAGCGAGGCGAGTACCGGTCATGAAACGCCTTTGGTTACTTGGGCGGCACCGATAGAGCAACCCAAGGAGGCAAAGCAAGCATATGACAAAGATCTACACCAACAAACTCTCCGCATCGCATGCGGGGCGTTGAGGGTCCTCTTCCTCGACCCGGAGAAGCCATCTCGGAGGAGGGGACGGAGCGCCAGCGTCCGGCCGGGACACACAGTGGTACCGCTCAATGGATAACACGACAACCTTGTAATTGAACAGCGCGCCTCAACTCTCGGGCACGACGCGACAACGTCGCACGCTAGTTCAGGAAGAGCAACCGCATGTGGTCTGTATTGTGGAAACAAAGCTAAATACCGTGCACCCAAACCTTGTATTCTCCATGCTTGGTATAAGTTTTGTGGACTATGCGTATGTGCCACCCGCCCGAACTTCGGGGGTGGGATACTTGTAGCTGGCCTGAGTCCCGGACATTCGGCTCACGAGCCCTCGCATTGGTTGCTTCTCGGTCCATCAGACAGGTGTCCACCGCTGTGGGTGCGGATGACGACGCAGCCAGCCATGGTGGCTTTCCGTAGTGTACGGGCCTCAAAACGACTTCCCGGAGGAGCTTGAGGCCATCCGGGACGATTGTCCGGGACCCCGGGCAATAATTGGAGATTTTAACATCATCCTCAATGAAGCCGACAAGAACAACGACCGCGTCAATCGCCAGTAATGCGGCGTTTCGCATGAAGCGGTGAATGAACTCCAGCTTTCCGGACTTACACCTGCACGCCCGATCAGACACTTGGAGTAACGAACGCAGACGCCCACACACCGGGTGAGGCTTGATCGCGCCCTCGTATCGCTCAATGGGAGGCCCTGCTCGTAGATTGCCACTTGCGTGCACTTGGCTCCGACGCCTCGGACCATTGCCCACTGCTGCTCCATACCAACCTGTCCATCCACCACAAGGTCCTGGTTCCATTTCGAGCTTTTCGGCCGCGAACAGCCCGGCTTCCGTGGTGCACTTGAGAGGGGATGGAAATGTGCTGACTCCATTACCAACCCTCTCGTGCGACTCGGCCGCAATGCTACGCAACCTAAAGAGGGAGCTACAGGCGTGGCGGCCACCACGATTGGGAACGTCGGCGCAGCAAATCATGGCTAGGGGAAATCATTTTCAAACTCGACCAAGCAAGTGACCGGCGGCCTCTATCCGATGATGAATCGACTTGCGGAAATCGCTAAAATTAAAGTGCCTCGGACTATCCTCCTTGCAAGCACAATAGCAAGGCAAGGTGCACGGATACGCCATCTAGCGAGGGGGATGCCAATACCAAATACTTCCATCTTTTTTATGCGTGTGGCCGCAAAACGGCGGAACACCATCCGGGCGACTACACGACGCCGGGAACATCTGTTCCACGCGACGAGCACATGGAGCGCGCCATCGCACACCACCACTGCGGGGGGTCTTCGCCAACCAGGGGCCCGGCACCCACACGATCGACTTCGCAGCCCTCGGGATGGCCCCCACACGACTGTCCGGTCTCGACGGTCAATTCACCGAGGAGGAGGTCCATGCAAATGTGCTTGACACGCCGTCGGAGACGAGCGCCCGGCCTGACGGATACACCGGGCCTTTTATAAGGCGGCATGGCCGGTAATAAAAATGACGCCCTAGCGGCCATCAACGCCCTCTTTTTTTGGAGATCCCGGAGAATTCCACAGCTCAACAAATAATACGTGGTCCTCGCTTCCGAAACGTGCCGACGCCCGAGCACCCGAGACTATCGACCGATCACCATGATACATAGCTTTGCCAAGCTGGCTTCTAAGCTCCTAGCTAACAGGCTCGCGCCTAAACTAAACGAGCTAGTGTCAGCAAAACCGAACGCGTTCATCCGGGGCGAACGATCCACGACAACTTCAAGTTCGTGCAAAGCGCCAAGGCGGTACATCTACGGAGGATGAAAATCCCGAAGGGTGCTGTTAAAGCTCGATATTTCTAAAGCCTTCGACACCGTAGCTTGGCCATTCCTCCTCAACACTATGGGGGCACTCGGCTTCAGTGAAACATGGCGTAGATGGGTGATTAACTTGTTGTCCTCGGCGGTGTCCAAAATATTGCTAAATGGACGTCCCGGACCGCCATCGACACCTCCGTGGGGTGCGACAGGTGATTCCCTTTCCCCAATGCTATTTATCCTAGCCATGGAGGTTCTCGGCAGGCTCTTCGAGACAAAGACGCAGCAGCCGAGTCATTCGCCCCATGGGAACGGATGCGGTCAAGCACCGGTGTAGCCTCTATGCCGATGACGCCATCCTATTCATCGACCCACATGTCACCGACGCAGCGATCCGTCATCGAGATTCTCGACATCTTCGGGACGGCATCGAGGACTCCGACAAATCTAGCCAAGTGCTCCATCAGCCTCATCTACGGGGACACGTAAATCCTACCACAGCTCTAGGATTTTGGGGTGCGTGGTGGCGAGCTGCCCATACCCTACCTAGGGCTGCCCCTAAGCACCAAAAGAATTCCCAAGGCGCACATCCAGGCTACCGTTGACAAGGTCGCAGCACGACTCCCGACTTACCACAGCCACTCATGGCAAGAAGTGGTCGCCTCATTTGGGTCGAGATCGGTCCTCACGGCAATCCCAATTTACTCGATGATCGCGGACGGCCTCCCAGCTTTGGGCAAGGCGAGATATCGACGCAATCTGCCGCCGTTTCCTATGGGCGTGGAAAGGATGGGTCGGTCCGGGAAAATGCATGGTGGCCTGGCCGACACTCTGCTGCACCAAAGGAGCTAGGTGGCTTGGGTGTCCCCGACACGAGACTTTCGTGAGATAGCGCCGCAGATCCACGATGGCTATGGCTACGAGAGACGGGCGACAACCGGCCTCAAGGCGTCCCCTTCCAACCACGATCAGCGAGGACGTTCGTGCGTTCTTCGAGGCCTCTACCTTCTCGGTAGTCGGAAACGGGCGTAAGACGTTGTTCTCGACGGCAAGATGGCTGAACGGCCGCTCTATCCAACGCCTGGCGCCCATCCTCTTCTCCCACATCGGCATGCGGGACACGAGAACTACATCGGTCGCGACGCCATCGACGGCAACGCCTGGGCATCTCAAATCGGGGGTGGCATCCCCGTCCCAAGGCGTCGTTGAGTATCTCAAGATTTGGGATCTCGTGCAAGGAACAACACTGAGCAATGAGGAAGACCGACTCGTCTGGAGGTGGTCATCGGACGGGTCCTACTCTTCGCGATCAGCATACCGGGCCCTATTCCTACCAGCATACCCAGCAGCTGACTTCGACCGGATTTGGACTACTTGGGCACCGCTGCGCGTCAGGATTTTTCTTTGGCTCGCACTTCGGAGGAGGCTATGGACGGCGGACCGGCGCCAGCGACATGGATTGGAAGCCGCAGACCAATGCTACCTATGCGATCAAGAAGCAGAGTCCATCGACCACATAATTGCTTCATGCTCCTTCTCCAGGCAGGTGTGGTACACCATGCTGGTAGTCTTGGGGAGACCGACAAATGCCGTGGCGCGACCGCACGACGACTACGCAATGGTGGGACTCCTGGCGCAGTCACTGGACAGGTGAGAAGAGGAGTGGCGCAGACTCCCTCTTCGCGTTGACAGCATGGGAGCTATGGAAGGAGCGGAATGCGCGATGCTTTCGAGGCACCAGCTCTAGCGTAGCCCAGGTCCTAGAGATCATAAAGGCCACCGCGGATCAGTGGATCCAAGCCGGGGCGGCCAAGCTAGGTTGTTTAATCCGCGAGTAGTCGATCTACGGACTCACGTTCTGGGGGCCGCGCGTTTTGTATAACTTAATGCCCCCGAACGCCAAAACGTTGTAAAAAATTCTCTTCTTCTTAATACAATGATGCGCAAGCCTTTTGCGTATTCGAGAAAAAAAATACATATCAAATATGGGACAAGCCAGATTCAAATAATACCGTTCACAAATATTCATTCAGATATTTAGTAAAGACAACTACCATATATATGTATAACATGTTTACAATTCTTCAAGACACTTGGGTAAAAATCACCAAACATTTGTGTTGGCTGAGTAGCAGGCGTGCTAGGAAATCCGCTGCACGCCCCTTTATGGCAACATGCAACTGCCTAGCAAAATAAGGCCCAAAGGGCGGAGGCCGCTGGTAAGGCCCAGGTTCTCAACGAACCAGGACATCTTCAGCGCAGGGGGGAGCCGGGGAGGTTTCCTTGCTAATTTCATCGGTTTTTTTTTTTTAGAATTACACAGTACAACGCAGACGCTCACAACACGCACGCACACTCATCCCTATGAATACACGCACGTAAACCCTACTACCCCTATGAGCACCTCCTAAGGACTGAGCCGGCAGATCTAGAGATTCCTGAAGTCACCACTGGCGCCTCGTCGTCCGACGGAACGCCGCTTACCACTTAAAGCATAACGCCGATAAATCCTGAAAAATCCCAGGAAAGGTGCGAGCACCAGATTTGATCCCCTGGTGGGTAGCGTCCCACTGGACAGTCCTACAATTGGACCACAGGCGCATTCGCTGCTAATTTCATCGTTAAGAGCAACTCCAGCAGCAGGACACCCAAATTACGTTTGATTTTGGGTGCTCCACTATTTTTGATAGCTCGATTTTCTACTCTACACCAACATAAGCACTCAAAATTAGGGCCCCAAATCTATTTCGGTAGAGAATAATAGGTGGGACCCGCTCGTCATTATCTCTTTCTTCTTCCTCGGTACAGGGACCAAAGATGGATTAGACTGGAAGGAGCGGAACACACATTGGAGTAGGCTATGCAAACCCAATGTTGCAAAAATATCATATCCAAATTTGGCATCCATTAGATCATACTTGAAAAATATAACAATAAAAGCAATAAGGGCTATCCTAATTTTAGAGGCGGTTCTACCAATAGAAGATGACAATCTGCCTCTAAAACTGTTTCTCATGATGCTAACCCGTCTCTAGAAATCGATACAACCGCCTCTAAAAGTGTTTCTATCTTTAGAGGTAATTGGATCTAGAGCCGCCTAAGAAATTGATTTCTAGAGTATTTCAAGAGTAAGCTGGATCTAGCAGCCGCCTCTAGAATCGATTTCTAGAGCCGGTTGGGTCTAAAGTTGTCTAAAAAAATAGGTTCAACCAAGTAAAATTCATATTTTTTAAAAAAATATGAGTCGATAAAGACAAACTTTACATCAAAGTTATATAACTCAAAGATATGCAATTTTTCATTAAATTATTTAAATCCCATAAATTATGTTTGAAGTTCTTATATTTAAATTTTTTCAAACGACCTTGGATGAAGAAATGACAAAAACCCAAGCTATAGGTCTTGAAAAGATATAAAACAATGCGGTTGAGAACTTTTTTATTTAAAATAATCTATGACCCCAAAATTTAGTTTAAAGTCCTCGCATATTGAAATTTAAAATCTCAAACAGACCTCGGAAGATGAAACTACAAAAAACCCAAAGTTGTAGTACTTGATGATTATCTAGAACTTTTCAATTGGAACAATTTTTATTTGAATTTGTTTAGGATCCTAGATATTTATTTTAAATTCTAAAAAAGTGAATACAAGGAGAATATATATATATATACCCTTTAGTCACAAGTGACTATATATGGAGGTGGAATGATTAGAGTTACACGGGTTTGAGCCTCCATGGATGCAAGGGTGCATATTTTGTGCAAAAAAATATGTAATTTGCAACTTGGAACCATGTGAGGCTTAGTAGGGCTTTTCCAAAATCTTTTTTTTTAAAAAAAATGTTTTTGTTAGGGACTATTAGATTATAGGGGAAATTTTCTCCTGGACATCCAAGAAGACACAAAAATGGGCGATGCACACATCCACTTTCGATATTTGCCGAGAAGACACCACGGTTTCATGTAATTAGGCCAATGGACATCAAGTCTAATCAAACATTTTTTATAAAATAGATATAAAATTATATAAGTGCTAAAAAATTATACTATAAAATCTTCTACACTCTACATGATGAGAACTACAGAGTAAAAATATTGTTTTGCATTGAAATAACTATTTTGCCCCTCTTCAAAAAATAGACAAAGATAACCATGGTTAATTTGCCAATATGCTTGTAGGACACCAAAAATCTTGGAAAAAAAAATCATAGAATGAGTACATCAATAAATCTTGACAATGCTAAAAATATTAGCTCAAAGTAATAAAGTTTATACTGATATATTTAACATGACTAACTTGTAGATTTATCTCTGTGAAGCTTAATTGATATATTAAACTTTATTATTTTGATCTGATATTTTTTCATAGACATGATTTGGTGATGTATGCATTCTGTGATTTTTTTAGTATTTTAAGTATCTTACAAATATATTAACTAATTAACCATGGTTATCTTTGTATATTTATGAAGAGGGGCAAAATGATCATTTCAGTTTACGTAGTTTTCATCATGTAGAGTGTAGAAGATTTTATAGTATAATTTTCTAGCACTTATATGATTTTATATCTATTTTGTAATAATGTTTGATTAGACTTGATATCCATTGGTCCAATTACACGAAACCGCGGTGTCTTCTAACAAATATCGAAAGTGGATGTGTGCACCTTAATTTTTGCGCCTTTTAGGATGTCAAGGAGCAAATTTCCCCTAGATTATAAACGGTCTCTAGAAATTCAATTTATAGAGTAGACTCGTGTCTTCAGATGTCTCTAGAAATCAATTATTGAAGATGGCCTTGGATATCGGTCTTGAAAAATTATTGGCGTGGTAGTATAGAGACGACTAGATCACCTGTGGACTCTACATAAGTTTTCCAACCACCTTTGTAAGTCTTTTATATAGTGGCGGTGTCGTTGTGGGCATTAAGGATCACTGTTAGCTGTTAGAGTTACTTGGTACTCCTTCTATCTTAAATTATAAGGCATTCTAAAAATTTTGGAGAATCAAATTTTTTTTAAGTTTAATTAAAATTATACAAAAAAGTACAAAGATTTATGATATCGGATAGATATATGATAAAAAAAAATATAACTAATAAAGAATCTAATAATACTAGGTTGGTATCGTAAATGCTATTATTTTATTATACAAATTTAATCAAACTTGAAAAAGAATTAATTCTCTAAATTTTTTGAAATGATAGAGTGTGGCATCGTCCTAAACAGCCCTGCGGCCAAAGCAGAGAGAGAGAGGGAGAGAGCCGTCGGGCGTCGCTGCCATCGCCCATCGATCGGGTCAGGGTCGGGTGTTCCATCGGAGCTCGGAGGCTATGGCCCCATGCATTTTACTAGTGGGTTCATCAGCAGCGTACGCCTCTCACGGCCGACCTGGGTCCAAGCTTGCCTATCGCCAGTGGCGGAGCCAGCTTTTGCTCACGACTAGGGCCTCTCCGCCGGTGGCCGTGGCAGCTTGGTGCGGTGCAGCAACGGCGACTGGCGGCGTGCGGCGCAGCGCAGGAAGCAGCGGCGGCCGGCGGCCTGAGGCGGGCGGCGCACGGGCGCAGCCAGTGCAGCGGCGGCCAGCGGCGTGCGGCGCAGCAGTGGCGTCCGGCGTCGCGCGGCGCAGCAGGCTAGCGGCTGCCGGCGACATTCGGCGCAGCAGGCAAAAGCGGCGGCGTCCCTCGCTTCCTCCGCAGCTCGGCTCCTCGGCTTCTCCCGTGCGGCCGCGCGGTCGCTCGTGCGAGTGAAGGCCGAGCGAGACGGAGTGACGGGGTGAGGCATGTGATTGCGAGGCTAACGACCCTTCAGGCTTTGGGCGGGACGCGGTTGCTGCCTAGGGCATGGGCAGTTGCGGAGGCAGGCAGGAGCGGCGACCTCGGTGGCCAGCGCTGTGGCAAGCTGCCGCGGTACTAGTGTGGCGGTGTCAGGCTTCAGGCACGGCCGGGGGAAGGAAGCAGGCTTCTTTTTTTTGATTGCAAGGAAGCAGGCTTCTAGTAACGGAGCAGCAGGCCCTAGTCGGAGCAGCAGGCCCTAGTCTTTTCTTGCTGGGCCTTTGTTTCTGGGCCATAAACTATACAGGGTATACGGTGCTCCTGGGCCAACGACTAGGGCCTGGGCCCTAGGGGCCCTAGTCGCAGATCCGCCCCTGCCTATCGCCATCATCGATCATCGCCTCCGTTTAGCTCGAGCGGATTGTTCGCGCGCGCGCGGAAACCTGTAACAGACTCGCCCGGTGGCTATATATGGCCATGACAACCGGAGACGGGGGCTGGAGAACAGAAGCGAATTCATTCTCCTACCGGCGGCCGCGCGCCGCCTAGCCGACTCTCGGTAGATAGAGGGCAAATGCATGGTGGTGGTGGTCTTGTAGTTGTAGTAGCTAGGATCGGAGCCAGCGTTTACTCCTATATATATTACTACGTGCATGCATGGTGAAACTTCTGGTATTGTTTATTACCGATTCAATTCGGGCTTGGCACAATGCAGTCCTTATAATTGGGGGCAAGTGGATCGAGAGGACGTGTCCTTGTTGGCGGCGACTGACGTCTCGTCACACGTGCTGGTGACTGAGAGCCAGTCCGTACGTGCTGAAACAGCGAAAAGAATCGACGGCTCGATCGATCAATTGTCAAAAAGATGACCCGAATGAGCTAGGCACAGTTAAGAGCGACAGTAATTAAGTTGATGGCCTGATGTTGAGTGCGTGACAGTGTGAGAGAAGGAAGCAAAGAGACAGCTAGATAGCTAGCCGACCTCTATATGTGTATCCTTTTGTTACACTACTACAGAACAGGCCTTTGGTCACTTGGGCAAAATGAGCAATAGCTCCCGAAACAATGGCGCCCGGGACTAAAAACACCTTTAGTCCCGGTTGGTAACAAAGAACCGGGACTAAAAGTCCCCAACCAAACGGCTATGGTGTCGAGCATCCGAGGAGGGACTTTTAGTCCCTGGGTTGGTGTTACCAACCGGGACTAAAGGTCCATCTTTAGTCCCGGCCCAGGACACCAGCCGGGGACTAAAGGTTTTGTCCCGTGCAGTGACACCAGCCGGGGACTAAAGATGGGACTTTAGTCCCTTGTTGGTGTTAGGGACCGGGATTAAATCCTTCCCCCCATATTTGAATCCTTCTTCCTCCCCTAGCCGAGCTGCCCGAGCTCACTCTTCTTCTTTGTTCTTCATGTTCTTCATGGTTCTTGCTTGATTTGTGCTCACATCTCCGGCTATTCATTCATTTCATCACTTCTACGCCGTCATTTACTTGTTTAGAGGTTACTAACTTCATCTTCTCAAGTTTTAGCTGCAGGTTATCTCATTTTGTGGTGTTATATATGTAGTTTTTTATTTTTTTTTTGATTTCTACACTATTTTAAACTCCAATCACTTCATCGTTTGAATATTTTAATGTAGATAACTACAATTAAGGCTCTAAAAATTAGTATACACCATTTATTACTATTATGTCTACCATATTTTATGGTTTAGTTAGAAAAAATACTAAATTTATGGTTTTTATTATAATTAGTTTTTAAAAATTAACATTTGATAATACTTTAGTTTATAATTTGTGATCTGGTTAATTAGTTATTATAACTAAGTATAAATAATACATTTGAAGGATTATTTAATTATAACTAAGTATGAATATAAAATTTGTTTAGGAAAAATAAGAATGGAGAATTTTAGGTTATGTGTTAGTTAGTTACTTATAATACTTTATTTTGCAATTTGTGATCGGGTTTATTAGTTAATTTAAACTAGTATGCATGCCACATTTCATGATTAGTTAGAAAAATAAATAAATTTGGTGTTTTTTTTTAGTTTTGCTTGTTTAGAAAAAATAGAAATAGAGAATTTTAGGTTATTTGTTACTTCAATTTCTGTTTATAAAATTAGAAACTTATAATACTTTAATTTGCAACTTGTGACCGGGTTAATTAGTTAATTATAACTAGTATGCCTACCAAATTTCTTGATTATTTAGAGAAATAGAGAACTTTGGTGTTTTTAAATTTTACTTGTTTAGAAAAAATAGAAATAGAGAATTTTAGGTTATTTATTATTTTTATTTCTTTATAAAAAATTAGAAACTTATCATACATTAATTTGCAATTTGTGACCGGGTTAATTAGTTAATTATAACTAGTATGCCTACCAAATTTCTTGATTATTTAGAGAAATAGAGAACTTTGGTGTTTTTTTTTAATTTTGCTTGTTGAGAAAAATTAGAAATAGAGAATTTTAGGTTATTTGTTACTTTTATTTCTGTAGTAAAAATTAGAAACTTATCATACTTTATGTTGCAATGCGCACAATGACACGTGGTTGGATGTACAATGCCGATCGCCGCTCAAAAGAATTCATTGATGGTGTGCATTATTTCTTAAGAGTGGCCGAGGAAAACAAGCGGGATGGATTCATACGTTGCCCATGTGCCTTGTGTCGAATTTGAAGGAATATTCTAGCTCTAGAAATATTCACTCACATTTGTTGAAGTCGGGTTTCATACCAAACTATATTTGTTGGACCAAGCATGGAGAAACCGGGGATAATGATGGAAGAATGTGAAGAAGAACAAGAACAACCGGATCCCCGACGACATTATTGCTCAATTCGGTGGCTTCGATGATACAAAGAATGGGAGAAGTCAAGAAGAGGGAGGTGCTCTTGGTGAAGGTGATGTTCTTGGTGATGCCATTCGTGATGCACGAAAAGAATACGAAAGTGAAAAAGAGAAGGCGAAGTTTGACCGCATGCTAGAAGATCACAAGAAATTACTATACCCATCCGCCCAAGATGGGCAAAAAAAATTGGGTACAACACTGGAGTTGTTGAAATAGAAGGCACAGAATGGTGTATCCGATAAGGCATTTGGATAATTACTAAAGATCCAAAAAAGATGCTTCAACCCTAATGAATTGCCCACCACTACGCATGAAAGCAAAAAGGTCGTCTCGTCCTTTGGGATTAGAAATCCGGAAGATACATGCATGTCCTAACGACGCATCCCTGCACCGTGGCAAGGACTACGAGAATTTAGATGAATGCCCCGTATGTAAAGCATCACGGTATAAGATCAGGCGAGATGACCCTGACGATGTTGAGGGGGAAGAACGTCCCAGGAAGAAAATCCCTGCAAAAGGTTATGTGGTATGCTCCTATAATACCACGTCAAACGCCTTTTCGAAACAAGGACCATGCAAAGTTGTTGCGGTGGCACAAAGAAGACCATAAGGTAGACAACATGTTGAGACACCCCTGCCGATGGGTCTCGGTGGAGAGCAATAGACAGGGGAATTTCGAGTTTGCAAAAGACGCAAGAAACTTGAGGTTCGCTTTAAGTACGGACGGTATGAATCCTTTTGGTGAGCGAGCAAAGAGTCATAGCACTTGGCCTGTTACACTATGTATCTACAACCTTCCTCCATGGTTATGCATGAAGCGAAAAGTTCATTATGATGCCGGTGCTCATCCAAGGCCCGAAGCAACCGGGCAATGACATTGATGTCTATCTAAGGCCATTAATTGAAGAACTCCTACTTTTATGGAGCGAAACAGTGTTCGTGTGTGGGATGAGTACAAACAGAATACTTCGACCTACGAGCACCGTTGTTTTTGACAATCAATGATTGGCCTGCTCTAAGTAATCTTTCGTGGCGATCAAACAAGGGATATAATGCATGCACACACTTGTTTTGATGACCTTGATAGTATATATTTGAAAAAAAATGCGTAAAGGTCGTGGTACCTTGGGTATCGTCGATTTCTTTCTATGAATCACCCAGTTAGAAAGAAAGGCAAGCATTTTAAAGGTAAGGCGGACCACCGATGCAAGCCTCGCAAATGTAACTGGAGAAGATGTATTTGAGATGGTTAAGGATCTGAAAGTAGTTTTTGGTAAGGGACAGGGGCAGCCAACCTTGTTCCAAAAGATGCAAAATGGGGTCATGCACCCATGTGGAAGAAGAAGTCAATATTTTGGGAGCTACCCTATTGGCAAGTCCTAGAGGTCCGGAATGCGATCGATGTCATGCACCTGACAAAGAATCTTTGTGTTAACCTTCTAGGATTCATGGGTGTGTATGGGAAGCCTAAGGACTCACTTGAAGCACGGCAAGACTTGCAGCGCATGGAAGAGCGAGACAACCTGCATCCAGAGAAGACAGATGATGGACGCCAATATTTAAGACCTGCTAGCTACACTCTTAGCAATGAAGAGAAAGAAATCATGTTTAAATGCTTAAGCAGCATGAAGGTCTCATCTGGATTCTCCTCTAATATACAAGGTATAATAAATGTGTCCGAGAAGAAATTTCTGAACTTAAAGTCGCATGACTGCCATGTGCTTATGACGCAATTGCTTTCAGTTGCATTAAGAGGAATTCTACCTCCACATGTACGTCTGGCCACCGTTAAGCTATGTGCATTCCTCAATGCAATTTCTCGGGCAATCAATCCACTTTGGAACTTGCTGCTCTACGAGAATGATGTGGTTCAATGTCTTGTCAGCTTTGAGTTAGTGTTCCCTCCATCCTTCCTTGATATCATGACACACCTCCTAGTTCATCTGGTCAAGGAGATTAATATTCTTGGTCCTTTGTTCCTGCATAATATGTTTCCCTTCGAGAGGTTTATGAGAGTCCTGAAGAAATATGTTCACCAAATAAGTGCTCGGCTAGAAGGAAGCATCGCAGAGGGCTATGGGACGTAGGAGGTCATTGAGTTCTGTGTTGAATTCATTCCCGAACTTGACCCAATTGGTGTTCCCGAATCGCGACACGAGGGGAGACCGAGCGGAAAGGGAACGATAGGAAAGAAAACATACATCGGTGCGGGGGGGGACGATTATTTCAATAAAGCACACTACACAGTTCTTCAAAACTCATCCGTGGTGGAGCCGTATGTCACGAAACACAAGAACTTTCTACGATCCCAGTTCCTAGAGAAGAATGAAGCTTGGCTTATGCGTCGGCACATGGACACTTTCAGTGATTAGTTACGAAAAAGAATGTCGGGGTAATGACCGGATTGATGAGCAACCGTATTTGTTGGCTAGGCAACTATCATGGCACATCCTCACGTTCAAAGGGTACGAGATAAATGGAAATACATTTTGCACCCTAGGCCAAGATAAAAAAAGCACGAACCAAAACAGTGGGGTTCGCGTAGACGCCACCGACCCGAATGGAAACAGACAAACATATTATGGCCGCATAGAGGAGATTTGGGAACTAGACTACGCACCTAATTTTAAAGTCCCTTTGTTTCGGTGCCAATAGGTCAAGAATACCGGAGGCGGGGTAACAGATTGACAAAGACTATGGAATGACAACAAATGACCTCAACAATGTTGGTTACAAAGGTGGACCATTCGTCCTTGCTGCCGATGTGAATCGGTGTTCTATGTGAAAGACATGTCTACAAAACAAAAGAGAGGGAAAAATAACAATAAATCAACGAAAGAGCCAAAACGCCATATAGTTCTCTCAGGGAAAAGAAACATTGTGGGAATTGAGGACAAGTCGGATATTTCGGAAGATTATGAAAGGGATGACCGAATCACGCCTTTCAATGTGACCAAAGATCCGAGCATCATGATAAATGCCGAGGACACTCCATGGTTACGTCAAGATCATGACCAAGGAACATACGTCAAAAAAGAAGATCACTACCGTGCCCGCCTAATAAATAGAGTGTATTAGAGTATGTGTATGTGATAATTGTAACATAAGATGTTTAAATTAGTTGTTCTTATTTTATATCATTTCAAATATTGATATGACATGTGGGATGGAAAGATTTTATATTTAAGTTTCCTATTATAAGGGATGGAAAGATTTTATGTTGTCAAATTTATTATGAAAGCAATTAGACAAAAAGAAATGGAACTGTTATTTTTAACAAATTAATACTTAATATTTTATGTACTATGCAATTAACAAAATTAATCTAATTATTATAAGCATAAAAAATAAGAAAAGAAAAAAAAATCTTTAAAAAATAATCCGATGTAATGGTGAATATCACGTATATCACGATTTTAGAGATAAATAATGATAAATGAACAAAATTTACGTTTAAATAATGCACAAACAAATTTTCTATCAAAAACACCTACTTTAAGATATTTAAATTAAGTAATACATTTTTGCATTAACAAAATACTAATTATTTTTTATATTTAAGTTTGCTATCGTAAAGGATGGAAAGATTTTATATTCCAAAATTTATTATTAAAGCAATTAGACAAAAAAAAATGGAACTGTTATTTTTTAACAAATTAATATCTATTCTTTTATTTACTATACAATTAATAAAATTAATCTAATTATTGTTAGCATAAGTAAATAAGAAACTGTAATATAAATCTGCGGGGGCCAAATAAACCTTTAGTCCCGGACCACAATCCCAACCGGGACCAAAGGCACCCTTTAGTCCCTTGGTTGGTAATACGCACGGGACTAACGGCTGGACCTTTAGTCCCGGTGCGTATTACCAACCGGGACTAAATGGTCTTTAGTCCCGGTTGGTGATAGGCACCGGGACTAAAGGTGCCCGCGGGTATTTAAGCCAGCAGGTCGTCTTCCTCCTCGGGATCGGCGTTGCCCTAGCCGCCACCGCTCCCGCCGTCGTGCGCCCCTCGTCCCGAGCCAGGGGCCGCCGCCGCGGCGCTGCCTCCTTCTTCTCGGCGCGCCCACAGCGCGCCGTCCTCGGAGGCGCGCCGCCCGCCGCCACCCCTCGTCCCCGAGCCGGATCGCCTTCACCGCCGCTCCCTCCTTCTCCGCCACCCCTCCTCCCCGAGCCGTCGTCGCGCCCGCCCGCTGCCTCCTTGTCCGGCCAACCGCCTCCGCCTCCTCCTCGTCAGGGCGCCTCCCCGAGCCTCCCGAGCCGTCCCACGCTGCCTCCCCGGGCGTCCGCCTCGCCGCCCGGTCCAACCGCCTCCGCTCCTCGTCCTCGCCCGGCCAACCGCCTCCGCCCGCCCGGCGCCCGCCTCTCTTCTCCGGCCCGGAGGCCCGCGGCACGCCGTCGCAGCCCGGCCTCCTCCTCCTCCTCCGGCCGAGGCCCCCGCCGCCGCTCGCACGCGCCGTCGAAGGGCGTGAGCCGCCGTCCGAAACGCCGTCAAGGGTGAGTGCCGCCGAGCTAGCGGTGTATGCATGTGTTGTATGCGTTGCGTCGGCCATCGAGTCGGCCAGCGGTTGTGCGTCTCTGTTGGGCCGCCATCGAGCCGCGGATCATGCGTATATGTGTGTTGCGTCGGCCATCGAAGTCGATCTCGTTTGTGTTGTCTTGGCGGCGGCCATCGAGCCGGGGCGATGCATGTATTTGTGTTGTGGCCCATCGAGCCGAGAGCATCTCCATGCACAATTTGGAGAGAGAAAGAGAACACGTACACGCCGACGAACGGCGTATATCATAATTCGTTTTATTCGAAACCCTAACGACGTCCCAACGACCGGACGAGCGAAGATACGCCCTAGCGGCGGCCTAGCGGCGACCCGGACGAACTAAGGCACGACCCGACGAGCGAAGATACGACCTAGCGGCGGCCTAGCGGCGGCCCAATACGACCTAGCGATTAACGTAGGCACGACCTAGCGACGACCCAATACGACCTAGCGATTAATTTTATTAATGGTAACTTATAATGTAATTATGTTTAGTAACTTGACACCGGATTATAAGTGTAACTTATAATATAATTAACTTTATTAATGGTAACTTATAATGTAATTATGTTTAGTAACTTAACACCGGATTACAAGTGTAACTTATAATATAATTAACTTTATTAATGGTAACTTATAATGTAATTATGTTTAGTAACTTGACACCACATTATTAGTATAACTTATTATATAATTAACTTTATTCATGGTATCTTATAATGTAATTATGTTTAGTAACTTGTCACCACATTATTAGTATAACTTATAATATAATTAACTTTATTTATGGTAACTTATAATGTAATATCTAAGGTTTTGTAATATTGTAATATTTTAATAGAATGGCAAGTAACTTCATTAATAATAGTAATGTCACGTGACTTTATTATGTAACTTTATGTCAAGTAACTTTATTAATGGTACTTTTATTTAACTTTATTAACTTTCTCATGTCATGTGACTTTATTATATAACTTTATGTGAAGTAACTTTATTAATGGTACTTTTATTTAACTTTATTAACTTTCTCATGTCATGTGACTTTATTATGTAACTTTATGTAAAATAACTTTATTAATGGTACTTTTATTTAATTTTATTAACTTCCTCATGTAATATCTAAGGTTTTGTAATATTGTAATATTTTAATAGATTGGCAAGTAACTTCATTAATAATAGTAATGTCATATGACTTTATTATGTAACTTTATGTCAAGTAACTTTATTAATGGTACTTTTATTTAACTTTATTAACTTTCTCATGTAATATCTAAGGTTTCTCATGTATATTTTTCTTTTTTTTTTGTTGTGGCGCTACATGACAAATTGAATTCTAACATCTTTTAATTAACAACTTTTGCAGAAATGGCCGATCCGAATGATAACATGGATGAGGCAATGATGGACCTAATCAACAAATAAGCGGCAATCAAAATCCCCAAGTCCAAGGTGATGACAATGAACAAATAGATGATGGGAGTCGGTATTTCCGCTGATTATGAAGAACTTGTGGGAGACAATCCTGATGAGGTCTATCTACAATCTAGTCCATATGTATATACATGAAATTAAAAAGAATGGCTTTTGTATTAATATATTTATACTTTTTTGTATAGCCCTCTGGATCGGCGACAACTACCAGGAGTAGTAGAAAAGTGCGAGGTCCGAAGAAGCCGTTGGAGGGTCGGTACATTCTGTCGGAATTCGACGAGGGTACAGGCCAAGTACTTGGGGAACATTCAAAGAAATTTGTTGCGCACTGTGGATACCTAGTAAGGGACAGGCTCCCGATCAGTGCTCGAGAATGGAGGCAACGGAAAGATGACCCTACTATTAGTTATGTCTCAGATCGTGGCAAGGAATTGCTATGGCTAGATATCCTTCAAGACTGCTATTCTCAAGTGGCGTAAGCTGGAACAGGAGATTGTTGACAAGGGGATGGAACCAGAATCGTGACCGCCCCTGAAGCCAAGTATTGGTTCTTCGGTCATGGGGAACCCTGGACCTAGAGACCGGAAAGGTAGTGTACGGCGAGAAGCTGCAGAGAGTGGGACAGAGAATGGCCTATGCCCGAGGATTAGTTGAAAGTGGCACCTGGCAGCCAAATAGAGAGAAGGATGAGCTGACATACGCCCGGAGACCGCCGAACACGGGGGCGAACAAGAGGCTATGGGGAGATATCGTGGGAGCATGGCTTCCCTAAAGATAGACCCACTTATAGAAGCCGCCAAAAAAAGAAGGAAGAGGAGGCAGAGCGATTGCGTAGGTTGGAGGCAATGGTAATGGAGTCACGCGAAGCGGCTCGTGAAGCGATACAGCGAGAGAAAGCACTTGAAGAGAGAATGAACGAGGAAATCAAAAGGCAAGTGCAGGAAGCAATAAGTTCTATACAAAGGCAAACTGCATCAGAGCCTAGAGTCAATATTAGCCCCCCCGGTCAGTTGAAAAGCAGTTGCGCTTCCACGGAGGTGCCAAGTATTCAAGACGACGTGGGGCTGCGCTTTCCGGTGGATGACGTCACTGAACCTCTGACAACATGTGAGCTGCACATTCCACAGGGGGCTGCCACAGTCATGGTTGCTGTCGGTGTTGTAACTCCTATCGACCCTACGAAGACAACAAGAATCCATGGGGTGATAGTTCCAGCTGGATATGCTAGTGTCTCGGTGGATAAAGTTGTCAAAGGCTTCGAAAATGTGCAGCTTGAGATAGAAGGAGGTGATGGAGAGAAGACTCTAGGACAAGCAGAGAAGGCTTTCATTTGTTGGCGCAAGCGCTACATCATTATTCCTGGGGCATCACCTAGTAGTCTACCACCACCTCCTCGTCATGAACCTAACCCTAGGTGCGGATGAAACTTGACGATACATTTATTCACTAACTTTATTTTGCATTCCCTTAGTTAGCGGTTTACTCATATACCTCTTTGGTTTCACAGGTGGTCACCAACATGTCATAGTGCTGCGGGTGATGACGAGGCGAGGTAAGACACGGCCATCGCCTCGGGCTGCAACGCCGCCTCCTCGGGCTCCAACGCCGCCACCTCGGGCTCCAACACCGCCACCTCGGGCTCCAACCCCGCCACCTCGGGCTCCAACGCCGCCTCCTCGGGCTCCAACACCGACACCGGCTGCCCCTTCGCCTCCACGTCGGGCTCCAACACCCCCACCGGCCGCCCCATCGCCTCCACACGTGGCTCCAGCGCCAAAACCGGTGGACCCACCATTGAAGAAGAGGCCGGCCACATGATCAAATGTGTCGGCCGCCCGCCGCCAAAAAAAAAAAAGCCTCTCGAAAAGAAACAACCCGTCATTCCTAAGAAGTCATCATATGAGAAGACTGGCTGCGAGAAGATGCTTCGGTAAAAGTCGATGTGGGCAGGTTTCTTCAAGAGACTTAAGGATAAAAGAGAATCCAAGCGAAACCCCGAGAAGCCCTACCTCTTACTAAAGCCAACATCTACGGCAAAGGGTTGAGGCTCAACAAAAAAAGAGGCATGAAGCTCAGAAAGAATCATCATCTTTATCTGACTATGATCGCACTCTAACCAAATCCCTAGAAGAAGAGAAGAAGAAAGAGAAAAGAGCACGCAAGGGTGTAGCACAGCTCGGGGAACAATCAAAGTAAAGAGAAAAGAGCACGCAAGGGTGTAGCACAGCTCGGGGAACAATCAAAGTAATCAGTGCCCCCGCTAGTCATTGGGAATGAATATGGTTCAAACATCGACGTGCTAGACCAGCAGATACCTCCAGATTTAAACTATGAGGATCTTGAAACCTTTTTTGCGGAAACTGGTCTTAGCTTATATGGTGGCCTATGTGGGTTAAAGTTGCAGTTAGCTTGGGCAGCCTGCGCGCTGTGAGAAAAGGAGATCGTGTTGATCACTCCTTGTACTTTCGTTTAAAGTTGAAGTAGCGAGTAGCTGTTAATCGTCTTTTGAAGTAGATGAAGGCTCCGGCCTGATGTTGGTGATCCCTTTGAGATTGCAGGGTGCGTTGGTTTGATGGCAGTAGCGTGTAGTTTTTCTTTGTTTGTTCTGAACCTGTCAAGAACATTGTAATTTCGTTACCCTGGTAATGAAATTCGGCTTCGGCCCTGGTGGAAAAAGCTTATCCCAAATGATAGCTGGGGCAGCAATTGAAAGTGCTCGTGAAATTGATCATTGGCAGAAGACATATGAATATGGCAAGAGTCTATTCAACCCCGCGGCCCTCAAAGAAACTTGGCACGCAAATGTACTTGCTCAACCAAGGGTACCTAGCAGCGTGTGGGCGAAGAGTAGATGACTATATTTATGTTCGATTAGAAACCATCATTACTTCCGTGGTGATGATGTTATTTATGTTCAATTTAATGAGCTACACCAGCTACGCCACATGGACGCTCGGACAAAGCTCTAATCACCGCTTCTGTCGTAAGTGATTCTTTCTTTTAATAATATCATCAGAAATTATCATGTATATATAACCAATTACATAAACCGGCTATACATATGCGAAACATGATGAGGGACCTCCGAGCTAGAAATGATAAGGAGATTGGATTTGTAGATCCTTATGTTGTATTCAAAGACCCCAAGACTCCGTATGTCTTATGGAGACGTCAAACGGAGAGAAATCTTCGGAGGTACTTGATCAATCAAAAGGATAAAAGATATATACTCTTTCCCTATAACTTTAAGTAAGTATCGTTATCGTGTGTACATTCTATTAAACCCATTATTCAGATTAGTATGAAGATATATAATTATTTTGCCTACACACAAATGCAGCTTTCATTGGATACTAATTGTGATTGATCTCTGCAATCTCATTTGCTAATCTATGACTCGTTGAGAAAAACCACAGAAGATTATCAAGAAATGATAGATATTATTCAAGGGTAACTTCGATCTCTAAATATTAATTTGAGCTCTTTAACTCGGTAATAAATAATTAATAATGATCGTTTTATTGCTAGGGTTTGGGCCGGGTTCGTGCAAAGAACACCGTCCGATTTGAAAGCGCCACTTTCAAAGCCTATCCTACTTCAATGGATTCTACTAAGCAGCCATCGGGCAAAAATTTGTGTGGCTACTATGTCCAAGAATTTCGACGGTCTATGAAAAAAGAACAAATCTTGAGCACGCAAAAAAGTATGTAACATGTATATATAATAAGTTCATTTCATTTATTTGTTGCTATTTAATAAATCTTATTCATACCTATAACTTTTTTCTTTAATGTCTACTAAAGGAGACGTGGTTGAGGCGTAAGGTGTTGGATGAAGTCCGCCTAAAAGGAATTCGAGACAATCGCAGGGATTTCTTAACGACCAGTCCCGAATCCCGCCGGCGAGTACTACTTCAACCCTGACGAGCCAATGAAACCAAACCAAGATGATCATTTGTACGATGCTTGAGTGGCGGAGCACAATTAAGTTGTAAATACTTTATCCGTGATGGATATGTGTAAATATTATATTATGGACCTATAGACATGTATAATATATAAATAGTGTTATATAGTATATTTATATGTAATGCTCTAAATTATATAAATTATAGGTGCGCGTCTACGTAAACAAACAGCGAACAATACGCATTCGAAAATAATAATAATATAATTGTAAACTAGAAATAGAAAACCAAAAGAAAAGAAAAGAAAAAAGAAAAAAACTCTTTAGTCCCGGTTGGTAACACCAACCGGGACTAAAAGGGGCAGGCCAGGCGCACCACCCGGCGCACCCTTTAGTCCCAGGTGGACCTTTAGTCCCGGGCCGCGGAACCGGGACTAAAGGTGGGACATTTAGTCCTGAAATCTTAGTCCCGGCTCCGCAGCCGGGACTAAAGGCCGTTTAGGCCCGGGGCTAAAGCCCATTTCTGTAGTAGTGTTATTAGTTGGGATGATATCTGTTTCAAGAAAGGAACTAGGTAGTAGCTAGGGAAAGATATAGACCTGCTGGACCCATTCCAACAGGACAGCAATCAGAACAAGTTTCAGTTTCAGGTAGTTAGCGTTTCATCATTGTTCCGAAGAAGCCTCAACAAGGTTGCCCATGCAATGCAAATTCAAGTTCTGAAGAGCTTCCGTTAGTTGCTGTTTTTAGATCAAAGACTTTCCATTGCTGCTTAGGACTAGGCGAACATCAGATGATTGGAGAAATTTTATGGCACGCAGTAGACACTTCTTGTTTGGTTGGCTACTATATATACCTTGAATGATTTATGTTTTTTAGAAAAAACTATGAAGACTTATGTCGTATAGTACTATAGAGTATAGACTAGAGTGGCGATCCCTTTATTTGGATTGGATCAGGTCAGGTGTCGGCAACATACATGATCCTCCTGTGCCTCTTGCCATCACGCAACCATAACACTTTGTGATAAGTAACAGCAATCGCAGCTATACCTATCGCATCCATCTATCGGTCGATCGATCCAGATCGAATCTCCCATGATTGCGTTGCCGTTTGCCCGATTTCGGGGCTCATACATGCACACGGCCGGTCAGTCATTGTGCATGCAACTGAGATAGATCTCTCAGTCTCAGAGCTACAGCATCTAGTAGCTCATCATCACCTGGACCCAAAAGTACGTGCGCGCCGACTAGCATAGCATATCATGGATCAATGATTGCGTTGGCTCGGTGGGGATCATCACGCGAGCTCTCGTCGTCGTCGTCACTGGCCGGTCACAATCGACGCCATGCATCCTGACCCAATGATTGGAATCGGATCTTTGCAGGCATGGCGCGTACGGCCGTCTGTACATCGAGCTCGTCTATCGATCTCACCCTTACCTTCCTTTGGATCATCCATGCACTTACAACACTCAACCAAGCCTTTGCCAAGTATATATCGGTTTTTGCTGAGTGTCTCTGAATCCGATAGTGGCAGGAGAGGGGAGACAGATCCATGCTCGGTCGATCGAGGCTTTGCTGAGTGTCTCTGAATCCGATAGTGGCAAGAGAGGAGAGACGGATCCATACTCAGTCGATCGTCTTAGATCGATCGACCTCTAGCTGTTGCTGGTCGTTGCTGCTTCTGTTGCCTCTCTGCGTGCCGCCTCTGCTGGTTGCCTGACGGCCGGCGCTGCCGCACATACGGACACACAGGGTGGCCACTAGTACAGAATTGCCTTTTAGTCTCGGGCCTCAAGGCCTTTTAGTCCCGGTTCTGGAAACCGGGACTAGGAAATCGGGACTAAAAGTCCTGATAGAACCGGGACTAAAAGTAGTTTATTCCGCAAAAAATATATGCGGTGCTAGGATTCGAACTCAGGCCATCCACTCTAGTCTTAGCTTGCACGCACTGACCAACTGAACCCCACCGTGCATGTGACATGCAAGAGATACACTTTCCTTTTAGATTCGGTCTGGAAGCACCTTTAGTCCCGGTTTGAGATACAAACCGGGATTAAAGGTCCCTTTAGTCCCAGTTCGTGTCTCAAACCGGGACTAAAGGGTCTACCTTTAGTCCCGGTTGGTATTACCAACCGGGATTAAAGATTAAGGACTTTTAGTCCGTGTTGGTAACACAAACCGGAACTAATGGAGACCCTTTAGTCCGGGTTGGTAATACCAACCGGGACTAAATCATTTTTAGTTCCGAACGCAAAATTTACAGGGACTAAAGCTCATTTGCCGCATCGACGAAAGACCGTTTCTGTAGTAGTGGGCCCCAGGCCCCCAGCAGCTCCCGGCGATACATTCCATGGAGCCATGCATTTGGTCAAATCATATATTGTGCATCCATCAAATCATCGCTCATCTGTCCTCTTCAAGCTTGTGTAGCTTAATTATATTAGCACGTACGTGCTTGGCTGCTCGCCGCGCCACAAACTCAAAAATGATAGCTAGCTGGAGTAGCTCGCAGTCGCAGCTGAATATGTGCTGCACACGGCACGGCCGACACCTGACGGACTTTTTTATTTTTTAATCCTTTTTTACAAAATATTCCAATAATATTCCCACCCAAATAATATTTGCACATATAGCCCTTTTTGGTCGCGCCGGTGGAGCTGGCGTGACCAAATTGGTCAAACGCGCCACATACATTGGCGTGACAAGATCTTACACGTTGGACGTCATTTCCGACCTGGAAAATCTTGTCACGCCAATGCATGTGGCGTGACAGTATGGTCTTGTCGCGCCACCCGGAGTGGCGTGACAAGACTGAATTTTCAAAAAACATAACTCTTCCATACGACGTCGGATGAAGGTGATTTTTATATGAAAATTGTAGCTCTCGACGAGATCTACGACTTTCTAGTTTTGAGTTTTTTGATTTGAGGACATTAAGATGCTCAAAAAAAATCAAATACTTTTTCAGCACCATAATAAACACGTATAAAAGCTCGTCGCTTTTGAAAATTCATATCTTTTTTGTATGGTGTCAAAAAAAGATACCTTTTATATCAAAGTGGTAGCACAAAATGATATCTACAACTTTTTAGTTGAAAGTTTTTTATTTGAGGGCGTTAAGATGCTCAAAAAAATAATATAGTATTTCAACACCATAATATAGTATTATGGAGCTGAAATACTATATTACTTTTTTGAGCATTTTAATATTCTCAAATGAAAAAACTTACAACTATAAAGTTGTAGATATCATTTTGTGCTGCAACTTTTATATAAAAAGTATCTTTTTTGACAACATACAAAAAAGATATGAATTTTCAAAAGGGACGAGCTCTTATACGCTGTTTATTATGGTGCTGAAAAAGTATTTGATTTTTTTTGAGTATCTTATTTTCCTCAAATGAAAAAACTTAAAACTAGAAAGTTGTAGATCTCGTCGAGAGCTACAATTTTTATATAAAAATCATCTTCATCCGATGTCGTATGGAAGAGTTATGATTTTTTGAAAATTCAGTCTTGTCACGCCACCCCCGGTGACGCGACAAGACATACCGCCACGCCACATGCATTGGCGCCGACAAGATTTTCCACGCCGGAAACGACGTCCAATATAAGATCTTGTCACGCCAATGCATGTGGCGTGACAGCGTTATTTGTCACGCCAGCCCCACCGGCGCCGACCAAAAGGGCTATATGTGCAAATATTATTTGGGTGGGAATATTATTGGAATATTTTGTAAAAAGGGATTAAAAAATAAAAAAAATCCACACCTGACGACCCAGCTGATAATGTTACTGTAGAGGCGATCGATCACCACCTGATCCCTTTTTGACCTGATAAATATCTCCTTGTCAGGTGATCTGCACCATAAGCCTCACAAGGACAATGCTACAATCCTACTTATTGTTCATGCTTTGGTCAGCTGGAGAGGTAATGCAAGTCCCCTCCGAAATGAAGGCAACTGAACTGAAACTCAAATTAAACCCATAGCTAGCATCTACGATCCTAATATGAATTTTGCCTAAAAACACCTCTCCGAATTGTGGCTGTTTGGTTCCCGCTACAACTAATCTAAGGCAAGTGAGCTATAAAAGGTGCTATAGCTAGATTTTGGAGCCACACATAATTTGCCATGTGTAAGAGAATCTTATCATTTTTTTACTCTATGACATGTGTAGCCTAAAAGTATCTTGTCTAAGTTAATTAACAACAAAACCCGTACCGGTATGATCACACTTACCTACTGTGAAGTGTGTCAAAGTGTGGTTAGCAACCAAACGCCAACTAATTACTCCCTCCTATCTCCTTCATCTAAGCAAAACAATTTTATTCAAAAATCTCCATATTATCTTGGGACTCACCAGCATTTATTATCTCTTTGCTGCTCATTGGCTACCACTTGCCAGCATTTATTGTCTCTTTGCTGCTCATTGGTTATTCCTTGCCCGATTAAATGCAAACTGAGTGCATTTGCTCTGCTCCTTGGTCACTGTGCCAAAGGCTGATAGAAAGAAGATAAATAAATGGAGGGAGTATATAGCAAAGTCTATATTCAAGATTTTCTATTATTACTAGTCGATCGGCATGTGCTTCCGTACATACTAGAATCTTACACGATACACGATACACACTATATGCTCATAGACATTTTAAAATTTCTATTCAATTGCGATAGACATATTAATAATTGATTCATATGTTTTTTTTTTTTCACATACATAGTCCCCCACCCCTCTACTTATGTCACTTTCGTGTATCTTCAACATGGATTGAGTTAAAATGTGCGCTTAAGTATAATAGATGTTGTAGTCCCTGTCTCGTGATGCCATCAATATAAATTTTGAACTTATTAGTTGCTCATTTTTGGTCCACTTAAGTTGAAACTGTTATGTTTTTGTTGTTTTTTCATAAGGATATGTGGGTAATTATTTTAAAAGAAAATATACCCAATTGGCTCTTATTATCAATGTTTATTAATTAGTCTTATAAAATGGTGTTCTCATGTGCCTTTCTAATTTTGAGTTAATTTCTAGGATATATATTTTTGTCCATTTCATCTCATGAGGATTAACATTAACACTCCTTTCTAATTATTTCTAGTGAGTCTGTGTTAGCCACTTCTAGCGCAGGTCACACCCAAAGCGTGACGTGTTGCGACTAGAGCCACCTCACGTCTACAGTGTGGAGGATCCAAGCCCTCATGATAGGCTCCCTCTTTGTGAGGGAGGAATCCTAGAGTATGAAGGAAGCCACGATAAGGTGAACCCATGGAAGGCACAATGATAGCAGAAGGCTCCAGGTAGCGGCAAAAGATGTCTGGGGCATAGTTCCTATTAGACGTCTCGGTTGTAAGAATTGATTGAACATTCCTAACATGAAGAATACTAGGGCTTAGATGCCTGAACTAGGATAAATCTCTTGTGTGTACTCATGCATGTAGGGCTTAGCCACCGGACTCACACATCAGCCCACGCCGAACAACCCGATTATAATCGCAGAAAATGAAAGGACAAAACTCTTTCTGAAGAAGGGAGACCCCCCAAAAAATCATTTTGATTGTAATGCTTCGTGTTCTGTTCATAATGGTAGACGTGGCTAACTTTTTAGAAAATGAGATAGATCTAACAGCTATTACTAGTAATTGTGATTATAATCTATCAAACTAAAGATTGGATGTTTTTTTTATCATTGTGAGAACTTTTATTTTTTTTTTTCCTCTAGTACACATTGCCCACCGCCACCGCTAAACCATTTTGCCTCATACAACTCTTTTTAAACCAGTAGTGACAACAAAAAAAGAAAATCCTTGGTGGAACCATTGTTGACATTGTGATGTTATATATAACGTAACACCACCGTCAATCGAAAGATATGTGCTCGGCTGAAGTCTGAGAAGCGTGTCAAAATTTTGGTCAAAGTCTGTTTGTACCTCGCTCGATCGTCATCATTACTAGAACCACAAGAAGGCTTGCGGTTGTGAGATCGTTTTCACGCAATTGATGATGACAAAAGGTTCCTTGTGTTAGATTCAGGGGAGCGTTTGTACGACGCAGGCGATGTGGATGTTGGTACGGGGTGGGAAACTGGGAAAGGGCCTTTGGCTCCCTTTCTCAATACGGGTCTCATCTTCGCCGAACCTTTCGTACGGGCCTTATCTTTCGCAGGTGATGTGGATATACTAGGTACGACGCAGGTGATGTAAGTACACTGTACCTGCATTGCATGCATGCATGCATGTGAATTATTCTGCAGTCAAATTTCCAATCTAGATTCTCCATAGTTGTATCATCTTTGGCGATCGAGCTATATATCGAAAAGAAAATCTACCTATCTGTGTGTCTACCTATCCATCTGCTTTATATATATCTACTATCTATCTATCCACGGAGAAAAAATCTATCTAGTAGCTACTCCCTCCATCCCAAATTATAAGACGTTTGACTTTTTTTTACACCAAATTTGACCACTCGTCTTATTCAAAAAATTTTACAAAATATCATATCTTTTGTCGTGGTTTGCTTTATTAATGATAGTTCTTCAAGAATATCTTAAATTTGGCAATATTTATACAAATTTTTTAAATAAGACAAACAGTCAAATTTGGGATAAAAAAAGTCAAAATGTTATAATTTGGAATGGAGGTAGTAGTAGTTTACACGAGTGGAGTATCAACATACACGTGTGACGAATGAATCATCATCATATCAGTGATCACCCAGTGGCTGCGTGCTGTCCTCTCAACCAACCTGTCAATTACTAGCACAGCATGCATTTCACCATGGCAGCTGATCAGTAAAGGCCACGAAATAGTTTCGCATGGCGGCAGCTTGTTCCGGCATTTCCATTCCATGCATGCAGTGCATGAACAGCAACTTCTCCATCACTACGTACCACTATATAAGAGCGCCATGATCCCCCACGAGTCCGCACTGCACTTTGCACCGGAGCGAAGCTAGCTAGCTTCTCCTCTCATCATCATCATCCGGACATTACCACATTGTGAGCGCTCGATCGATCGATCGGCCATGGAGAACCGCCAGCACCACCTGCAGCAGCAGCAGCAGCAGCCGGCCGCCGCTGCCGCTGCCGCCGCGAGCTCCTCCCCGCAGTACCGGGGCGTGAGGCGGCGGAAGTGGGGCAAGTGGGTGTCGGAGATCCGCCAGCCCGGCACCAAGGTCCGCGTCTGGCTCGGCAGCTTCGACTCCGCGGAGGCGGCGGCTGTGGCGCACGACGTGGCGGCGCTGTGCCTGCGCGGCCCGCGGGACGCGCAGCTCAACTTCCCGGGCTCCGCGGGCTGGCTGCCCCGCCCGGCCAGCACCGACCCAGCCGACATCCGCGCCGCCGCGGCCGAGGCGGCCGAGCGCGTGCGCCGCGAGCCCGCGCTCGTCGGCACCGCCGAGCCCGGCGGCGCCGGCGGCAGGGTCGTCGCTCCCGCCAGCAGCAGCCGCCTTGACCTGCAGGCCGTGGGCGACGAGTTTGACGACGACCTCGCGTCGCCCAGGCTGTGGACCGAGATGGCAGAGGCCATGCTGCTGGAACCACCCAAGTGGGGCCCGGATGGCAGCGACGGTTCCGATGGCTCTGGCTCCCAGCATTGGCCCCAGGGGTCCCTGTGGGATTAGCCTGCGTGCCAAGTCAGCTCAGCTCTCGCTCTGCTATAGTATAGTAGTGCCTGCCCTGATGTGTCCACGTGGCGCTCTTCCTTCGCTGGTTTTTTTTTTTTTTTTTTTTTTTATGATCTGTCGACATCCACATAATAATAGTATTGTTATGGATGTTGACCATGTTGTCTGTTTCAGAACCAGAATGTTATAAGTGAGTTAATTCTCAAATCACATGATGACGAGCCGGCGGACATGGCAAGACAAGCTAATTAAGGATCCATGGATCAGTCAGCAAATCATGATGTTCTCCTCCATACATAAAATTTGTGGTACTGTGTAGCATATAAATTTTTCATTTGCTTTCATGTATATTTCATTTCTCTTTACGCTTGCCAACTTACGAATATCGAGAATTAATCTTGTCTAATATACACAGCAAGGTACATATATGTATGACATTTGCTTTCCCTTTGTATATCTCACATGATGATAGGCCATCGCTATGGCTTGCTGAGGATCATCAAGTACGGTAAATGCCATGATATATCAATCAATGTGATGTCTTTAGGTAATTGTATGAACCATAAATTTAAAGAAATAAGTACCCGAGAGATACCTTTGATGGATCATAAAAGATATGTGGAAAACAAAAGGAATTGGCTCATTCATTGGAATAACATGCATAGGCATGCATTAATTTAACATACATCTCCCTGACAATGATTCGAATTTAAGGCTGCTTGACTGGGTACTGCATCCCCTAAAGCAGTAGCATGATCTTCGTATGAGAATTTGAAACATACTCCTTCAGTAAAAAAGAATCTAGTTATAGACTTTGGATAAGTCAAACTTTTTAAGTTTAGTTAAGTTCTAAGGAAAAATATCAACATTTATGTCTCCAAGTGGATTTACTGTGACAATATATATTCCATAACTAATGTAATGATACTTATTCAGTATTGTAAGTGTTAGTAATTTGTTGTATAGATTTGATAAAAATTAAAATTGTTTGACTGTTTGCAAAGTGGAATTGTATTTTTTAGGAAGGAAGGAGTATATTATATTGAAATTGCCACACGCAAAAACCCCTAGCAATGTCGGATGCAGAATGAGGGGCAAGAGGGGCTAAAACAATGGAGATGCTGATTTGCGTGAAGATTTAATAGTGATTCGAGGCTTTTGCTATAGTAAATTTAATGGTGATTAGCTGCTCCCCCCCTCCCCCCCTTGGATCCGCCACTGCTGGCCCCTAGTTTTATCCTTTAATTACTTGAAAATGATATAACCATCCTATCATATAGTATCAATAAAGTTTGCCCTGTTCCTAAAAAAAGAGACAAAGACTCTTTTTCTCTGTAAGTGAAGCATCCACAAGCACATAATAATGCTAAAAAAGTGGAAGCCCCTCCTTCGATACTTTAGAACAATACATAGGGTATTTGGTTTTACAGATAATTGGACCTTGCCAAATTTTGGGTAACACAAACTGAATAAAAGTGAAAGAATTGTAAGAACCATCCCATATCCTCCATAAAGTGTCACCAACCATAGGCGGACTCACCTCTCGGCGACCCCGGCCAGCCACTCGAGCTCCGCTACGAAGACATAATGATATGATATATAATGAAATTATTATGCTATCTAAAGGATTGATAATATATTTTTCTATAGAAACTACACATCATACTAAATTTTGCCCAAGCTCTAAAGTTTTACTGGGTCCGCTACTATCACCAAAAATTTGTTACAGGTAGTTTTAAAATTTTAGTTATTATACTAAGCGGGCCCATGAATGATTTCACTTAATAATTTGTATTTTTCATTCTACAATTTGTTAGGGTTCGCCAGCGACTCATGTCATATTGTTCGAATAGTATTTTTCTCTCACAGCAAATCAGTCAGTTTATCTTATCAGCTGGTTTATGTGACCAGCGGAGCACTCTAAAAATGAATTTAGACAAACTTAAGGTTGAAAGGACTTTCTTCGGTCCATAAACAATTCAGTCTGATCGGCTGGCTGCAGCGACGAGGCGACGAGGCCTACCCGGTGCAGGCCGTAAAATATTTCCATGTATCCGTTGCAATTTCAAAACAAAATCACACGCGACATGGTCCACCCCCACGGTGGAGGCCTAGAGGCTAGAGCCCTAGACCAACGAGGCCTGCCCATCCGAACACAGCCTCGAGGTCGAGGCCACATCCTCGACGAGGGCACGAGCCCAGGCAAATTTTCAATCCCTGAACCCAAAGCCCAGGAGGCCCACGAGTGCGTCGAAACGCAATGCACGCCGGCGACTCGGAGAGCCGCGCCGCCTTGAATTCGAACGTTGGAGTCGTCCCCGAGTCCAGCTCGTGCCATGTTCATCCATCCCCGCAGCCGCAGCCGCAGCCGCAGGCGACACCGCGACAGCATTTACTACCGTTGCGTTGCGCCACCTCCCGTCCTGCCCCCTCCTTCCCGTCGAGGCTCCGAGCCGTTAGAGCAGCCGCCTCTCCCCCGCCTCCTCCTCCTCCTCCTCTCGCCAACGCCTCCACCGCACTAAAGAGCGCGGATTAACTCCAGGGCGGGGGCGAGGGCGAGCCTCCTCACCTTCACCTCCATTACGATTCGTCTCCTCTCCGCCGGTCCGCCCCCTTCCTTGGCGAGCATTAGTAGGTGAGCCCTCAACCTCCCGCTCTTCCGGCCCGCGTCCCTTTCCATTGGCCGGTGGATTTCGACTGCGTTGCGCTCTCGGTACTACCGGTACGATCCAGGCTCTTGATGGGTTCCCGCTAGTGCAGCGGTTGGGGCTGGGACGCGCGCGGCCTTTCGGTTGGTGAGCGCCGCCATCGTGGCCTTGGTTGGTAGGGTTCCCGGCTTCCCGCTTCCCGCTTCCCAGGGGTACCAGTGTACTACTAGTACCGCGCACGCGCAGCCGGGTTTCTAGCTGGTGCGCGCGCGTTCATGCGCGGCCGGCGCTTTGGTAGCTTGGATGTTATTCGAGGTAGGAGGAGGACAGGGAGGGTCGCCGTGTGCGCCCCCAGTTCTTGCCAACCGTGTCTTTCTTTGGTTCGGGTTCCGTTGCCTGATGTGTCTGCTGGAGGTTTGATTTGCCGTTTCATACTCTCGCTAGCGGGCCCTGCTGGCGACGCGCGAGTGATTTTTGTCTCAATGTGCTCCGGAATTGTTTTGGGCTCTAAAGGGATTCCGGTTGAGAAGCAAGTTTTGCAGATTTTGGGTTTCGGAGATCCCCTTTCCTGTTTCAATCCTGTGGTGTTTCTTTCACTTATCCTGACACCGTGGTTCCCGATGCTGTGCTTATGTGATGGTAAATTTGGTGCTGCAGATATCAGTACATTCCTGCTCTGCTGAGGCCGGCTTTGTAGGTGGTAACAACAGGAGCAAACAACAATGGCTGCTGATGTTGGGCTGCGATTCAACGGCTGGTCGTACTCAGATTTGCCTTACAACGACCAGAATGCACAGGTTACGTTCTGCTTTCCTAATCATTCATTCCACTGTAATTTCTAAAAATTGTCAACTGAAATCCCGGACCTGTGTTGTTGATATGTCAGGCTGATGCTGCTTAGATCCAGGCTTTGTACTATCCTTGTGTTTCCTTACATAATTTTTACATAACGGCTCTGTGTTTCGTTCTTTGTCATTCAGATCTTTTGACTAATCACATATCCTGAATTCTCATGTTTCTTTTTGTCTGGTTTTCAGGATTCTTCAGTTCAGGACATGGTGCTCAATCATGGCTCAGTGTCATTTGGTAGATTTGCTGCAGAATCCTTGTCATGGGAGAGAAGGTCAGTGTTTGAACATAACAGACGCCAAGAGGAACTAAGCAAGCTCACAGCCCCTGGTTTGGTTGCACAAAAGAAGGCGTTCTTTGAAGAATATTACAAGAGGGCAAGGCATCTCAAGGCTCAGGGAAGATTGCATCAGACTGAAGCTGCAATGGAGGAGAATGACGTCACTACTCTTGGCCATAGCAGCCAAGAAGATGAATTGCCTGCAGCTGCAGCTATCTCTGAAGATCCAGTAGCCAGTGCTCCAAGTTCTTGTTTTGAGCCTACAACTGAAGTTGGCTCATCAGATGAGAGCAAATGCCAAGATGCTCATGACCTTGGGTACTTGACATTTAATCCTTTATTTTCTCAGACAGCAGGCTTGCCAAACATTCAAGAGGAGGAGAGATCTAGCTCTGGTCAAAAGCATGGATTCAATTGTGAAGCTATTGAGAGAAAAGTTGACAATGATGAAAATGATGAAAATAATGTTGCTGGGTCCAGGATTGTCTTACCAATAACAAGTCTACAATCAGAATATCTCAAAGTTGATCCTGAGAAGAGTAGGGCAAACAAAAACATACTTGTTGCTAGTAGGTCAAGAAAGGTATCAAAGGTAATGTCTTGATATCAGATGTCGTGAAAATATTTTTTGTCTTGATTTCCACCGTAGTAGTATGCCAGAATCTGAATTCTAGATATTGGTATTCTATTTTAGAAAATTCATGA
Organism: Chrysopogon serrulatus; assembly: GCA_015844335.1. Classification (NCBI taxonomy): domain Eukaryota; kingdom Viridiplantae; phylum Streptophyta; class Magnoliopsida; order Poales; family Poaceae; genus Chrysopogon; species Chrysopogon serrulatus. The sequence goes on along the minus strand of JADLZL010003553.1, from coordinate 219,481 downwards.
CAATTTCACAATAGTAAAGGTATTGTTGCATGGCTAGATACTTCAAGATTTGGATGATTATTTACTTTGTAGAATGTAGATTCACTGACAAAATAACAAATGTTATCAAATATTATACACCAATGTGCTCATTAATTTGCTTCAAATAAATACATTAATAGTGCTGATCGCACCTAGATTGCAAGATTTCGATATTGATTTAGTACATAGCTACATAACAACCTTTTAGCAGGGATCATAAAAGTGATAAAGCACATGTATGTTTTATTTACTTCAAATACATGATTTGTGCATAGATCTTGGCTTTGTGCAAGTTCTGAAGTTCCATTCTTAATGTAGTAGGGAGGCTGTAATTAGCAGAATATATCTCTGTTCTGTATATAAATGTGAACAAACTTGGCAACTTTCTGAATAATACTAAATAAAAGTTTCACGCTGATTGATATAAGATGTCATGGAAACTCAAGTTTTGGACTGTGTTTATCTGATACATCTCTGCCTGTTGCATTATCTCAGGACCTGCCAACTTCTGTTATGAACATCCCAAGGATAAATATAAGAAGGAATTCAGAAAACAGACCCCCTCGAGACTTGAAGGATCCATTCCACAAGAGAGTTGAGATGAAATTGCGCGCTTTATCTGATAGGATGGATGCTGATAGAACTGCGGCCTCTACTAGATCAGCTTCTTACCAACCTCCTCAGAGAACTATGACCTCATCTAGATCTGCATACCAAGATAGACTAGCAATATCTTCTAGATCCAGAGTATGTCAGAACACCAGTGGAGCCTTGGTGCCTTCTAAATTAGCTGCTCAAGCTTCTCATAAATTTCTTAAAGGCGTGCAGCGTTCAGATTCCGTGCCACGTGGGGTTTGCGTTAATAAAGGACCAAGTGCTTCTCTTGTTGCTTCTTGCAATAGTACTGCAACTGGGAAGTCGCCTGCCAAGATCTTGGTGGCACCCAGTTCATCTCAAGTTAGTACAAAAACTTCCAGGACTGCTCAGGTAATTTTGCCCCATCAACAAAACTCCCATCAACCTCAAATGGTTGAACTTTTTGTCCAATCTGTTGTGTGCACCAGTGCATTTTTCTCATGGAGAATAGAACTTCAGTTCCTTTATGCCATAAATTTACCATATAATTGTTTTTCTATACTAGTTTAGTGAAATGACAGAATGGCTGATATCCTTATAAGTTTGCTGTCTGTAAACTGGTCAATTCAAACATCTGTAATAAGTTCAATATCGTTTTGCAGGTTACACTGAAAAGAACAGCAGGACCTACCATTGTCAACAGTGTGTCACAGAATAAAAGGTCTTTAATTCTCTCTGTTTCACATTGACTGGAAATATTACATAATTGTTACTGATAGAGCTGATGATCAGGAAGCACACACTGGTGGCATTGGATGAAAAATACCCAAAGAGAGAATATGTGCGCAAATCTGCACCTTCAAGTGCAAGGTATAACTGTTTTCGATCTGCTGAGTGATTTGTTAGTTGGTATTCACTGAATCTGAATCTTAAGTTACTGTGGTCCTTTGCAGAAGCAGCTCCGAGAATCTCCCTCGTGCTGCAAAGGCACCTAAGATTTCGAATGTGATGAATGTGGTGTCCAAGGTAAAAACCTTTGAGACCCAGATGGTGGTCCACAATATCTTTTTTGCAATCATTGGTGGGATTGAAACTGATTAGCTGATTGGTTTAAATCTTCTTGACATGAAGTTTATTTTTGGTTGTCGAGGGGTGCTGCCAGTTCACAGTGTTTTGTTTTGTTTCTTTGTCCTGTGCAGAAGTCAAGATCATCAAGTAATCTTGTAGGAAGAAATATGTTGACAAAACGCTCTGCAAACTGCAGTGAAGAAACCAGAAAGGTTAAGATGCTTATCCTTGATCCATCTTCAGTGCAACTGAAGTTTTTTTTCTTGCTTTTGGATACCAACAATAAACTAAAAAAACTGGTTGGGGGATGCATGTGTTTACAGTTGATCCATTCACACATGGGAAACCTGGCTGAATCAAGCACGAGGAGCAATCTGAAGGGTGGCCCATCACTGACCAAGAACAAGCCACGGTAGGTCAAGCCACACTTATTGTTCCCAGCAATTGCTCAGCACATCCCAACCATCCAGACATTCAGTATTAGCTTCAAGCCGTGATCCAAATGTCTTTAACCATGACCACCTCGATCAGAATCTTCATGAACGCCTATGCTAGCTTTTGTTTGTCAGCACTGGTAGTTCTAACAATGGTTCTGATCGGCCAATCTTTTGCAGCCAAGAGAGGCCACGATGGCGATGATTGCAGCCGGAAACCGTTGGTGCAGTTGGCAGCCGGAAACAGCAATTGTTGTTCAACCGGAAGCATCGATTTGTTGGACCACACCTTTTGCAACACGAAGTTGAGACGCGGCCCCTGTGCAGTTGCGCTGGCCATTGCTGGCAATCAACAGCTGAAGCTCAGTACTGCACGTCTCGACATGCCTTGTCTTGTAGCTGTAGGTCGTCGCATAGGCATGCACAGTGGCTGGCTGTTTTGTGTTATACGTGGATCTACTACTAGACTAGAAATGGCCGCGGCTGCCGCGTATGGCCAGTGTGTATGCGTGTTTATATATTTGTACCTACATTGTATATTGCAAGTATATTATGTTATTTATATATATTCATTTGGAGTATCTATATGTGTGACATGATGTACTCGTATACACGAATGTATGAAATATCATGTACTATATATAGTAAAAAGTATTTTACTATGTATATGTAGGTACGTGATTATTTTTATTCGAGTATTTGTACAACAAAGATTAAGAAAAAGGGGTATAAATTTATAGGGTTTGATTTGAAGTTTTTGGATGGAAGAATTATGGGATTTATGTAGCAATTTAAATAAAGAAACTAACTCTATTAAATATTTTTAGAAAAACTGTAGATAAATATATATCTATGTTTTTTAAAAAATTATAATAGAACATGCATATGATGTTATGTGTTTAGATTATAGTGCTAGTTGTGTAGAGTACAACAAACTTGGTTTGGTATTTTTCTGATTTTTATTTGATTTGTTATGATTTTTATAAAATTTTAGCTGGTTTATGTAATTAATAAATTCAGAAAAAAAAAAAAAAACAGAGTTCGGCCATATTCAGCCCACCGAGGCCTAAGTGGAGAGGGAATCTGGCCCAAAAAATGGCCCAGCCATGGGAGGAGGCCTGACTGGACCGCGGGTTGGTTTTGGAAAAACTTAAGGGCTTCGTTGCAAGAAAATCTGAGAGAGAGGATAGGACTGCGGGTTGATTTCTTTTGAATTGGAGGGCTTTTTTTGCAAAAACTTAAGGACTGCGGGTTGATATCTTCAAATAATTTTGTTAAAAAAACTAGATCCAAAGACCTTTCCAATAATACTAATTATGATACTAATTGATAATATTTATTATTTATTAAAATTGTCGGTATTTGTTTCTCGGGAAGACGGAGGGAGTACCACGTTGGTGCTGAGGTGGTACGGTGCCTGTGTCTCTAACTCCACTGTTGGGGGGTACCTTCAGATATTTCTTCTCCATGACAACAAGGCCCCACTGCTGAGTACATTTGGAGGGTCCGTTATCAGACCAATGGGCTCTGCAGCGTGAGTCGCGCGCGTTTCTCGTTATCCGACACGCGGGCCTGCTACGTGTCCCACCTGGCCATCCACGAGACGCCTTTTTCTCGCCCACACCCTTCTGGCCTACGGAGTATGCCCGCTGGGTCCCGCCAGCGCTGGTCCCACCTCTCCCCCTCGGCTCTCCCCCACACCGCCGTTCCCTTCCCTTGTCCCTTCCCCCAACCTCCCTTTTCTTTCCTTTCCCAGAAGAAGACGGGCAGACGGCAGAGCCGCCATGGCCATGGAGGAGGACGCCGCCTCGGAGATCAGCGACTGGGAGGTGCTCTCCGCCACCTCCGCCTGCGGTGGCGGCGAAGACGATGAGGTATTAATCGTCTCCGGCGGGGGCGGCGACGTCGTCCTCGACCACTTCGCCCTCACCCCCGGCCCCGCAGCCGCCTGCCCCGGCGGCGGCGACAGAGAGGGCTCCGGGGGCGCCTGGCAAGGGCTAGAGTTATCGGATGGATTCGATCCGATCCCGGAATCAAGTTTCGACCTCGCAGATGGTGTTAGGAGCCAGCAGCCGCCGATAGGCGGCGTCGATAACGCCCGCGAAGAAGGCTCGGTTCTTGAAGCCACCATCGCGCGCGGTGCGCCCCGTAGCGCAGATGGGAATCAAGAGGAGCTGGTAGACACCGAGATTGAGCAGGAGAGTAATTCCGTGATTAGTCGCGGGGAAGTGTGCCCGGTGCTGCAGCCGGCGCATCATGGTGTGGGAGAAACTCTGGATTCTGATTCAGGTGCCTCGCTCCAAAGCGAGGTATCGGAGAGTTCCCTTGTGCAATTGGGTGATGTAGAGATTGGCTCTGGTGTAGAAAGCTCATGCGTTGAGGATGCTGTGTCGAGTGATGGGATTCATGGTGAACAAGAAGAGCAGGAGCAAGGGAGCAACGCTAATGCTGCCACTGATTGCGATGAACCAGATGAGGCCCAGGATGGTGCTTTGCCTCTGGCTCACACGCCAGGTACTGAAGAGGGAGAGAAGCAATTTGTTGTCTGGTGGAGGCTGCCGTTAAGGCTGCTGCACTATTGTGCTTGGAAGGTGAAGCCGGTGTGGTCCTTCTCCATCGCTGCGGCATTCCTCGGCCTGGTCGTGCTGGGGAGGAGGATGTACAGGATGAAGCGCAAGGCAAGGGGCTTGCCCCAGATTAAGATTGCCTTCGATGATAAGGTAAGCTCTTTGCTACTTATTGTTGAATACGTCTGTTGCTATATTACACTTATATGGACCTGATTCTGATTGTGGTTTAGTCCAGGACAACACATAAGTAGCACATTTAGCTGATAGGAAGAGTTTAAGATTGAATTGGTTCATGAATGGAGATAATTTGTTATGAAAATTGATGGATGAATTAGCTTTAAAAATCACAGCTAGTGAATATAATATTCAGGCGCAAGTATCAAGGAAAACAAGATAATTGTGAATCATAATTTACGTCTATGCTGAAAAAGTGATAGCAACCTATGTTCTCTGCAACTTTTTCATGAACATTGATTTGCATGGTCTTATGGATGAACTTGCTTCCAAAGTGGGTGTAAGGCGATCATGAATTATTGGCACAGCAACATAATGAGTAATTAATGAATGGTAGATTTAAGCCTTCCGTTCTTTTGAGAAGTGTATTTTTTGTATGCCATTTTGAAAGGCAAAACAATGCAGTAATATGTGCAGGGAGTTTCTTTGACCATTATATCGGCAGTAGATTTAGATGATTTCCGGTTCAGCACTCTATTGTGGTCATTGGCTTATGCGATCTATAACTTTTTTCTATGATCGTGTCTCTGAGGTTTTGCAATATTATTTTTCCTCCTCGAACTATGGTTATGGGAGACATTTCTTCTCCTGCCAGCACTGGCAGCCTTCACAGTTCACTTGTAGAAGGTGGATGTTTCTCATGCTGGTCTCAAAATTCAGAGTTTTTTCCTCCAGATTTTCTTGTGATCAACCCCAATTTAGTTAATGCATAATATGACCATAACTTCTACCCAGCAAGGCAGTGCCCCTTATGTAGGGGATATATTAAGAGGCACCTGCCAGTGTGTTTGACTATGGCTGATGGAAATTGGTATTATATTTTCTGTCAAATGACATGAATTAGGATTGTGTTTAGTCATTAGTCATTGGTATGTCCTGGCAAGCCAGGACCAATGATTAAATATTTTGTCAAACTTCAGTTTGGATACCATCATACCATACCTTTCTTTGCCCCCCTTCTTTCCAGAATGGAAATCATGGCTCTCTATAGTCTATATGCATGTTGATTGATGTCCATATGGAAATTAAAGAGGATAACAATAGTACCTGCCATACTGCCCATAGTGTTCACACCCGGAAACCCCAAAATGCACGGTCCTATATATTATCATGGTTAGCAGATATCCATTGCATCTCACTGTTCATTTCCAAATTGATATAACGACCATTTTCAGATGGGAAATTACACCAGGGTACAATTATTATGAAGCATAGAAAACAAGCTAGTAAAATGACTAGTGGGTAGGCACTCACTTTCTGCATTTAAGATGACAAGGTAGTAAAATGACTTGTGGCTAAGCAGTGTGTGTTCACTCGCTTCCTGCATTCTTTCAAACAATGAGCTAGTGGTCATAGTTGATAGTGTTTTATTGTGTGGACATCATTAGATTCCGATCAGAAGCTACTGCTCATGACCATACTTGTCTTTCCAGGAAGTTTCTAACCTGTTTTCCTTGTTGGTGTGAAATTACAGAGGGCCTCCCAGTTTGCTGATCGTGCGGCACGTCTCAACGAAGCCTTCCTGGTAGCAAGACGTGTACCTATGCTAAGAACATCATCTGGTGCTACGCTTCCATGGTCAATGGTTCAGGACAGATGAGTGAAGCTGCTCAAATTTCCGTATGGTTGCCACAAGCAACATTCTAGATGATGAACATCAGTATGAGCATCTGAATTGGCTTTGCCTATACCTTTGTTTTAGATGACAAATTAAGGAGGATGCCAATGTTGATGTCAGTGGTCTCTCTCTCTCTTTCTCCTTTTTTTTCCCCTTTAGTTTTTCTTTCTTTTTTAAGGAACCACTTCTTGTGTTCCTGGTTTCCTTTTTATTTTGGCCCTTACTCTGTTTAGTCCAGTTAGTGGTGGAGTCCTAAATTTATCGTTCATACAGACATGTTCTTTTCTTGTTAATTTGAATGCTAGTGTGTGCTCAGGTTTCATGTGCACTCTTTTGCCATTGTCGCCTTGTTGTGTACTGCCCTCACTCCTGTACAGTGTACACTGATGATGATGGTGTTGTGTAGTATTTCTCTCACTCCTGTACAGTGATTACATCTGGTTCTAGCGGGAGTGGAGTGGGTGTCTGCAGCCGTGCATTCAGTATTCTGCACCTTGAAAGCTTATCTGCAGTGTTGTTTGATCTCAGCCGGTTCACGGTCCTACTGGGTGCGCAAGGTTTTGGGTATGCTGCAGCTTGAATGCCTGCAGTGTTGTTTTCGGTATGCTGCAGCTTGAATGCCTGCAGTGTTGTGTGATCTAGAACTCTTTGTGCTTTAAAAACAGACATATGTATGCGTTTTTGTGCTTTGAAAACCTGTTCGAATTTAAGTAGACGATACGGTTGAAACTTTTCTTGCGAGTTTTCTCAGCCCCTTCTTGAAGATCTGTGTTGGTCCCTTGTTATCTGTTACTATGCACAGATCCTCTGGATGCCCAAAGTTTCAGAGGGTTAAGAAAGCCAGGGTTGGTACCCGTAACAGAGTTTTGAACTGAAAATTTTGGTTTAGAGGGAGCAGCACTGAGCAGCCGGCCCTTGGTCGATCCTGAGTTCCTGTTCCTGACCATTTCGATAATTGAAGAACAGAGTTCCCAACCAGTATGATGGGATTGTCCTCTTGGCTTTAACAGTGTCAGTTCTGAGGTAAATGATTTCGATAGTGGCAGCATTTCCTACCTATGGTAGCTAGTTCCATGACGCCATTGGATGTGGAACACCACTTAAAACGAGCATACTAAACCATAAAGAAAAATTGCAGAATTTTTTTAGTAATAGATATAACTGAGTAATCAAGAGCTATATCGCATGTCTACAAGTAAACAGGGCAGCATTAACTTGCATTAGTGATATGAACATTAGTTAGGGTGTTCGGTTGGTCACATGAGCTGATTGATAATACAAGCCATCTGGTATGTTGTGAGAGAAAAATAATGTTTGAACAGCTGATAAGTCCAACTAATAAGACAAGCGAAACAAGGCTAGAGAGCATATTTTGCATTTGGAAAACATAGCCTCCAAATCTCTATACTGTTTCATTCATAATTTCCTTTATTTTTCATGCAAAGAAGGTAATAATTTTCTTGATTTCTTGATTTCTTGATTTATCTTTTTTAGCCGTTTCGAATTTTCTGAAGGATTCCATTGCGTACCATTGCGTGTACGCAGCAATGAGTGGTGAGTAATCAACATACTACATGATAAAAACCCAGTAGCATTCATTTCATCCATACTTTAACATACAAATTCGATCAATGTGAACGAAACTGTAATCGAGAGCAAGATTATTTTATGGAGCATATAATTTCAATCAGTTGAGCTAACAAGGAAGAAGGAAGAGGAACCTTTTTATCTCTCTGTTTTTTTTTTCAATCATTTATTTGTTCATATCTTTTCACCTCCACACCACAAGTCGGTCTCCCCGTGATTGACGTCAGCCGCCACTGATGGGCGGTATGACAGCGAGCTCGTCGCCGTCGGCGACGGCGACGGAGTCGGCGGCGTACTCCTCGTTGAGCGCGAGCACGACGGAGCCGCGGATCTCCTCCAGCTTGGGGAACTGGGCCAGGACCCGGGCGAGGCACTCCCCGCGGTGCTCCCCGGCGGCACCTCCACCGCGGAATCCGCCACGCCCGTCAGGTCCCGCGCGCGGGCGAAGAAGAGCACCTTCACCCTCGCGGCCGTCGCTGCCTTCTCTCCGGCCGCGGCGGGCGTCTCCGCCTCCACCTCCTCCGGAGCGGCATCTGGGAGCAGCAACAGCGATAGGGGAAGAGATGAGCGGTTGACTCACGTCAGGTGGTTGGGAATCAAATCGATCGGTGAGGATTCGCTGACGCTGAGGCCCGCGGCGTAGAAGCGATGCGATCGGTAGGTTACCTTTGGGATTCTTCGCCATCGCCGGACTGCCGGACCGGAAAGGAAGCGGCTGCCTGCTGCCGCCTGCCGGCTGCAAAGTAGTAGTGCATCACCGGTCTCTAAACTTTACTATGTGTGATCTCAGTCTCTAAACTTACAAATTAACCATTTATATCTTTAAACTTGTTCGGCTATGTCATCATAGTCACTAAACTTGTTCGGGTGTATCTTCCGGTCCCTAAACTTAAAAATCATCTGTTTAAGTATTCAATTGTGTCATGTCAGTCCCTAAACATGGTTTTGAGTCTCATATGGGTCAAATCAAGGCGATCTAAAAACTCTATATCAATAAATGATTCGTAAGTTTTTCATATGAACTCAAATGATGGTAAATTTTATATCAAAATTATAGTCATCGACGTGATCTACAACTTTATAGTTGAAACCTTTTTGAATTAAAACTGTTTAGGGTTCTAAAATATTATTGTACGTTTATAAATTTTGAAATTTAAAATTTAAAATTAAATTTTGGGACACTAAAAGATTTCAAATAATAAATTTCAACTACAAAGTTGTTTATCACATCGAGGGCTACAATTTTAATATATAGTTTGTCTTAATTCAAGTTCGTATGAAAAAGTTATGAATTATTTTTTGATATAGAGTATTTAGATTACCGGACTTTGATCCGGATGAAACTCTAAATGAAGTTTAAGGACCAACATGACACAAGTTAATAAGTTTAAGGACCTAAACGGGTGATTTTTAAGTTTAGGGACCAGTATGACACAGCCGAACAAGTTTGAGAACCTAAATAGTTGATTTATGAGTTTAGGTACCGGAATGACACAACGATACAAGTTTAGGGACCTGTGATGGACTTTACTCTTATTATACTCTTATGCCGGAGTCATGAGGATTAAAAAGGAGCAGGACGGCTTCGTTACTAGTGATTAGAGATAAGTGGTGCTGAACACTCGGCACGCAAGTGGTCGTGCCGGAGTGGTCTGCCCGCGCAGGTTCGAACCCTGCCGACCACGTTTTTTTATAGTTTTTTTTGGCTTTCCTTTCGGAAAGACGCTTTATAGGTTTTTTGTTGGCTTTCTTCGATTTTATAGTTATTTTTTTTGGCTTTCTTCTCGGAAAGGCGCTTTTATAGTTTTTTTGGCTTTCCTCTCGGAAAGGCTTGTCTCGTCTAGACGTGGGCCGTGGCAGATGCAGAACTAGAACGCCGTTATGCAGGTGCCAAGTGCAGGAGAAACCGGCGATCGGTGCGCCAAAGTCCTCACCGAACCCAACTGAACACGTGCGCATCGCCATCGCATCGAGTATTCGAGTGGGATCCTTGCAGCATGTGGCGCGCGATCCATGCGAGGCTGCGTAGGATACGGGAACGGATCCGAGACACGCTGGAACCAACCGAATGAAGTCGCTTCCTCACCTCACTTGGGCCTTCGTCAGCCCAAAAGGCATTGCAACAAATAACAGGCCTGGAAGGGCCCAGTCGCCCAGAGCCCAAATTGGCCCCGCCGTAGTGACTACCCTATTGTGGAGTACTACACTTACCGTACAAAACACGACCGACATGCAGGGCCAAGGCCGCAGCCAGACATGGGTTGCCAACTAAGCAGGGGGTCTCCACGGGAACTTTCCCGAATTCCCCAAAGCCGAGCAAAACCCTAGTTCCTCCTCCGCCCGCCGAGGTTCGGCCTCTCGTCCTCTCCTCCTCCTCCTCCCTCCGCCGCCGCCGCCGAGGTCTACCGCTCCTCCTCCTCCTCCTCCTTCGCCGCCCCCGCCAGGGTCTGCCGCTAGCCCCGCACCGGTTCCGACCATGCAAACCCACAACCCCACGACTCGGATGGCTACCGCCGCTACCCGGGCGATGCTTGAGGCATGATCAAGACCGGGCGACGAGTCCCCATCGACCGTTGTCGGCGGGGTGCTTGTAGCCGTCCCACACCGACGACTCGGATCACTTCTTCCAGTCGTCCGACACCGATGCCTCGGATCACTTCTTCCAGCAAGGACCAGTCTACGATACCACCGATGAGGATAGCGAGTCATCTACCTACGAGAGTCCCTCCGCCTCCGACTCCGACTCCGACGCTCGCTCGGCGACGATCACCCTTGCGAGCAGGTACGATGTTGGTTGTTAATGGATTGTAGTCTATTGATTGATCCATAGACAGTGCTGCCACATGTCAACGTATAAATCTGATGCAGTTTGAAAGTCAGCCTTGTTCGGTTAATTCCTCTCACTAATCACAAGGGAATTGAGGGGGATTTGGAGTGGATTTATTCCACACCTAGGCCTTGTTTGGTTGCACCTAAATACACTCCAATCCCTACGGTTTTGAGGGGATTGAGGTGTATTTTGAACTAAAATACACTTCAATCCCCTCAAAACCGTAGGGATTGAAGTGTATTTAGGTGCAGCCAAACAAGGCCCTAGGCTTTGTTTGGCTGTACACAAATCCACCTCAATCCACGTGGTTTGGAAGGAATTCCACCTCAATCCCTCAGTCCCAAACCATGTGGATTGCGGTGGTTTTGTTTGCAGCCAAAGAAGCCCTATTGTGCTGTGGAATTATTCCCTCTCAATCCCCTCCAATCCCTCCATCTAGGGGATTAAATGAACAAGCCTTAAGATTCTGATTCTGAGGTTCCAAATAAGCTTTAATTGCCTTCCATGTTTAAAGTTGTTCTCTGAATTCATGTTTGTTGGATTCCTTAGGCAACAGCTGGAGACGCGGGATGGCCTTGGTTACATCAGAAAGCGCACACTAAGATTCCCTCTGAGTCTGACGTTCGCTCAGCTACGATCAACCTTGCGAGCAGGTGCTGTGATGGCAGTTATGTATTTGAAGCTTTCATGATAGTTGTCTCCGTCCTGTTGGTCTCAAATTCTCCGTTGCTTCTGCGCCACCTCTACAATGAGCCACTGGCCCTCATGCGGACTATTGCAGCATTTATATCTGCTTACCTCATCTTCTTGATCTTCATATTTTCACCGGCAATGTGTTTGCCCACCATCTTGCGCATGCCCTTCCTGGTTCTTCTGGCTCTTGTCGCCGACATGTTTGTCGGCCCCTATGCTGGATTCTTGGCCTTGCACATGGCAACAGGATGGCTTGCCAGCGCTTGGGTATGCCTACGCCGAGCACCTAAAAGACCTTGGCCAAGACAACAAACCAAACACATAACCCCCAAACCTTCTTAACTCGAGGATGAGATGTCCTCCAAGGTAGATCGTGGTGGTAAAGTCGTCGTCTTTGGCTTAATATCTCTCTTGTTGGCTATGGTCGGATTTGTGCCGTTGTGGTTCTCGTCCTACGGATATGCTTCCTATTTACATGGCCTTCCTTTCGGTTGTGGAGGGGGCTGCCATCTTTTCCCCGGGTCGCTTTTGTTGCTCGGTTTGTCTTTGCATGATGCCTTCCCCGTCTGCGGACCAGCTTGGCTACATCGTATTATGCTATGTTGTCCCTTATCTGGTGGTTGGCGCCTTTATACTTCTGCTGGTGACCCCCTTTGGCTTGATTGGCGATGCCATTGGGGCTACATTTTTATGGTGCTTGATGCTGTTCATAGCGGGATTGCTTGGCTACGAGGTCTCTGTGCATGCCCAATGCAAAAAGGTGATGCTGTCAAGGTAAACAACATATATGCTTGTGTTCGTTTCGATCATAAACATTCCATTGATAAAATGATTCATTGAGAAGCTACGCCATATAGTAATGCAACCTAATTTTCATTATGCTTTGTAGCATGGCATGATTTGTTGGTGGGTGGGAGTTCTTTTGGTGCCATTTAGGTTGTTACAGAGTGTATTAGTTAATTTATTTGTTAGATAAATACCTCAAATTCAATGCCCATGCAAGTATGTTTAGTTTTACTCAGTGTTTTAAAGGCGGTTAGGCGTCCAGGCGAGTGCTGGGTGCGCCTGGACGCCTAGGCGGCGCCTAGGCGTCGCGCCACTGTTTTCCAAGGCGAGCTGGGTACGCCTGGACGCCTAGTCGTCGCCTAGGCGTCGCCTAGGCGACGCCTTTAAAACATTGGTTTTACTACATTGTTGTATTTGCAGAGTGTGATGTTCATAGAGCTGCAACTCGTTTATTTTGCATCTAGTGTATTTTTCAAACCATTGCAGTTAGATTGCAAGTTCCAAGGTTTCAAATGACATTTAGCTGTTCCATGTCTTATGTTGCTATCTGAATTTCTAGCCGAATATTGTCAAGGCAAACAAGTTGCTCGATGAAGCAAACTAGCCAGCTAGTTTTGTTTTATCCTTTTCATTTCATCCAACAATTGTCATGTGCTTGGTTCAGACATTAACATCAGTTCGTAAAATGGCATGATTTGTATGCGCCTGTGAGTTGTCTAGCACAATGTTGGTTGTTAACAGATTTTAGTGTATTTGATAGATCCATAGACATTGCTGCCACATGTCAATCTGTTGCAGATTGAAAGTGTAATGTGTTTCCAAACAATTCTGGATTCTGATTCTGAGGTTCCAAATAAGCTTTAATTGCCTTCCATGTTTAAAGTTGTTCTCTGAATTCATGTTTGTTGGATTCCTTAGGCAACAGCTGGAGACGTGGGATGGCCTTGGTTCTGTAGCAGACACTAAGATTCCCTCTGAGTCTGACATTCACTCAGCTACGATCAACCTTGCGAGCAGGTGCTGTGATGGCAGTTATGTATTTGAAGCTTTCATGATAATTGTCTCCGTCCTGTTGGTCTCAAATTCTCCGTTGCTTCTGCGCCACCTCTACAATGAGCCGCTGGCCCTCATGCGGACTATTGCAGCATTTATATCCGCTTACATCATCTTCTTGATCTTCATATTTTCACCGGCAATGTGTTTGACCACCATGTTGCGCATGCCCTTCCTGGTTCTTCTGGCTCTTGTCGCTGACATGTTTGTCGGCCCCTATGCTGGATTCTTGGCCTTGCACATGGCAACAGGATGGCTTGCCAGCCTGCTTGGGTATGCCTACGCTGAGCACCGGCAGCACCTTGGCCAGAAGACAACAGCCAAACACATAACCCCCCAAACCTTCTTAACTGAGGATGAGATGTCCTCCAAGGTAGATCGTGGTGGTAAAGCTGTCGTCTTTGGCTTAATATCTCTGCTGTTGGCTATGGTCGGATTTGTGCCGTTGTGGTTCTGTCCTACGGATATGCTTCCTATTTACATGGCCTTCCTTTCGGTTGTGGAGGGGGCTGCCATCTTTTCCTGGGTCGCTTTTGTTGCTCGGTTTGTGCTGCATGATGCCTTCCTGTCTGTTGACCAGCTTGGCTACATCGTATTATGCTATGTTGTCCCTTATCTGGTGGTTGGCGCCTTTATACTTCTGCTGGTGACCCCCTTTGGCTTGATTGGCGATGCCATTGGGGCTACATTTTTATGGTGCTTGATGCTGTTCATAGCGGGATTGCTTGGCTACGAGCTCTCTGTGCATGCCCAATGCAGACAGGTGATGCTGTCAAGGTAAACAACAGATATGCTTGTGTTCGTTTTCGATCATAAACATTCCATTGATGAAATGATTCATTGAGAAGCTACGCCATATAGTAATGCAACCTAATTTTTTCATTATGCTTTGTAGCATGGCATGATTTGTGGGTGGGTGGGAGTTCTTTTGGTGCCATTTAGGTTGTTACAGAATGTGTTAATTAATTTATTTGTTAGATAAATACCTCAAATTCAATGCCCATGCAAGTATGTTTAGTTTTACTACATTGTTGTATTTGCAGAGTGTGATGTCCATAGAGCTGCAACTCGTTTATTTTGCATCTAGTGTATTTTTCAAACCATTGCAGTTAGATTGCAAGTTCCGAGGTTTCAAATGACATTTGGCTGTTCCATGTCTTATGTTGCTATCTGAATTTCTTGCCGGAATGTTTTGCCATGGTAAGCTAGAATCCTGATGAAACAAACTGGCCAGCTAGTTTTCTTTTATGCTTTTCATTTCATCAAACAAATTTCATGTGCTTTGCCAAAATGGCATGAGTTATCTAGCATTGACAGTCGGTTGTTAACGGCTTGTAATGTATTTTATGGATCCATAGTTTGAAACTTAATGTGTTTCCAAACAACTGTGGATTGCTGATTCTGAGGTTCCAAATAGGCAAATACTCCCTCACTCCCTAAAAGGAGTGATTTCTAGAATCCATGCCAATCAAATTCTTTTAAGTTCGACTAAATTTATAAAAAAGAGAAACAACATCTATGAAATAAAATGAGCATATTATGAAAAATATATTCTATGGTAAATTTAATGATATTAATTTGATAACATAAATCGTAATGTTTTTTTTTAAAAAAATTTGGTCAAAGTTAAAAAGTTTGACATTCTAAAAATCACTCCTTTTAGGGACAGGGAGTAACATTTAATTTCTAGTCCTTGGTTATTGCTGCTCTATGAATTTTCTGACATGTTTATTGGACTCTGTAGGCGGGCGCAGGAGCTTCTGGATGGCTGTAGTTCTGCTGCTGGGGAGAGCCCGACTGTCGCCGCTAATTCTGATGACTAACTACCTGAATTAGTTCTTAACGAATGTATGTGAATGATATCTAGTTATCTAAAAATCACTCTTTTAGGGACGGAGTAACATTTAATTTGTAGGCCTTGTTTATCGTTGCTCAACGAATTTTCTGACATGTTTATTGGTCCTGTAGGCGGGCGCGGGAGCTTCTGGATGGCCGTAGTTCTGCTGCTGGGGAGAGTCCTACTGTTGCCACTACTACTGATAACAAGGAGTGCTGATGACCAACTACCTGAATTAGTTCTTAACGAATGTATGTGTGAATGATATTAGCTATCCTGGAGCACACTGTCCGTCCATGAAACCAAATTTCTATGGATCTAATCCATGAATTTGTACTGCAGCAAATTAGATATGAAATGTATGTGTGAATGATTTTAGTTATCCTTGAGCACACTATCCGTCCATGAAACCAAATTTCTATGGATCTAATCTATGAATTTGTACTGCAGCAAATTAGATATGATTTGGATAGGTAACGTTAGTGGGGAAGAAACCAATTTCGATCTAAAGGTCATGTTTCTTGAGCACCGAACAAATAATAACAAAGCAATAAAAACTCTGATTTTTTGAATGGCTGGTATTGTTAATTAGCATAAAGCACACAAGAAAATTCCCGGCTTCTTTGAAAGTTCTATGTGTTGTAATGTGGTCTCATCCTGGTTTTTGGTTCTCTAGTTGAATCACGGTTTGTCCACGGTTGGAAGCCAATCCTCTAGAGTAGAAAGTCGGGGCAAATCAGAGCCGACGTTTTATGATGAGATGATGATCATGGTAGGGTACTGCCTTGGTGGCCATTATAAGTTGCAGCAATTGATGATTCTGGAGGCAAGTGCTAATGAATCATTATCAAAAAGTGAAGTTCTAATCGATCAATCATATTCGACAGGAGTTGCTAGCTAGCGCATACGCTCCTTCCTCAGGCGCGTTTTCTTTTTTGACCAATTATTTTTTTTCGCTCACCTCTGCCTGCGTGTTTTCCTTTTTCGTGATTTTTCTATTTCTTTCAATCTTTCCTTTTTCGTGATTTTTCTATTTTTTTCAATCTTCAAAAAAGGGACGAAAAAGTGTCTGCTGAACTTTTAATGTATTTCATATCTAGATCTTTCAACTTAAATTTTAAAATTCCAACTCAAAATATGAACTTAAATTTCAAAACTTCCATCATAAAATTTGAAACTCTCAACTCAATTTTTTAAAACTTTCAAGTCAAAATTCAAAACCTTGAATAAATCCTGAGTTGAAAATTTTCAAATCTGAGTTGAAAGCTTCAAATCTAGAGTTGAAAGTTGTCAAATTTTGAGTTATAAGTTCTTCCAAATTTGACTTGACAGTTTTCAAAATTTGACTTGAAAATTTTCAAAGTTGGACTTGAAAGTTTTCAATATTTGACTTGAAAAGTTCAAATTACGAGTAGAAAATTTTTAAATTTTGAGTTTAGAGTTTCAAATTTAAAATTTTGAGTATGACTTTTAATTTTCTAATAGAAAGTTTTAAATTTAACTTGAAGTTTCAAATATTGCAATTAGTCATAAATTTAATCTGGATGTGACTTTTAATTTGAAAGTTTTAAATTTAATTTTGGGTACGACGAGTTGAAAGTTTTTCAATTTGTTTTGTAAAACAGAAAACAACGTACCGAAAGAAGGAAGGTATCTTAATTACAAGGAAGGTATGCTAATCATGATTTTTCCTGATACGACGGCGACAACCTATGGCGCGTGTACTCCTACGTGGCCAATTGGGTTGGCAATGTAGAGGCTGGCGGCCTACGCATCTGCCAGCAGAATAGTTGGCTCGTATGGGCGTGAAGTACTAGGCAATAGAAAGATTCCCTGCATGTTACTGTAGGTATCTAAGTAGAATTTTAATTGCGTAGTAAATGAATTTAATTAGATTAGTACTGGCAGGAGTGCTATATATTACTTCGAATCATCAGCGTACATGGAGTCCCTTTTCCTTTGAATGGTTAATCTATAACTCCTACATGTTTAACTTATTTTAGCCTATTCTCTTGATTCTGATTGGTTGAGAGCTAAAACATGAAGTCACCGACATCATCGAGAAGTTACCTCTACTAAGCTAATTTATTTTCCACTTTCTATTTATTTTGCAATAGAGAAAAGTCATAGCACCTAAACCAAGTATTGTAATTAAAAACCAATTGCACCATGGTGTTTCTCACAAAAACTCTTCAACACAAGACCCACATGAATATATTTTGATAATTTTTTTCAAAAATTTAAACTATTTCTAAGCAAAACCCCGTTTGTAAGCAAAAACCTAACAAAACTGTATATCACATGAATTACATGTGATCCTCCAAAATATGCGTATAGATGAGATTTGGGTGATATCCAGTTCAAATAATCTATACCATGTCAACGGATACACCCTCTGTAATTGATCTACTACTTTCATATATATGTATCCATTAATTCATAGTTTGATCATTATAAACTTCTTATATTTTTATTTCATACCAGCAGCAACGCGTGGGGCATCCTACTAGTTGAATCAATGGTAATAACCAGTATTTGGAGATGCCTAGAGATGAAAGATCTAGATATGAAATACATTAAAAGTTCAGACGGTAGGAACTACGAAACGGTAGAACTAGCGCCTGGACGGCTCCAACTTTATGTCCGGATGCAACTTACAGAAACATCCCATGCCCCCCTTCCGCATCGCATCCTGTGCCCAGTCGCATCGCATCGCGTGCCTCGGGCCCACTAGCGAAACGCGCCTCCGCACCCATCTCATGCTTTCATAGGAAAACCCACGCGGGTCCTAGGACGGCTACCCCCTCCTACGGATGTGCGCCGCGGAGGCGTTCGCCGTCCTCCGAGTACGCATGTGAACCACGGCGCCGCCCCAGCAGCAGCACCATGCACATTTAATAGGCCGCTGGGGCTAGGGCGGTGGATGCCCAGACGACTACAGGAGGAGAAGAAGGCGACATAGAGGCGACAATGAGGCAACAGAAAAACAAGTACATACATGCAATAGGCGATATACTTTTGAAACATTAGGCTGCAATACTTGCAACATTTTCTAAAGGTAGATGAAACACTTGAAACATGCATTTGAAACACTTCCTGCAACATCGGATCTACTTGTAAAACATTCAGAAAAAATACTTGCAAGATACCTATTAAAACAACTGAAATATTTGAAACATGTGTCTAAAACATTTGCAAAAGCCACTAGAAAACACTTGAAAAACCACTTGCAAACATCACAACATGACATATATTTGAAAAATTAGATGAAACGCTCGGATCAGACACTTGCAACATATGTGTGCAACCATTGCAACAAATACAAATTCCTGATCTACTTTTGCGACATCCGAATGAAACAAATGCAACATGCAAATTAACCATACGAAACACTTCAATCATACACTTGCAACATGCGATAGGGGCTCGTCGTTGCAGAGCTCAATGTTGGCCAAGAGGTCAGGGGCAGAGCATGAAGCTCGCCGGTGCGCCAGCAGAGTGGCGGCAGGGCACCATGCAACGACCTGGGCTAGCACATGCTGACTGCGCAAGCACTGCACCTAGGCCAGCGACTGCGTGAGCACTGGCTCACACCTGCACACACGACATGGGTAAGCGGCCCTGGCAAGCGCCAAGGCCAAGCGGCGAGCACTCCCGGCCGCCAGCCGGGCGAGCACCCCTAGCGAGCACCTGAGCAGCTGCGCCACCCATGGCTCACATCTGCTCGCGTGGACTGGGCAAGCCGCACGCATCTGCCTACACCTGCTCGGTGAGCGCCCCTGCTGGGTGAGCACCCAGCGCCCTTGGCGAGCCCTGCTAGGCGAGCACGCAATGCTTGGTGTGCGAGCATATCCTCCCTTTGCAAGAGATGGCGTAGCACTTGTGTTTGGTACGGGATGGATGCAAGTGCTGTGGTGGGGAGGAGAAAGTAGAAGGGATACAGGAGAAGGAAGCAGAACGGATAAGCGAGATGTGCTAAATTTTTTAATAGCCTGCTTGTGTGGTCAGCAAAGAGCAGTGGAAGCGGCTGGTGGATGTGTGTCCTGGGAAGCCGCGTCCGGAAGGGAAGTTTTGGACGGATGTGGTAAAAGAATCTTTACCGAATGCGAAATCAGCTTCGTGGCATGATTTATCTTTACCCGGACTATGCTATTACAGTAAAATATACATAAATCACTAATAAGATGCCAAAAGTTTTATTTCACGTATTACAAATGAGATAATGTTGGAAAAAGAAAGGTTTGTCAGATGCAAAACATCGAGTGATAAAAGTGCATCTAGTCCTGGGTTTTAGTGGTTGAATGACAACACAATTAAAGGACTAATGAGTTTGGGGAGTCCATAAATAGGTTTCATTGGAAATCATGTTATCAAACTCATGGTATTTGGCCAAATGAAGAAGCAAGCATATTTGGCAAATTGCAAATGAGACATAAGTGATTGCATATGGATTGGTCTCAAATGAAAGCTTGCTATCAAGAATTATGATATCATACTTTGTATTCATCAAAGGACAATGACTTGGTTACTTAATCCATTGATGGTGTTCATATCCAAGAAAGCAAGAAATTAAAGTATGACTGATCTCAAGATTTATCGTAAAAGATATTCAAACACAATTTATAATATTTAAGGAATAACCTTCAATGTGTGCTCAAAGATTGTTCAAATCATTATGTGTCTTGGGATGGCTTGAAAGGTAAAGATAGCAAGAAAAGGGCTTCGAGGGACTAAACAAAGGTGAAGGGCAAGTGACGGCTCGGGTACCAATGGACCAAGGCTAAGGTGAAGAAGAGAGTACTTGCTTTGACTCTTAAACAAGTCAAGCTATGGGAAGTCATATTGTGAGGTGAATCAAATCATTGTTGTATCATAAGTGGAGGTGACTTGAATCCATGAATAGAACTCACATATGTTTTGAAATGGTTCAAATCACAAGCTCAAGGTCGATTTGATCAAGAAAAATGAAAGAAAAATAGTTACAACCTATATGAAGATATGTTGAATAATAGGATGTGAAGACCTTTTTAATCTCAAGAGCTTAACATAGATTTTATCTTGGGAAAATTTGCCATTGGACACTATAAATGACCGCTTTTTGCTGTTGGACACTGAAGAAGTTGAAATTTGCTGGAGGACACCTTGATTCTTATTGAATTTGCTGGTGGACACCACGCCCAACCAAATATTTTTATAAAATAGATATAAAATCATAAATAAACAAAGTTAACCGTGGTCAAATTTGTTCCTACGTTGCTGTAGTGCCCAATTTCTGGTTTACAAGATTTTCACCCTATTGCGACATGACCCATGTGCAACGCTACAAATTGTGTTGTAATAGGGGGTGTTTTGCAACATTTGTCAAAACAGTGGCAATAGAGGGACTATGTTGCCACAAAAATAGTGTGTTGCAATATTTACATTCATCATTGCAAGAGGTGAGATCTATGCAACCTTTTTTAAAATTATGTTGCTATAGGTTCAAACTATTGCCATGATAACATTTCATTGCACTAGTATGGAATGGCGTTGCCAATGGTTGGCGCTCTTGCAACCATATAGAATAGTGTTGCTATTGCTTGAAAATATTCACAATTCTGTTGAGTTGTAATATTTCTCCAAACCATTGTAATTAGGCAGCTGTTTATTGCAAGTCAATATCAAAAGCAATGCAACAATATGTTGCTATTGCCACACCTTTCTTGGGTTATAATATTTCTCACGACTATTACACTAGCTAACTATTTATTGCAACTAAATATCTAAAGCGATGCAATAGTATGCTTCTATTACCACAGATGTATTTGGTTGCTATCAAATTATAGTGTTGTTATAATATGTTGTTGTAGGAAACACTTGTATTTCGTGGGCTTTGGGTATAGATAAAGGGCCCAGGCCTGCAAATGAGGGGACTCAAATGGTTGCTTTCTTATATGCATCGGCACACTTGTATATTAGTTGTATGGTTATCACAACAATGTGTTAAGTAATTTTTTTATTTTGAATACTAGTTGAATACGTATGTAGAATTATATGACATACAACATGGATAGAACATGTAAAATCCCATGGCATTATAAATTAATACCAAAACACATAATTCATTCCCACAAAAAACACATAATTCATACTGATTTTTTTCAAATAAAAAGAGCTGGTACAATGCTTTTACTAGACCTAGATAAAGGAATGATCATAACATTTCATTCTGTTGAAAGAAATATAGCATTGAAGAAACCCATCTTGCTTCTTGCAAAATTTTTACATATATAATTAAAAAATATGTTGGTTAAAAGGAAAATTTATGTACAAAGAAGAATGCTCACTGTGCAAATTGATGTATGATGTGGCAATTTAATATATTATAGCCCACTATATATATTGCAAATCACAAAATCAATTTAGAACCAGGAAACATATTGATAATTGAAAATGGTTACATTGACTACTTGGTAAATCAGATTTTTTTCATATTACATCTCCAAATAATTGTTACATGTCAAACTCAACAAAAAAAAAATACATGAACCTGACATGTCCATGTCATTACCAGGTCCAACCAAGTATCAAAATAGGCAGCCACATATCCAGTCTATTACCAAAATAAACAGCCACATCCAAGCTATTTGGCATGTTTATGTCGTTTTTCATTTGGACATCCCTAGACGATTCTATAGGAGCATTAGTTTGATTGCTTGGTACAACCTGTCCGCTGTTAGGATCCACACGGGCAAAGTATGTGAACTCAATGCAACAAGGTGGTTCCACACATTCAGGAGGAAAGACCGATTTTCATTTTTAGAAAGATCAGAAGCAGTTTGGTATGCAAGAAGAGTACCACCCTATCAAATTAACATAAGGTTATGCTTGAAATACAAAGGCAAACAGGAAAATGAGAAACTATCTTGTTTCGCAAGATGGAAAAAGGGGACATGGCTTGCTTTGAGAAATCAGCGTGTCCTAGATGTCTGCAACACTTTGAGGCTCACCCAAGAACATAAGACACTAGTAAATGCTTAAATAATCTGGATTTGTTAATGTCTATCAAGACATTGTAGAATCTACAAATACAAAAACAAAGTGTTAGATCATAAGATGGTTTCTAATATTTTGTGCACAGTAGTTATGTGCCAATCACATGAAGTTGAATCGATTGGCAAGCTTTATAATCTCAATCATCCATGACATGCCTACCTCCAATCGATATTCTTGGTGACTAACATATTGCTCCCTCCTATTTATCCAGTCTCTGGCAGTGGCACTCAATAGACATACCCATGGCCTATTGATAGTGTCTATCAAGAATGCACCTGAAAGGCAACAATGCATGTGATCTCAGATCTGCATTTTTAAGGAAACCAAGAAACAATGTGCCATGAGAAAACTATCGTACTTGTTCAGCATCCTTTCCACAATGGCCTCCATCCTAGGGTCCATCATTTTTCTTCCCCAGTGGCCCCTGATTTGATGGCAGCATAGTCATCCAAAGCTTTTGCTGAAAAAAGAAACAGGGAAAAGGAGGTAACAATAATAAACTAGTCACAATGCAGGTGCCAGGCAGATCACCTAACAGCTGTGGGAAACATCAAACAGGGTCTAGTACAAAGTGAACCGACAGAGCATCATTTAGAAGTGGAAAAAAAACACCTTAGAAGCAACTAGTGCTGCAAGAGACTCTGGACAAACTCCTTGTAAAATTATGAGAAATACAAATTTGGTTCAGAATGCATGCACAACAGAATTAATGTAGTAGAAATTATATAATATATCTTGAAAAGCATTAGACATATATGTGAAACAATTCTTTTGGATTGAAATTTCACTGTTAGAATTATTTAATTTGGCCGTTAGAGCCTATATTTTCTACTATGAGGAACATAAAGATACACAACACCTTGATCATTTAACTTTTGCTACTCTTCTTGGTCAACCAAATTCTAGACATGTAAACAACTACTTAGCAGTATAACAAGAAAACCTAATTTATGGTTAAAAACGATGAAATGAGCAAAATTGCTTGTCTGTTATTTCCCAGAGAACCATTGGAGAAATGAAGTTGTCAAAATTGTTTATGAAAATAATCTATATCCAGTGCAGCACAAAATTGTAATGCTCACATCATTAGCCCTTTCTTTTTAACTAAATCGATGGCACCTGATATATGGAACAATGGTTTCTGTTATGGACAATAGTTATTATACTGAATAATAGTCTAAGGAGGAAAATCAGCTAGCTATAGCATGACATTTGAATTCAGACCAGATGGTGAGCCTCGTTGCAATCTAAGGACATACACAACAGCAATATTGTGACAGTATGAGACAATAAATCCTGATTATCAATATGTCATAATTGGCCTGTGCAAGTTGTACCAAAAACTCAGATAACAGACTAATGTTGAAGAAACAAAGTAGCAGTTGAGACTTCAGTGTTGTACCAAAAACAAAGGAGATTGAGTGAGGATTTGTAGGTCAACTACATGAAGCTCTAGGAAAGAGCACAAGCTGGATCAGCATCAAATAGAGAGTATGTGCTCCAAAAACTCTGCTCGTATTATAACCATTATTCTAAAAACAAATCATGCAAAACAGCTTATCAATGGGTTTGTAACCATGCCCAGATTTGTAGTTAGGCTGCAATCTCTACTACAGTCCATTAACCTGTGTGTGCTAAAATCAGGATGATGAAGCGTTAATATGTTTATTGCCCTCTAAATGAATTTAAATTATTGAGGAACGATACATCTGTGTAAAAAAATGGTAAGAGAAAATTTAAATTTGTAGAAAGCACTGAGTTTGGAGTACATATTTATAATATTTTTACTGAGTTTTCTTTTATATAAAAGAATGGACTCAAATTTTGGCAAAACCCTTCAAAGGCAACTATTTAAAGTATTTTGTTCAGAACCGATGGAGGTTCATCTCATTCTCATCTAAAATGTTCAGATCTTAGGGCTGCTATGAAATCTTTCAAAGTAAGATATAGCACTTCCAGATGCAGTACTAATTGGAGCATTCCGAACACCTATGATGCAAGACCAAAAAAAAGACACTCAGAACAACAAAATAACCAATTTCACTGAAAGTCACAATATTTCTCAATCAGAGCAGCGCAAGGATTAGAGAAACTTTTAACAACGATTCAGTTAATTAAACAGAGAAATAAACAACGCAGAGGTTGCTCCGCACTTCAACATAGCAGGCTCGAATAGCCTGTGGAGGCCCCTGCTTTATTTTCTGCAGCGTCGCCTCCAACCTCTTGATCTGGCTGCTGCGAGGAACTGCATAGATCAAATTTGGCTAAATCCCCACAGGAGCCACATTGATAGAGACTTGATTAGAATCATAGAGATCTAATAATACCTACTGCATGCTTTTTCCCTTTGTTTCTCTACTAGAAAATATTGACCCTTTTTTAGCTAAAGAGGGAACTAAAAATTGCAAAACTGGTAATTGATAACTGGTCACATTACAGCAGAACAGTTGGAAACATAAGAATTAGTTTTTTTCCTCCTAGAGGAAGTGTATATTTATGGCTTCGTGTTCTTGCATGACCCATCATAGAATTTACATTATGAGATGTTCATACTAAAATATGATCTTCAATTTAATTTCTATATATGGTGTGTAACTTATAATTTCTATGGTGCTATCCTTTTAGTAGTATAAAGGCCCAATATTTCATCCTTGTCATAAGATAACTATCAGGCCAAAGCCTGGCTAAAAATAATCATCAGATTATGCAGGTAACCATTTGGTTAGGTCTGGTTTTACAATTACTTGTTAAATTGTCAAGACTCATGTGTATATGTGAGTGTTTTATTCAAGAGGAAGATACAGTTGAGTGGAGCAGTTGAAGCAGTGTTGTGTTGGGATGGTCGATTCAAAATACCGATAAGCAGAGCCAAAGCTTAGGGCGCGTTTGGTTGGTGCCCAAACCGTGCCACACCGTGGCACACATTCGGCGCCGTAGTTTAGGCAAGCGTTTGGTTCGCGCCCAAAGCTTCGGCATGCCATGCCCACGCCAAAGGACTCCAGTTCATTTTCCATGCCAAACTGTGCTGAAGTTGTGGCGGACGAATTCTGCGCCGAAGTTGTGGCGCCGTCGCAGCTGAGGCGTGGTATTCGATGGCAAGAACCAAACGCGCCCTTAGTGACATCGGTAAACAATTTTGAGCCAACCTCCAACACAGTCTTAGCCAGGGATAACTAAATGATTTGTAATACATATTATACAATTTCAAACTATTGTCATGACTACGATGGTTTCATTTCACGTGTAGAAACAAATCATGTTTTGGTACAATGGTTTTATATAAATGCTTTCTTGATCTGTTCCTGTTCTGATGAGCAATAATTGCATTGTAATAGTCTAGTGACACCAAATCGAAAGCGCTGTAAAAGAGACTATTTGCAATCTCATTTTTTGTGGCAATACATCCAATAGCAACACACAATGAGTGTGGCAATATGTGATATAGCAACGCCAATAATCGTGCTATAGCAACAAGAACCACCATTGCAATAAAGAGTATAGCAACGAACAATCTGTGTAGCAATAGAAGCTACACCTTATAGCAACCGAAGCTTGAATGTGGCAATTGCACGTATTGCCATCACTTCATGGTGTTGTGACATAATCATTGTTGCCACACTCGTTATGCGTAGCAATAGCGACTGCACCTTATAGCAACCAAATCTTGGACCCATCATTTCTTGGTGTTGCGACATAATCCATGTTGCCACACTCGTTATGTGTGGCAATACATTTTGTTGCAACGCACGGTAGTCGTTGCTAGTGCACCATTTGCTACGACATAGGCTCGTTGCCACTACAAGCTGCTGCATTAATTGTTGTTGTTACACATACAACCGTAGCAAAAACTTAGGTTGCAATGCCCCAGTGTTGAGATTATGAAAAGTCTTTGCAACACCATCCAACAAAATGTTGTCCAAAGCTATACCCACGCAAGAACCTACAACGCCACCCAATGAAATATGTGCGTTGCTATTGATGCTATTTCAATGATTTTTTGGTCTATTGCAACACATTTTGGGCGTCAAAACAAGGTGGAAATTTAGTAGTATGCTCCGACAAACCTCTGGGATTGCATATTTTCTAGTTTACACTCGTAGAAACAGTAAAACACTAAAACTCATGGAATTCTATTAGTGCAAACCCTAAGTCTACGTTGATGATCCCAATTGCCTCCTTTTCGATAGTTAGTTGACGTTTAATTTAGGTACTTAACAACCATCAACAGATACCAAAACACGCCACCCTTAGACCCAAAAATTTGTGTACACCCTCCTCATCATGAAGAGGAAGCTCAAGCACTACTTTGGGGTGCATCCAATCACTGTTGTCTCCACCTTCCCCCTCAGAGAGGTGATCCAAAAACCTAAAGCCACTGGTCAAATCGCCAAGTAGGCACTCGAGCTGATGGGTTATGACATTACCTACGTGCCACGGACAACTATCAAGTCATAGGTGCTCACCAATTTTGTCGCAGAATGGACCTAGGTCCAAATGCCCTCGACTCTTGTCTAGCATGAGTACAGGACGCTCTTCTTCGATGGGTCTCTGATGAAAAAGGGGGTTAGGGCGGGGCTCATTTTTATTTCCTTGCTAGGGGTTCATATGAAATACGCCTTGCGCCTTCATTTTCGAGCCTCCAACAATGTCATGGAGTATGCGACTCAAGTCAACGGCTCGCACATCGCCAAAGAGCTCAGCATCCGATGCCTTGAGGTCTATGGTGACTCATAGCTCATTGTTGATTAGGTCATGAAGGAATCAAACTACCATGACCCAAAAATGGCAACCTACTACCAAGAGGTCCGCAAATCGAGGAGAACTTTGAAGGCCTTGAGCTCAACCAGTGGTTCTTGATCTATGTAATTAGTCTTTTATGTTTCATCTAGTTTAGCTCAAGTAATAACTTAGCTATTTTTGTGTAGCTTGTGTTGGCATTTTTAACGTCACTGCAATAAATCTCAAATCCCTATCTCAAGCAATGATGCTAAAAATATTGGTATTAATTAACTTGCCTTTAGCAACTAGCCACTAGTCTCTTTACCCTTACTCCTAACTATGAAACTAAGTTGCCATCCCTAATTGTAAAGCTAAGAATAAACCTTGGTACTAAATCTTATCATTTTATGTGACTAGGCAGAAATAAATAGAGATGAACATAAACTAAAAATGATTCTGCAAGCGGACAGATAATTATACCATTATAGCATTTTACCTAGAGTATTACTAGGTTGTCATTTATATTCTACCACTGGGAAGGCATTGCTAAATAGCTAATCTATAGTATTGATAACACTTATATGTAGTGAATAAGAGGTGTAGCCAATGTCAACTCTCCTCAACAATAGGAAGGTGTCACAAGATAAATAATAGGTAAATGATAAATATGATCAGTCATCTCATAAAATTACTAATTCACTCATAGCAATCTAGACATGTTAACGTTGTCTAATCATTTAATAGAGAAATAACTCCTAAGTATTCAAGCTACAGTCAAAGCAACTTCATTTAGTTTAACTATGTCTAACAATCATCGTTAAGTGTACTACTATAATTCCCAAACATATCGGAGCAATGTATAGGAAAAGATAAGTACATGAACCTCATATATATAAATATACTCTTAACCTGACAATCCCACTCCATCAATCCACCATACAGGGGAAGGCCTATAAAAGACTCAATGGATCTATCACATCCATGACCTACCTCACTACCTGGCACAACTGGGGATATTCGCAGAGAAGTAATGCATCTAGGCACCATGTCTACTGTTGATACCTCTTAATGTTATCTCTAGCAACGGCACCAAAAATACATAAGCAGAGCACCGCCACTAGAATGCCAAGTTATCATCCCCAGCATAACACCAAGGGGTGTGGTATTAAATCATGCCACCATTTAGAATATAGAAATAGTATCCGCCAGCACACATATTAAATACCATTGTAGCATTTTACCCGGAGTATTATGGGTTATTATTTATATTTTCCTAAAGGAAGGTCTACATGGCTCTCGTGTAAAGGTAGCGTGTTAACCTAGAGTGTAGTGGATAGGCATAACCGTGCTCTCGCTATTCAATGCATGGGTAAGTCACAAGATAAATGATAAGATAAGTATATAATCATCAGCATAAACAGATAGACTCCTAGCTATATTATTAGGGTTACTAGCAGAACATCAAGAGATACTTCTGGGTTATTCCTAGCTATATGTCAATGCATATTATGGTTAGTGCAGTACACCTAGTAGTCATAGCTAAGGTTAGCATTATATCTATTCATAGTGGACATACTAGGGAAGTTTGAGAACCTAGCACACTCTTCCTTTGTAAAAAAGCCCTACTGTTCCTATAAACGGGGTTTGGACTACATAGGACTCAATAGGATTGTCACACCCATGATGAGTGGTAAACAAGGATGGTGCTTATACGTTGTTTATCGTGAATGCACCCTATAGGCTGGGCTTGGTAGATCGCGGGTGTGGTAATCCTGTTGAGTCCTCTATTTGATGTTAACCCCAACAATCACAGGGGTGGGGCCGGCCGGCCTCACTTGGCGGCTGCTGGCCCCCTCTGTTGCTTCGGGTGTCTTCTAGAGTGTTTCTGAACCCTCTAGTGATGTCCTTTCATCACGGATAAGTTTCATGGCATATTAGCACTTAAATCCCTCTTTTTAAGCTTTTCTGGATAATTCCCTGAAAAATACACAATTCACCAAAACTCGTGGAAATTATCAGTGGTAACCCTATTCTAGTAGATATTCATATTTGGTGGAGAGATAATTGCTAATAAATATTGTGGGTTAATAGATGTCAACAGTGATGAGTGATGCCACTACAAATAAGAGAAGGACGAAGCTATGTTTTATTTCTGTAAAATCTATTTACTCTCCAATAGACATAATCAAAGGAAAAGAGCAACCTGCATCAAGCTATACTCCTTCACAATCACTGCAGGATTCATGATAGACACTTTAAAATTTCACAATGCATGATAACTAGATTAGTTTTATATAATTTAATTTCTAAGTTATACATTAAATGTTTGTCTTTATGCTAGAACCAACCTTTTTTCTGGACGAGTAAAAGCCCAAGTGTGGGGGTAATTGTTGACACCTATTAACCCACAATATTTATTAGCAATTATCTATCCACCAAATATGAATATCTACTAGAATAGGGTTACCACTGATAATTTTTACGAGTTTTGGTGAATTGTGCATTTTTTAGGGAATTATCCAGAAAAGTTTAAAAAGAGGGAATTAAGTGCCAATCTGCCACGAAACTTATCCACGACAAAAGGACATCACTAGAGGGTTCTGTTGACACTTGTTAGCGTCAACTTTTACTAAAAAGCTTTTTACCCGAAGCGTAATATGAAAATACATTAGTCTAGGGCTTTATCTGACAATTTCCACGAGTTTTGCGTATTCTGTAATTTTCAGGGTGATTTCCAGAAAAGCTAAAAAAGAGGGATTCTAGTGCAAAATAAACACGAAACTTATCCGCCACGAAGGATACCGCGGGAAGACTCGGGGAAGACTTCGAAGACACCTAAGGAGCGAGGGGGCCGGGGAGTCGCCAGTGGGGCCTGGCCGACCCCACCATGACGTCGGGCGGCGGCCCCCCTGTTAGGGTTTGGCTCCCCCTTCTGGAATGTTCCTCCACCGCCTCCAAGGATGCATCTCAGCCCTACGTTACGTCGGTTTGATCCTGCGGCGCACGCGCATCCCACCGGACTATAAATATATGGGTAGACCCCCCTGGAGAAAGCCAATTCATTCTTCATCAAGGCCTCAAGCCGTTAAGCATCAAGAGCCTTCAAGTTCATCAAGAGCCTTCTAGTTCATAGGATTAGCTAGTTAGATTAGAAGTAGAGGAGATCTAGTTCTTCATCGGATCTGGAGCCCCTGGCGTCCCCGGCCGGAGCGTGAGAGTTCGGTAATAGATCTAGTTCTTAATTACTTTTATCGTATTCATTATTCAGATTAGGGAGACTTTACTCTAAATAGATTCATATATTCTTAATTGCAATAGTCATTGTCTACTTTGATTATATGTCTAGTTTAGTTACTTTGATCTTATTGAATTCATGTAATTGCTCGTATAGCGTTTATCCATATGTACAATGGGTAGATGATAGGCGATATGTAGACGTGGTGTTAGATGTCTTGTTTATCTGCGAGTGCACCTTGATATGCCGGGACGTGTGGTAGTCTACGTAGGTGACAGCTATGTTAGTTCCTCTGTAGTCCACCCCCCGTATGTAGGACTAGCATGGACACGGTCACGAAAGAGGTGACTTAGGTCTTAATACCCTCATTAGTTGATGCCTCTTTACATGCAATGATGATTTAGGATTGACTTAGCAATGATTACTAGATGTAATTGCACTAATTAGAGTTATTCAATTGACGTAGTTATAGACCTATCTCCGTAGTTTATCAAATGGCTAGCTATGATTATGACTAGTAAGATGCTTTGATGATTATCCTTAATTATGATACTTGATGATTATGCTATCACCCATATTTATCCTTATTTATCTTGTGACCTCTGCCTGTTATGATTAGAATATATGACTTAGGTAATATCGTTTATTCAGTCTATATAGTTGTCTCATCAATATAACAAATAATAGTTTATTACATAGCTTTCCCAGAGATATAATCATAAATCGACAACCTGGAGACTTCCCTAGGTAAAATACTACAACGGTATAATTATCTGTCCGCTTGCAGAACCCATTAGTTTACATTTATATTTTATTTATATATTTTATCTGCCTAGTCATAACAGCACAATGTAAATCTATGTTAATTTCCTAGCAATATAATTGGGGATGACAACCTACTTCATGTTTAGGAATGTTAGTAATTCAAGAGTGGTTAGTTGCTAATGATAAGTAATTATATACCGACCATTTCTGGGGTCATTACTAGGAGTAGGATTTATTTCTACTTTTTAGTAGTGACGTTAGAAATGCCAACAGGTTCAGGAACACTCCAGAAGACACCCAAAGCAACAAGGGGGCCAGCAGCCGCCAAGTGGGGCCGGGCGGCCCCACCCCTGCGTCGGGCAGCCCCCTAGGGTTAGGGTTAGCCGCCCCCCTTCTAGAACCTTCCTCCACTACCTCCGAGGAGCCATCCTGGCCGCTTGTTACGTCGGATCAAGAGATGAAGAGTCAGAGCATTAGATAGAAATCCACTAGATCTAGACTAGCAATCAAGATAGAGATTAGAGAGATAGAGTAGAAGAGTAGAGATTCAGAGGAGCCCCGGCCTATCGAAGCATCCTCAAGAGCTGTATTCGTCTAGATTCGGCTCCCTCACCCGGAGCTACGTTCTGAGGTACTTTTGTATTTACCATTCTGGTTCAAGTAAGCAACTTGTTTATATTCGTTCTTTGATTTGCAACTCATATTATATTGAGTACTTCGATTTGGGTAGCTCCTAGGTTGGAGTAGTGATTCGTAGTGTAGACATGGTGTCTGGGCTATGGTTGCTTGTAGATGTCCCCTGATCAGCCGGATAGTGGTAGCTCGCGTAGGTGACTTTATAGCTATGTTGAATTCTCTGTAGTCCACTTTCTGTTGATAGGACTGATAGGTTTATAGGTGCCTGATAGGAGATTACTCTGTTTCTTCTCCTATTTGGGTTACTTGTCCGATAAGACGATATTATACAAAGTTTACCGGTAGTTAGAACCAGAGTACATTAGCTATTTCCTCATTCTCAATAGTTTTCTAGATTGTTTGTACCCCATTAGATTAAGAGTTTTAGACTAGGTCATAAATCATCTACTGTTCCTTTGGGTTCGGTATTAAAACCGAGTTGATCTTGGTGAAGTGCTGATCATTATATATCTGTGCGCTTGCGGATAATCTAATTATAATTATTATATAGGGTGCAGTTAATTTATACCAACAAGTAGTTTGGCGTATTCTGAGTTACAGATAATTCCATGATGTAGATTTATAGTTTTGCCCATTTTTGGCATTTTCTGGAAGTCTCTAGAAATTGGTAAATCACCAAAACTCATAGAAATTGTTAGATAAAGTCTTAGCCTTCTAAATATTGATGTGTGTTGCACGCTTTTTGATATATAAAATGTTGACGCTATCCACCATCAATAGCTTGTGACTCATGTTTTAGTGTCTCACTAAGTGTATAATAAAAACTGGTTAATAATATTGTTAGTTTTAATCACTTTAGGGTTGTGTGACTTTAGAATTGAGTGATGACCCTAGGTCATTAATCCAAATGACCCCCAACATCGAGTCGATTGCTTGCGTTAGTGTATCCGAGGTCATTGCGGCTTGTCAGGAAAGTCATGGAGACTCCCACTGGCAAGACCATGACCCTTACAGTGGTGGCATACAGATCTTAGTAAGTAAGCTGTCGTTGTCGTTAGTTCGAGGGGTGGTATGCAGATTTTTGCCACTTTCTCGATAGCAGTCCATCAGAGTGGCTTGATGTAGACCTTTGTTAAGACCCTGTTGCCACCACTAAGGAAGGATGGTTGTTTGTGTCATTAGATTCTGATGCATCTTCATCGCATGTTCATGTTACATTTTATGCACATCATGATCATATGTTACTTTCATGTAGTTGAGGGGTATGAGGAAGGTGCTGTTGATCCAAACCCCGTTGTTATTGAAGTTGACCTGTTTGGAGGAGTGAACTCTAATCCTATTGGTTCCTCATTAGGACTTGAGTTCTTTGTCAATCTAGGCAAGCCCCGCATGCATTTAAACCCACTCCTTGTGTTTTAAAAAGCTTTGATAACTTTACGCTTATGTGATGATGCATTAGGTGAATAGGATTTGAGTGATAGCCTATCTGATGCATTTATCTTCCTTGATGTTGATATATCATCCATGATACCTGTTTTATTTATAAATGCTTATTCAGT
Source organism: Chrysopogon serrulatus (assembly GCA_015844335.1). Taxonomy (NCBI): domain Eukaryota; kingdom Viridiplantae; phylum Streptophyta; class Magnoliopsida; order Poales; family Poaceae; genus Chrysopogon; species Chrysopogon serrulatus. The sequence continues at coordinate 186,225 of JADLZL010003553.1, read as the reverse complement.
CTATGCTTAATAAGATAGGTTTTGTAAATGTTTCAAAGATGAGAATGATCGATGGCTCTAACGCTATGGAAAGGAAGAATTTGAAATTGAGACCGATGGGACATGGAAATGTTTAAGGTGGAAGCCAACTAGGATGCCTAGTCGACCTCGTCCCGTTGGAGTCGGTTAAGGACCGTCTGTTGTTGGCCCTTGGATTAATTTGTTAGTACTAATCACATGCTCTGGAAGTAAGCTCCGCTGGACCGATCTATGTCAAGAACAGACAACCATGCATTGGGAGTGGAGAGATGGCGGGAGTCGCGTGTACCCACCCTGTGGATAAATCGTCCAGGATGGCGTAGGGTGGTGTACCGTGCTCTCGAGTGGCAAAAGACCTAGTCTAGACATAGAGACTCCGAGTGTTGGGTTGACATATGGGGTTAGAGTCCCACATGTGTCGTGTGGTTAGGAATCCCTAGCTAGGTATAAAAGCGGTTTGAATTGTCGTTGCTACGCGGTAAAGGAAGCTTGATCCTCACTCCATCATCGTAGTAACAAGGGAAGTGGAATGGAATGATGGCTTATAAATGGTTATATGCTTGAGAAGTGTTTGTTACAGACTAGGATCACCTAGAAAGTAGGAATAATAACTAATGATGATTAAAATGCTGCAACTAAGTTTTTACGCAAAAGAATCTTTGATCTTGATAAGCTTTCCCTTGATACCTATCAGCTAGCATTCTTGAGTCTTCACCTCTTTTTACCGTCGGTAAGTCTTGTAGAGTACTGTTGGTATTAATTAAATACACACAAGAAATAAGATTATCCGCAAGCGCACAGATACAATACCAATGCAGCACTTCACCAAGATAAACTCAATTTTAAATATCGAACTATAATACCCTAGAATGCATGGTAGATATAGAAAAAATATTTATATATAGACCAAGTGATATTTTTGGCGAGGATTGATTAGATTTAAGAGAGATAGAAAATTTGAATTTTTGTCACTTGATCTAATGGAGTAATAGAGATCACCAATGCATAGAGCTTGTCAAAACCGTTCAGTTTGACTGCTCATATAAATCATTTCGAGTTCGGATCATAAAGTCACGTATATTACAAGTTTTAGGGGAAAAAAAGAAAAGAGGCTGGCTACTGTAGCGCAGCTACAGTACCCGTGCTACAGTGCTATTTGCGGTTTCTTTTCCCCTGTTCCCGACCTCTGGCCGCCGCCTCTTGTTCAGCCCAAAAAAAAAGAGAAGGGAGAGAAGGGAGAAGGGAGAAGGGAGAGAAGGAGGAAGATCTTGACGCCGCTATCATTCGCCGCCATCGTCTTTCGTGGTGTCGTTTCCTTAGATTTTGGTTAGACATCATCTCTTCCTCTTATTTTACCCTTGTTCTTTATCTCTCGCTGTTCTTGATGAACGTATCATGGTTCGCCGTAGATCGGATCGATGAGACGGCCGTAGCGGCATAGATCACCGTGAGGTAGAGAAGGGGAGGAAGGAAGGAGTGAATCGTCGGGATCTTATCGTTGCGCTCGCTGTGGTTGATCTAGGTAAGTTGCTAAATTATGATCCACTTTCTTAGATCAAGCTTTATGGATCGGATTATTGGATTAGATGGTGTTTAGTTAGGGTAATTCCTGAAATTTTTGAAATTAATTTGCATCCATGTTCCGAAAATGCCTTTAGATTGAGCAGTATTTGTTTATCTCTGTTTTCGGGCATCTTAGTGGTATTAATAAATTTTAACACTATAGATAAAGTTTTAGAGGACTTCAATACTTCTTTTGGCACCAATACTACCCTCATAGCCTCTGTATTTTAGGAGATATGGTCGTTTATATTGGGCTATTTTTCAGTGACGAGAATCAGGATAGTTTTAGATCTATTCAATTTGTCTCTATTATAATAGAAGAATTAGAACTTGTGATCTAAATAAGAGTTGTAGGATATTTTATAAGCTTTCTAGATTGTCTTATATCATGTGTTTTGGATGAGTAAATCTCCAGTTATCAATTAAATAACATTGCTGCCCTGTTTTGACTAACAGAAAAGTTCAATTAGTTAAATTGGATTTTTGTGCTATCTTGAGGACTTCTTTTGCTAAATTGTATAATACCAAACTTGTAGGTAATAGAGTCTTCTACCACCTGGTGGATTTTGAGAATTTTTGAATGCTTTGAGTAGTGTTTATGAAAAAGAGAAGGAACAGTGCTGCTGTCATAGTTTGTAGCGATACGGTAGATGCTTGAATGATGGGTTTTGGACGTTTTGGTGTGAAATTTGTGATTTGTTTTGTTAGTATGATGGTGGTTGTACTGAAATTTGCTTGTTATTAGGTGGTGCACCTTCAGATTGTGCTTAGCTCTCACTTTTGATCTTCAGTGAAGGCAAGTAAACGTGGCGTTGTGGTCCATATGCTTTAGCTTTGTTATTTGAATTGCCTCCACTAAATTATGAGTATCTCACGCTATCAATATAGTCTAAAATCTGAAGTTATTTATTTTAGTTTGAAGTATATGAATTTATATCTGGTGGTTCTATTGTTGGACTATGATGTACTTGAAGTTCTTGCATTGCACACTTTGCACTTGCACTCTCTCCGTTGGTATGCATTTGGAAGAAACCGTAGCCAAATTGGTGCGGTAAGTACCGGTACAGCAACGCACGTTGATGAGCAATGTGGTTGTAGCCCTTACTCCCTCTTCTTGGGATGTATGGGTAGAAGAGAAGTCATGCATTTGCATTGCATCATTCACATTTGCATTGTATTGCATTGCACTGCATCATTCATATATGCACTTTTAATAAATTTAAATTTCTTTGAAGCTATTGGTATATCTATTGTGATGTTATTTAAATTTGATGTTTAATTGAACTATGATTTAAATAACCCAGTTAAAGCGGTTTGCTTGCTGAGGTTTTTTATAAACCTCACACATCATTTTTCCCCTTAGGTGAATGAGCTTGGAAGATGCATGCTTAGGGATGGGAGTAGCAACATGCCTGCACATCACTTATGAGTCATACATATCATAGGAGACATATGCTATAATAATAATATTTTGTTAATGATGAATTAGTTGGTTGTTTGATATTTATCATGTTGGATCATGGTTTGGTTGGATTGAATTATGCTAGCTTAGTGATCGATAAGATTTCTTATCGTCATATATTATATTTATTGTTGCTTCCGCGTACTCTGTTATTAGTATTGGTGTGTGGTAATTCTTCAGAAGAATTTGTGGTGTTTCTTCTAGGGTGTTACAGTGTCGGGTAACATGGATGGTGGGGCTAGCCGGCCCCACATGACAGGTCCCTGGGCTCCACTTTCTTCTGGTGTCTTCTGGATCCTTCTGGATCCCTTTAGCGATATTTTTCGTCGCGGTTAAGTTTTGTGGCTTTTAAGCACTTTAATCCTCAATTATGCACTTTCTGGATAACTCCCTAAATAGACAATTCACCAAAACTCATGTAAATTGTTAGTGATAACCTCCTATTCTATGATATTGTTGTAATTCACAAGGAAGATTGATGATTAAAAATAGACGTTAGCTACCGTCAACAAGCTTTTCCCCTACACTTAGGTGTTTACTCATCCTCGAGAAAAGGTTGTTTGAAAAAGATAATTGAAAAGTAATTATAGAGAATAAAGATCAATCAAGGCATAACTTGAGAACATATCCATCATAAAACCATTCCTAGTTAATCATGTACTTTGCAGAATTCAATGTCTCTAGCATGAATCTTTGAGTAGTTGTAAAGTAGAACAAATACAATAAATCATTCTTTTCTTTAGTACTATCAATGGGAGGATTAGTTTTTAAGAATTTTTTTGAAAACAAATCATAGCGTATCCTTCTCCCTTAATAACACTCTCAAATCACTGTATATATGGCATTTCTGGGTCCTCACCAAAGCCTTTAGCATTGAAGCCTTTATCCTATATCTATAAGCTTATGTGGATCTTTGGGATAGGTAGTAGTTGCATCATACTTGTATGTCATTTATTCTAAACTCAAACAATGGATCTAGAGAGAAATAAGGCATAAAATTGAATCAAGCTTAAATAGGTGGAAATAATCCTAATTCTACTCTTGCTCCTTTAAACACATCTCTATTTTGAATGTGAAACACAAAGGGAGAGTATGAGCTATCTTTTATTTCTTTTCACTTCTCTTTTTTCTTTCTTGGACACTTGTCCATTCTTTTGATACCCATTTTCTTCTTTTCTTTTGCATAGCTCATACCTCCTCTTGGAAATTAATAACTGAGAGATAATAACAAGATTTGGAGCATTTATATAGTGGCTATCCTATAAGAATATATTTTTGGTGTTCATTCTCAGTGTAAGAGTAAAACATTTTTGATAAAAAATACTAAATGATTATGTCTACTCTATATTAGAGTAGTGCATATGTGGACATTGTACTTGATTCAAAAAAATATGAGAAATCTTTCTTAGGATCACAAAGATTGACCAAACTCAATGCAAGCAAGTAGAGTATGTAGAAAGTTCATCTATCCTATATATAGCTTTGGTAGGACATTGCTTTTGCTATAAAGGAGAAGTGTAGCTATCCCTTTTTACTTTTTGAAATAAAATTTCTCCAAAGACAGAACATTAAGAATTGAAATCTCATTATCCTGCTATATCATACTCCTCAACAACTTAAGCAATCATGGGGTCCCTAAATAAGTTTCCAACAGTAACATAACTTCTAGGAAAAGGGTTATGTGAATTTATTCTAAAGTCATGAATTAACATCCTTTTCATCTCTTTAAAAGTGATTTATCATGTGATTTTTAATTCAAATTGGAATAACAGGTTAAACATATGCATTTAAATAGTATTGGGCTCTAACCTGACCGTGGATGAAACGAGAAGGGGGAGGAGAAGGTGCTGTGCCGGCCGCCCCATGAAGGGAGGCCGGGCGGCACCCTATGGTGTCCCCTTGGGGCCCACTTCCCCGTGCATGGTCCTGGGTTGATTTTGATCTGAATCATGAATTTCTCCTGAGCGAATTGATTTTCGTGCTTCCGGTGTGTCTCCCCCACACTAGTTCTTCCTGTAACCTTTTCTGCAAAACATGTGGAGATAAACACATCCAAAAAAAGAAAGATAGAGTAATAATAACAACTAAAAACATTAACAAGAATAAGGCACTTTATTCATTATGATATATTAACTAATGCTTTAACAACTAAACTATGATAACTGCCCCAATTAGGGCGACTGACTTAACTTTTAACCTAACTCTAAAAACTAACTTCTTTAACCTAATGACTTGATTGTGCCTTATTACATAGATATATAGGGTAACTACGCCCTTCTAAGCGTGTCTATTGTGTTCTTAAGCTTCTCATTGTCCTTCTTAAGGGCACGGATCTCCTTGATATTCCCTTCAATCTAAGTCGTCATGGTGGTCATAGTAGCGACTTGCATGGTATTGGATGACTGGAGGCTTGAAACAACTTGAGAGAGAGAGCATCAAGTCTCATCTCAAGTGTAGCCAGAGTAGGCTTAGGATGCTTGGGCACAGAGCTTGACGCATTAGGGGGTTATGGAGCTCTCTTTGGTGGTGGTGGCTTCTTATTTGTGAAATGAACGTGAGCTTCAGTAGAACGCACTTCACCAAGCATGAGACGGGTCCTGTACTTGGCACATTCTATCTCTCCAGACTTGTTAGTCTTGATGCTAACAAGTTCTTCTCCTGACTTTGGGGTTGAAAGTTGAGTACCGCAGGGAAGAGCAATCTACTTCCCCTTGGATGGTCCTTCCAAGAGCAATCTGACAGGAGGTGCAGGTAGCGTGCGTTGAACTTGAGCATATTAGGCTTGCTCATAGTTCCGGTATGGCTGCACTGTAGCTAGCTTCTTCGGTGGGATGATGGCGAGAGGTTTCGGCTATGCAGGGACGACAGCCAGCGACTCATCCTTCAGGATCTTGTTGAGGTCAGCTCCGTAGACGATGATCTCCTTCCTGGCCATTGGAACTAGAGCTTAGAACTAGAACTAGATGGATTTTTTTCTAAATGAGAGAGAGAAGGCTTGGATGGAATGAGGTTGAGGGGGTCAGGTACGTATTTATATGGGCAGTAGGCTTGTAGCGGGGGTTGAATCTGTCCTATAGGGCGCATACAATTGTGAAACTGAATAAGGTTTAAACCTACGGTATTCTATCGAGGAATACTCTAGAAGGGGAATGAGAGTTGAATGCACATGAGAGAAAACAGGGGGAGGCCACCCGGCATCTTTGCCTAGGCCGCCCGGCCCCACAAGTCAGCCTCTTGGGTTGACTTTTCTCGTGGTGGTTTTGTACTCCATTTACTTCCTGATGACTGTCGTTTAAAGATTCAGATCGATTTGGTTAAAATGTAGGCATAATCAAGGTAATTGGATAAACTCTAACTCCTCAACTACCTCTAGGGGTCCAGTAGGTTCTAGAAAAATCTTAAGGTGATGACCATTTACCTTGAATAACGTACCTTCGTGTGATTGGAGAGTTACCGCTCCATGCGATGATGCGTTGACCACCGTAAACGGTCCTTCCCATTTACTCCGTAGCTTTCCAAGCCTAAATAGTTTGACCCTAGAATTAAAAAGTAATACCTTGTCTTCAGTGCAAATTTCTTCTTCTTGATTCTCTTGTCATGCCATCTTTTAGTTCTTTCTTTGTAAAGCTTAGAATTGTGATAAGCCTTTTCTCTCCATTCTTCTAATTCTGATAATTGAATTTTTCTTTTATTTCGAGCAGCTTCAAAATCTATATTCCATCTCTTAATAGCCTAATGAGCTTTATGCTCTAATTCCACAGGTAGGTGATAAGTCTTCCTATACACTAGTTGATAGGGTGACATGCCTAAAGGTGTCTTCTAGACGGTTCGGTAGGCTTAAAGTGCTTCAGGTAAGCAATCTTTCCACATAGTACCCATTTCATTCACCGTCTTTTGTATAATATTCTTAATCTGCTTATTTGATGTCGCTGCCTGGCCACTTGTTGGTGGGTGATAAGGAGTGGCGACGTTGTGACGGATGCCATGTCTCTTCAAATAATTATAAAATTTTGTATCGGTAAAGTGTCCCTCCATCACTAGTCACCATCCTCGGTGTTCCAAACCTTGGGAATATGACTTCTTCAAACATCTTCCTTGAGTATTTTGAATTGGCATTCTTGCATGGCATAGCTTCTACCCACTTGAATACATAGTCAACTGCCACTAAGATGTATTCACAGTTCTTTGACTTTATGAATGGTCCCATAATCAATACCCTAGACATCAAAGAGCTCCATCTGAAGATTATTAGTGAGTGGCATAGCATCTCGTGAATTAATATTTTCATGACTCTAACACGATCTACATCTCCAGACATTATCTTTGGTGTCTTGATCATACATGGTTGGCCAAAAGAATCCACTCTACCAAATCTTTGCATGAGTGCGGAATGCCTCATAATGTCCTCCATATGGTGATGAATGACACTTTTGAATAATCTGAATACCCTCTTCTGCTAGTACACATTTTCTGAGCAAGCTATCAGCACATACTCTGAAAAGGTACGGAGGATCTCATATGTGGAGACGACTTTCATAAATGAGCTTCCTCTTATTTTCCCTGGGGCTATATAACCTGCAATTATAAAGTTGACAATATTCACGTACCACAGGTCTGATCTTGTTACCTTGAATAGCATGTCGTCCCTTAGTGAATCATTAATAGGCAATTTCTACAAATTTTTAAATTGCATTCTAGACAAGTGATCGGCAACAGGGTTTCCTACTCCATTTCTATCTTTTATTTCTAGGTCAAATTCTTAGAGTAACAAAATCCATCTTATTAAACGAGGTTTAGCATCTTCCTTAGTGAGCAAATATTTAAGAGCAAAGATAATCCGTGTAAAAACAATTGCTTTAGCTCCCAATAAGTAAGATCAAAATTTATCAATAGCAAAAATACTAGCTAAAAACTCTTTTTTTCGGTTGTTGCATAATTAAGTTGAGCTCCTATCATAGTTTTACTAGCATAAGCAATAGCATGATGCTTCTTATTTTAGTTTATCCTAAAATTGCCTCCACAAAGATAATCACTAGCATCACACATAATTTTAAAAGATAAAGACTAGTCGGGGAGTTGAATGATTGGTGTAGAGATGAGTGCTTCTTTAAGAATATTAAAAGATTTTAAACATGCACCATCAAACTCAAAAGGAACATTCTTAACTAACAAACTAGTCAAGGGTCCAAAGAATATGTGAAAAATATTTTATAAAATGACGACAGAAACCACAATGACCCCAAAAACTTTGGATCTCTTTTATATTTACGGGTGGAGGTAGTTGTTCAATTACTTCAATTTTAGCTCTACCTACCTCTATACCTCTTTCAGACACTAAGTGTCCTAGCACTATCCCTTCTCTAACCATAAAATGACACTTTTTCTAATTAACGACTAAGTGTTTTTCTTCACATCTTTGTAAAACCTTATCTAGATTTTCAAGACAATCATCAAAAAGTCTTCCCATAAACAGAAAAAATTATCCATAAAAACTTCCTTTATTTCTTCAATCATATCAGAAAATATAGACATCATGCATCTTTAGAAAGAAGCAGGCACATTACACAGCCCTAAAAAACATTCTACGATAAGCATAAGTTCCATAGGGACATTTAAAAGTGGTTTTGCTTTCATCATCGGGATGGATAGGAATTAAGTGATATCTAGAGTAACCATCTAGAAAGCAAAAGAAAGAGTGATTTACTAAACGTTCTAACATTTCATCAATGAAAGGTAATAGAAAGATCTTTCCTTGTTGCTTTATTAAGTTTTCTATAATTGTTGACACCTCTTAATGTTATCTCTAATAACGACGCCAAAAAATGCTAGAGTAGCGCACCGCCACTAGAATGCCAAGTTATCATCCCCAACATAACACTAAGAGGTGTGGTATTAAATCATGCCACCATCTAGAATATAGAAATGTATCCGCAAACGCACGGATCAAATACCATCGTAGCATTTTACCCGAGTATTACGGGTTGTCATTTATATTTTTTCCCAAAAGAAGGTCTACATGGGCGTAAAGGTAGTGTGTTGACCTAGAGTGTAATGAATAGGCATAACCATATCCTCGCTACTCAATGCAGGGGGGTAGTCACAAGATAAATGATAAGATAAGTGTATAATCATCAGCATAAATAGATAGAGACTCCTAGCTATATCATTAGGGTTGCTAGTAGAACATCAAGAGATATTCCTGGGTTATTTCCTAGCTACATGTCAATGTATATTATGGTTAGTGCAATACACCTAGTAATCATGGCTAAGATTAGTATTATATTTATTCATAGTGGACATACTAAGGAAGTTTGAGAACATAGCACACACTTCCGTCGTATACAAGCCCTACTGTACCTATAAACGGGGTTCGGATTACATAGGACTCAACAGGAATGTCACACCCGCGATCTACCAAACCCGGCCTATAGGGTGCATTCGCAGATAAACAACGTATAAGCACCATGCTTAAACAATGTTTATCGCTCACCCAACGATCAATTAGATGAGTGCTACACGAACCTATGGATAAACATAATGTTAATCTAGCTATACTAAGCATATAACCACAATAGACAAAGAACATAATAACTATGAATATAAGTAAATAAGAATTCATCAATTCAATTGTAGCAATCATATAACTATACAATGAAAGAGAACAAAGGCGAGAGCAGGTAAGAACTATACCAAATCCAAGCTCTTGATGGCTCTAGAATCCAAGCCTACGCTTGCCTCCCTCTAGTTCTATTCTAGCTATCTAGGCCCTAGCTAAGGAGCTCTGATTAGGGTTTCTGACTGATGATCGGACTTCCGAATGAGAATGAATGAATGGGGGGCTGTCCCAGGGAGTTGCCTCTCCTTTTATAGCCCTGGGCGATGATCGTGAGCCATCGGATCAAACTGACATTGACGGGCGGCTAGGATTGATCCTCAAAGGCGGTGGAGCGAACCGGGCGAATTGGGACCTGACCGGAGCCAGGGCCAGACCGACCGGTGTTGGTATTTCTTATGCACAATTAAAATATGAAGGATTCCGCAAGCGCACAAAAAACCATTGTAGCATTTTACCAGGAGTATTCCAGGTATCGTTATTTATATTTTACCGCTGGGAAACAATGGATAAAGATACTGATAGTTCACCATCATGTATTTACTAACTAATACACCAACTAGACTAAAGTAGGGGTAAATGATAGATGATAGGAATTATGTATATATGACACACACAGGAGAATTCTATGATAAATAAGTAGATAGCTAAAATGAGAGGACAACGGGAGAGTTTAAGGTTCCTAAATACTTCTCTATTACCAAAGTTCTATAATAACTAATTTATGATAGATAAAGCAATCACACAATAACACTTCAGGACATCAGAACACTAGTCACGGAAAGGGGTGAGAAAGGGACTAGGAAGCTCTGACTACGGTCCTACAAACACCAACCCTAACATGGTGGAATACGTCGGCCGTCAGGGCTGTCACCACCTGGGGCTACCACAACTATATGTTGGACTGGGTGCAATCTCAGGTAACCTATAGCCTAGACACCATGTCTACACTAATGATTACTACTCTAATCACATATAATAACTAGAGCACCTAATACAGGTGGAAATCCTATGCTAAAGTATAACAACTATACTAACCAATTAAATGTAATGCATAAAAGTAAATAGAGAAGATAAAATATATTAAAGCATAAGTTTTACAAATAATAAATAGAAAGACATACCAAAACTCTGATGACTCTTCCGAAGACTCCTCCAGAACCCGGGCGTAGCGCCGCTCTCCCTAACTCTCAACTAGAACTACACTGAAAAGTCTAGCCCTAATTCTCTAGAGATGAGAGGTCATCCATTCAAGGGACGTCTCTACATCCCCAATAATGTGGTGCCCTTAGGGAGGGGGTCTACTTCTTTATTTATAGCCTAGAAAAGCCCCCACCTCTTCTGAACAGGCGATGTGGGACTAATTCTTCCACCGTTTGCTCTGTTAGACCATTATACATTTAACTTGGGCCTTCCAATCATCCCTCATGTGAGCCCACTCAAGGGAGCAGCTTGGGGCGCCTCTCTTGGGCCTCTATCTTGCCATTTGAGCCTCTTCTCACGTCATGGGCCTTGCTTGGGCGTGGGGCCCATTAGTGGTAATTCTTCTTTATTTGTAAAATTAATATTTTTTCACTCCGGACTTCAAATATAGCAAATAATATGTCCATTTCGATCGTCTCGATGAGCCCGTCGCAATGGTGCAGTCCAATTCCCTATTTGAGATACTTTTATTCTATGCAAAATTGGATATACCTGCAAAACGATCGAGAACAACACAACTCGTGGAACTCGTTAGAATCAAACCCTACAACTATGCTTTATGGTTGATACCATATTATATTGAGCAATATTTGATGGTATAAAATAGGCGTTAAGGACCGTCAACAGCCGGTCTGGGGTGGGACCGGCCAGTCCCACCTGGTGGCCTCCGGGCCCCTGGCTCGGTGTGGTGCCTTCTCGTCTCTTCTAGAATCTTCCTGTGTAGCCGTGGAGTCCGTTTTCTGTTTTCTTGTTCCGATAAGCTTGTATATTCGCGCCTTTTCCGGTTTACGCCTGCATAAATAGTGAAACACCAAAACTCGTGGAATTCGATCAGTATAAACCCTATATCTACTTTAGTGATCGTATTTGCATCCTTTTTCTGGCTAGTTGACGGTTGAATTAATACAATAGTGGCCATCAACAACTCCCCCAAGCTTAACCTTTGCTAGTCCCTTAGCAAAGAAATCTTAGAAAAGTTATTGAAAATATATGTATGTTTAAGCACTGTAGCCATCTCGGAGCAACTCTCTCTAAATATACCTACAGTCAAACAGAAATTCTCCTCCAAGTTATGCAATAACAGAGTTGACTTTCAAACTTACCTATATTACCCTGGACTGTGGGGCTTATTAGCTCTTCCTTGGGCCTTGAGCACTTGACAGACAGGAAGATCCCATCTAAGCATTATGTCTCAAGTTCCTCGATCAGCTATCATTCTGGAGTTTTTAGAGGTTTTCAAATAAAACTCAGAGCTTCCCATGTATGACACTCTCAAGTCTCTCAATATATATGGTATTTATGGATCCTCACCAAGACCATGATGATGGTTGCCTTTCTTTTCATCCTATAACTAAAGCTTATGTGGAGCTCATAGGTAAGGAGAAAACTGAAAGAGTAAACTTGCAATGCATGTATTGTTGAGTCAAACAATGGGTCCATGGAGAAACAAGTCATGCAGTCAAATCAAGACGTATAGGTGGATGGATATGGTAGATATATGGTGGAACCTAATTCTACTCAGCTCCTTGAATGCTTCTCTCTCCTTTAAGATTGAACAGAGGTTATGAGCTATCTTTTTCTCTTCTTTCTTTTTCAGAGAGTCGGGTATCTAGGTACCCATTGTTTTGCATTGGGACACTTGTCCATCTTTCATTCTTCTCCCTTTTCTCTTTTCCTTTTCTCTCTCTTTTTTTTAAATATCTTTTTTGCATAGCTCATAGCACTCCTTTTGGTATTGATGGAGTCAGAGAGATAACATAGGAACATGGAGCATTATTAGGTGGCTAACCTAATGAAATATTTTTGGTGTTCTCTCCTAAAGTAGGAGAAAAACATTTTTAGAATGGATGTAGGTGGAATGGCATGTTGTTGCGCCTACTCCAGTGTAGAGTAGTGCATATGGAGGTGGGTCTTGATTCAAGAGCATGATAAATCTCTCACCAGGGTCACAAAGGTTGACAAAACTCAATGCAAGACAAGCAGCGTTTATGTGGAAGTTTAACTAGCCTATCTCATCATGTTTGGCTCTGGTGAGAATGTAAGATTTGTCATACCGAACTTATCATGTTTTTGCACTTTTTTCAAAAGATAAATCTCTAGAACTCTAGTGTCACTTAGAACAAGATAGATAGCCGCTTAGACTTTCTTAATCTTATCAATTAGGTACCTAGACTTAGTTCAAGCGTATGCAACCCACAAGTTTCAAGCTCAGAGCAAATTCTCATGTCAAAACAGTTGGAGCTAAAACTTGGAAAAACTTTTGTCTAAACTCTAGGCATTTCAGAGGTGTTGTAACAGAGCAGCTTATCATCATTTCAATTTAATCATTCAAGAGCTTCCTTTTTATTGACTCTAGACAGACAAACATTTTTATTTGGTTTTTTATTTTCCAAAGACTTAAACTATAAAGCTCGAAAGACTCTAAGGACTCTTAAAAAGCAATGACCTTCATGTGCCCACATATTTTTGGTATTTTTAGATTTTCCTAGATACTATGGTGAACCTTCATGTGTTCACATATTTTTGGTATTTTTTATTTTTATGACTGACTCGATATTTGCGTAGGTACACTTACCTGGGTACCTAGGGGTTGCCTTCCCCTAAGCCGGGTTGTTGTCGTGGTTGAGCATTAAAGCTGAGCAGTCCTCTCGATGGAGCTCACGCTTGTAAGAGCTGGTGTAGCCAAGAATCTTCATCTCATCTAGGAAGTTGCTTCCTTCACACAGTGGTTAACTGTATGCAAGAAGGTGTTCTTCGAGTGACGAAGATGATGATCCCTAGGTGGATTAGCTCTCAGAGTCATCCTGCAGCAAACATCTCACAAAACACCAAAACTCGTGGAACGGATTAGGATAAACAGTTAGTGGTTAGCCATTTAAGGATTAGTTGTTGTAAGAGGTTTTTAAAAGTTATTACAGTGCATTTAAAATGGTAGGATGCTCAATGATTGTTTTTAGATTTTTCTTTTTATTAAATAGAATTGGAATATGTATGATAATTTTTATTTTATTTTTATGCCACCACGGTGAACACTCCTTTAGCTTACGCTGTAGGCATGTTACATGGGGCTTTAAAGTTTTCTAAATGTTTTTGTGGTTTTCTATAAATATGATAAAAATTAACTATGAACTAAAAAGTGCAAGAAAGTAAATGGATAACTACCATTGTTACCTTATGGCAAGGGTTCAGAGTTTAAAGTCCTCCGGACAAGACTTCTCGTTGTCTCACTCCTGGGGTACTTCATCGGATCCCGAGGATGGGGACCCCAACGTTGGACCTCCTGGTGGTGATGACTCAGTTGAGGAGGTCACCTTCTCTTTCCATACTTTCGTAGGCTGTGCCTTCGGCCCTGTAGGTTCTTCCTTGATTTCCTCCTCCTTAACATTGCTCTTTTGAGAGCGATTCCCCCGGCGCTGACGTCTCCTCTTGGACTGGATAAAAGCTGCTAATCCAGGAGAGTTATAATCTTTAAAATGACAGCGTACTTTCTCTCCTAGGAATTGGAAGTGGACTTGGCCTGATCTATTGTAAATGATCGCATTGGTGGTGCTGAGGAACGGCCTTCCAAGTATGATCGGCGTCTCGTCTTCTTCTCCCATGTCCAGTACCGTGAAGTCGGTCGGGTTGTAGTGGTCCTGGATCTTGACCATGATGTCTATTGCTACTCCCTCCGGAAATCTCGTCGTATTGTCCGCCAGCTGCAGCTGCATATAGGTAGGGTACAAGGGTGTATCGAATAATAAATTATATACCTTTTTGGACATTATGTTGACAGCTGATCCGGTGTCGCAGAAGGCTTTGTAGAATGAGCACTGTCCAATAGTGCAATCAATGGCTGGCGTGCCTGGATCCTCCTTCTTGGTTAGGAATGGTGAAGCTAGAAGGTGGTCATGCTTGTACTCAATAGCCTTGACTACTTGGACTTGCTTTCTCACTTGTCTTCTGTTCTTGTTCTTTCTCTTCCCATTTGAATTTCTCTTAGTTTCTTCACTTGTTGGCTTGACTGGGAAGTAAGCTCCTCTTGGGTCTATAGGAGCTTCAAGGGTCTTGTTCTTGAAACTGAATTTCTCTTTATTGCCCTTGATAGTGAAACAAATCTTGGCACTGTCCATGTAGATGACAGCCTTTGCAGTACTCAGAAATGGTCGGCCAAGATTGATAGGACTCTTGGGATCTTTGCCGGTATCCAGGACTACAAAGTCTATAGGGACATATGATCTCCTGATTCGTATGCACACGTCATCTAAGATTCCCTTGGGGTACTTAATCGTCTGGTCTGCAAGCTGCAAACACATATCTGTGTACAACAAATGTGTCCATGGAAAGACTTGGTCGAAGATTACCTTAGGCATGATGTTGACACCGGGCGCCTAGATCGCATGAACAACTTCGGGGAAGTCATGCTTGCCCAATAGAGATGGGAATCACAGGTCTCCCTGGATCTCCTCTCTTGGGTGGCATGGAGTCATCCTTCCATCCTGATGATGCTTCAACGTAGTAACCTACATACACATCAACAAGATTCGTGGTCTCGGGCTCTAGAGGTTGCCCCGGAATCTTACCTTCGTTGGTTGGTGGAACAAATGCCGCCACCGAGCTAATTGTTGTTCTATCATTTTATTGAAGCTAAGTTTGGTTCTTAACAAATGAGGTAAAGCTATCCATTTTAATGTTTATGTTCTCTAGCATTTTATCATTGGATGCTACCTTCCTAGATAAAGTCTCCATAATTTTATTTTGGTTGGAGATCACTTCTCTCAAAGGCAGTTGAGCATAATTATTATAATTATTGCCTTGAAAGTTACCTTGAAAGTTACCTTGGTAGTTGGGCCTTTGCTGGTTCCATCATTGATTCTGAAGACGATAGTTGTTGTTGTTATTATTGATGAAGTTCACATCCTCACGGGTCTCAGGACAGCTGTTGCCTGAGTGTCCCGTATTGCCACACACTTCACAAGTCATGCATGCATCATTAATGTGCATGACATCATATCTTTGGCTCATCTTGTCTTCCAGCTTCTTCAAGAGTAGATCTATCTTGGCAGACAGCATGTCTACCTCTTTGAGCTGGTACATTCCTCCACTCCTCTTGCGGGTGGTTTGGCGCTCATCATTCCAATCTTGATTGGTGGCCATCTTTTCCATAAGAGCAGTAGCTTATGGTATGGTCAGTGACATAAATGCACCTCCAGCAGCAGCATCAACATTATTGCGGGTGCTGTTGGTGAGCCCATGATAGAAAGTTTGCATTAGGAGCCAATTCTCCATCCCATAATGAGGATATTCTGATATGTAATCTTGCAAACGTTCCCATGCCTCAGGGACTGACTCATCATGTTGTTGCTGAAAACTTGAGATCTTCCCCCTTAGGGCACTCGTCTTGCCCATAGGAAAGAATCTTGCTAGAAACGCTGTGGAGCACTTGTCCCAAGTTGTATGGTTGTCTTTGTTGGCGTAGAACCATTGCTTTGCCTTTCCCAACAGTGAGAATGGGAACAGACGCAGCAGAACGGTATCCTTTGATACATTCTTCAGCTTGAAATTGTTACAAATCTCTAGAAAGTATTGGAGATGAGCACTTGCATCTTCATGTGCTTTCCCACAGAACTGATTGGCTTGCACCATGGTGATAAGAGCTGGCTTGAGCTCAAATCCATTCTCCCCAATTTCAACATTAGGTCCAGTGCGGATGTTGTTGGTGTTCGGAGCGCAAAACTTCAAGCAAATGACTTATCAGCCATTTCTTCAAAAGCTGGTGCTAAGTTGCCCTCTTGTTGCTCTTCTTCTTCTTCTCTTGTAGGAGCTTGCTCCTCCAAAGAACGAACCTCAGCAGTAGGTGTCCTTAATGGAGATTTAAAGATGTCCCTCACTTGCTGGAATTTCTTCCTTCGAAAGAGTTTCTCTGGATTTTCAACGTAGTTATCTAGCAGATCAAAACCACTCATTCATTACCCTGCATAAGATTTCACAAAGATAGAAAACACAAGGGTAAGCCTGCATTGAGTAGGGGTCTATGGTTTTCTCTATCTCATTAGTTTGTTAGGTCTATCACTATCCTTTTTAATTGCCAATTGCCTTCCCCGGCAACGGCGCCAAAAATGCTTGTTGACACCTCTTAATGTTATCTCTAATAACGGCGCCAAAAATGCTAGAGTAGCGCACCGCCACTAGAATGCCAATTGTCATCCCCAGCATAACACTAAGAGGTGTGGTATTAAATCATGCCACCATCTAGAATATAGAAATATATCCGCAAGCGCACAGATCAAATACCATCGTAGCATTTTACCCGGAGTATTACGGGTTGTCATTTATATTTTCCCAAAAGAAGGTCTACATGGCTGTGTAAAGGTAGTGTGTTGACCTAGAGTGTAACGAATAGGCATAACCATATCCCTCGGCTACTCAATGCAGGGGGTAAGTCAAAAGATAAATGATAAGATAAGTGTATAATCATCGTAAAAAATGATAGAGACTCCTAGCTATATCATTAGGGTTGCTAGTAGAACATCAAGAGATATTCCCGGGTTATTTCCTAGCTACATGTCAATGTATATTATGGTTAGTGCAATACACCTAGTAATCATGGCTAAGATTAGCATTATATTTATTCATAGTGGACATACTAAGGAAGTTTGAGAACATAGAACACACTTCCGTCGTATACAAGCCCTATTGTGCCTATAAACGGGGTTCGGATTACATAGGACTCAACAGGAATGTCACACCCGTGATCTACCAAACCCAGCCTATAGGGTGCATTCGCAAATAAACAACGTATAAGCACCACGCTTACACAATATTTATCGCTCACCCAACGATCAATTAGATGAGTGCTATACGAACCTATGGATAAACATAATGTTAATCTAGCTATACTAAGCATATAACCACAATAGACAAAGAACATAATAACTATGAATATAAGTAAATAAGAATTCATCAATTCAATTGTAGCAATCATATAACTATACAATGAAAGAGAACAAAGGCGAGAGGAGGTAAGAACTATACCAAATCCAAGCTCTTGATGGCTCCGGAATCCAAGCCTGCGCTTGCCTCCCTCTAGTTCTATTCTAGCTATTTAGGCCCCAGCTAAGGAGCTCTGATTAGGGTTTCTGGCTGATGATCGGACTTTCAAATGAGAATGAATGAATGGGGGGCCCTCCCAGGGGGGTGCCTCTCCTTTTATAGCCCTGGGCGATGATCGTGAGCCATCGGATCAAACCGACATTGACGGGTGGCTAGGATTGATCCTCAAAGGCGGTGGAGCGAACCGGGCGAACCAGGACCCGACCGGAGCCGGGGGCCGGGCCGGCCGGCTGGGGTGCGACCGGCCGGTCCCACTGGTGGCCTCCGGGCCCTCGGCTCGGCATGGTGCCTTCTCGTCTCTTCAAGAATCTTCCTGTGTAGCCGTGGAGTCCGTTTTCTGTTTTCTTGTTTCGATAAGCTTGTATGTTTGCGCCTTTTCCGGTTTACGCCTGCATAAATAGTGAAACACCAAAACTCGTGGGATTCGGTTAGTGTAAACCCTATTTCTACTTTGGTGATCACATTTGCATCCTTTTCCTGGCTAGTTGACGGTTGAATTAATACAATAGTGGCCGTCAACAATAATCTATGCACATACGCTATCCAGTAACAGTTCTCTAGGGGATTAGCTCATTCTTATCATTTCTAACAACAGTCATACCACCCTTCTTAGGTACAACACTATGTGGCATAGGATATATGTAATAGTTTCAAAACTTCCTTCTTTACCACCTCTCTCATCGCATTATTAAGTCTACGTTGGGGTTCTCTAGTAGATATAACTTCAGGATCAGTTGGTATGTGATGGGTCCAAAGAACAGGACTAATTCCCTTAAGTTCTTGGAGTGAGTATCCAAAAACAAAGACGATGTTTCTCTAAAAACAGTTATTAGACTCAAAGATTCTTATTGAGAAAGTTTATCACTTATGATCATAGAAGATTTCTGATCATTATTCAGAAAAACTTATTTCAAGCCAGAAAGTAAGGGTTTAAGCTCAATAGGAGGTTTAGGTGGCTCTAGTAATTCATTGAGAGGCTTAGGATCAGTTGGTTCCTCTTCATCTTCTTCAATGAAGAACTGGGTATCATTATCTATAGATGGTTCTATTAATTCTTTAGTAAAAACAGCATTAACCACCTCTATTGGGTCCGGCTTAGGAAGCAGCTCTACCTTGGTTTTCAAAGAATGAGTTATAAGCATAGAGAGCTTGAAACCTTTCTCGAGACTAATATCTAATTTCCCTTTTTTGACCTTCTCTAGTGACCTTTCCTATTGGTAAATCTACTAACACATCAAACTCCCACACATCAAAGATATGAAAATTTAATTAAACTTGAACTCCATAAACCACAATAGGAAGAGAGCATAATACTCCAAAACATGATATAATGTGACCTGAAAGACTTTTCAAAGTTTTAATAGTTGGAATTAACGACATATCTTCTAAAATCTTTTAGCAAATGAAAGAGACATGATACTAACACCCATAATTGGATTATAATGAGTAATAAAAGGATGTTTATCAATTTGACACTCAAAAGTAACAAAAGAAGAATTTAAACAAATAACATCTTTTGGAAGTTCTGATTCTTCGAACCATTCTTCACTTAAGACAAAGACTAACTCTTTCATAAACTTTTTAAAGAACTTTACCTTAAAAGGATGAATAAGATCAATAGTTTTAAATTTCCTAGATTCTTGAGATTTTATAATTACTTGGTAATTAGAGGTGTTTCCATAATCATCAAAAAAATCATCTTCTAAATCAAACATAAAATCAGGAAATAGAATTTTCACTTCTTCATTCAAAGATTCAGGTTTCAAAATAGCTAAAGGTTGAGATTCAAGCAATAATTCGATTCAACTATTGATTCTTCTTTTTTCTTCAGGAAGATCATTTAAAATATTCATAAGAATAGTTTTGCATGTGTAGCAATGGTATACATGTCGCTCCTCTCACGACCAAATTAACATATTCCTTAGTTTTTTATTATGGCCTAGAAAGAAGTGTTCTAAGAGCATAGGTTCTAGCAAAGCAAGACTAGGACTTGAGTTTATAAAACTATCAAAATGTTTCCAAGCCTTACCTAGTGATTCGCTATCTAATTATTTAAAACCTATGATTTCAAAATGAAGTTTAACGACTTTCTCGATAGGGAAAAATTTAAGACAAAAGCTAGAACATAACGCTTCCCAATCTCCCTGACTACTCCCAACATAACACTTATTCCAAAGATTTAGCTCGCCCCGTTAATGAAAATGGAAAAAGCTTCCACCTTAACGTCTCATATGCCATGCCTTTAATGTGTAGACCTGAACAAGTTTTTTTCAAAATCATTCAAATGAGAATAGGGTTTTCACTAAAACTACTGAAAAAACATTTTCCTAAACTAAATGAATTAACTCCGGGCGTAGCTCATAGCCAGGTGATGTAATGGCCTTAGATGATTCTACTGGCTATAAACATGAGCCTGATGGTGCTTCGTATTGATATAAGAGTTGAGATATAGGTTCCATATTAAAAGATAAAAACAAAGTAAAAAGCTAAAAAGCTAAAACAAAAAGGAAAAAGTATAATACAGGAATTAAGCTAAACTTAAAGTCAATCTCAGCAAACCGTTCCCCGGCAACAGCGCTAGAAATGCTTGTTGGTATTAATTAAATGCACACAACAAATAAGATTATCCGCAAATGTATAGATACAATACCGTTGTAGCACTTCACCAAGATAAACTCGGGTTTTAAATATCGAACCCAAAGGAACAGTAGGTGACGATGACTAAGTCTATAAATTTAACCCAATGCACAATATATCAAGCTAAAATAGCAAGAACAAGGAGAACAATTAATGTGGATTATCTAGTTCTGGTCTTTGAAAGTGGTTGTTTTATATCATATGATCACGAGCGATAACTTAATAAGATAGGAGTAGAAATCAGAGTTCTCTCCTACCAAGCACCTTTTGATTACCAAACCTATTAACGGGAAGTGGACTACAGAGGATTCAACGAAGCTATGTCACCTTCAAGCGAGCTACCACTATTCGGAAAATCGGGGGACATTCACAAGTAAACATAGTCTAAACACCACATCTACGCTACAAAAACTACTTCAATCAAAAAGCTATCTAGATCGAAGTACTCAATAAGAGTTGCAAACTAGAAGAATAATATGAACAAAACACTTACTTTAACCAAAAGTTGATACCAAATGATCTCAAGATGCAAACTTTAGGCGAATGAGGTTGATCTTGAAGAATACAAAGAACAAAGAAGCACCGACAGGTCGGAACTCCTCTAGAACTCTACTCTCCAACTCTATCTCTCTAATCTCTAAACAAGAACTAGTTCTAGATTGAACTAGCCTTTCTTGATTGCTAGCCTAGATCTACTAGTTAGAAATTAGGGTTTCTGGCTCTTGAGCTCTCTATTGATCTGGCTCTCCCTCTAAGGGGGTCTAGCCCTGCTTATATAGCCCGTTGGGTTGAACACCAATCGTAGGATCAAACTGATTTAATGTAGGGTCAAGATGCATCCTCAAAGGCGGTAGAGAAGCATGCAAAAATGACAGGTGGGTCCCACTATAGGGGGCCGGGCGGCATGGATGGTAGGGCCGGCAGGCCCCACCTGATAGGTCCTCCGGCTCCGCTTTCTTCTAGTGTCTTCTAGATCCTTCTAGCAATATTTTCCGTCGCGGTTAAGTTTCGTGGCTTTTACACACTTTAATTCTCAATTATGCACTTTCTAGATAACTCCCTAGAAAACAGATAATTCACCAAAACTCATAGAAATTATTAGTGATAACCTCCTATTCTATGATGTTTTTGTAATTCACAAGGAAGATTGACGGTTAAAAATGGACGTTAACTACCGTCATATGTGGTCCACAAGTATAGCCATCGGAAGTCTTTAGGACAATGACAGGTGCTTGTGGGTCATATAAGTTAGAAGGTTCTACCACACCAGGCGAATAGCCACCCCGAACGAAGCGGGCAGTCCCTCTCCTGGTGTCCAGGCTTTAGGCAGTTGAAGCACTTCACTGGACTAGTGCAGTTCGCCTAGACGTGGTTCCAAGAAAGGCAGTTAAAACATTTCTCGACAAGCTTCGCCGCCACAGGGTGGCGCGGCGTCAACAACGCCTGCTCTGCACCGTCCTGAAGCTGTCGGCGTCTGACTCCCCAGACATGCGTGGGGTGTGGCTGGTCACTCACCCCACTTGCTGTGCCAGAGACGACACCAACGGTGGGCCGCGGGCACCGACCCCTAGGGAGCCCGCCCTCCATGTGCGGCGGCGGCGTTGCCTCCTAGGCCACGGCCCCCCCCCGGCGGCGGTCCGACGTAGGAGAGACCTCAAACTCGCTGACGGAGGCCTCGGAGTCGGAGAAGTGCAGCCTAGCCTGGATCTACCCAGAGAGCCGTCGAAGGGCTCAGCGTCGGGCCTTAATCTCGCCTGTAGCACCAAGGCTGCGCGGGCTACTGCATCCAACGGTGGCAGCTTAGGACCGGGCGGGAAGGCAGCAAGTCTGCCTAAGACAAGCGAGAACAGGAACCATGCCCCATAGCTGATGGGCGGGGGACCCAGGGTCCAGGGAACGGCAGAGCAGGTGGATGCCGGGGCCGGGGCCGGGGCCAGTGATGGCAGGGAGGGTGGACGAGCTTTCGTGAACTCACCAAAATCTTGCACAACTGCATTTGCCACTTGTCAGTTATGTGTGGCCTTCTTGGCTAGTAGCGGGAGAGTGGGGGCACGTACACATAGATGGACCTGGCCGCTTTAGGCCATACGCAGTACAGAACTACAAAAGTACGTGTACATGGATACAGTATACATACACGTACAGTATACGTACACAACACAGCACAGAACTACGGAAGTACGCAGCATAGCACAGAACTACAGTATACGTACATGGATATATACTAGTCTTTTGCACCAACATTGGGTGGCGCCATGGCCCAGGCCGGCCACCCCCTACCTCCGCCAGTGAGCGTATGGCCTCTTATGTGAAATATCACCACAAAGCCTAAATATGAAATATCACCACAAAGCATATAAGCTAGAAGAATTGGTAATTGGGCAAATTTACCTTTCAACATGCCATAAGAAAGCGAGAAACAATCTATGAAAACCTAATCAAAGAAGATTTATCATTGAGTGATAGCACTTTTTAACGGTCAACAAATGATAGAAAGGAAGCCCATGTCTCTGCAAATATCATCCTCGAATGATAGCAAAATGGCATAAACATTTAGAAGTATCATCTTATTGATGAAAGGAGACAAATAAGTATCATGAAATCAATAGTGCGAAGCTATTGCAGCAGTCCAAGCTATTGATATCACGAGATAGCAAAATGGCAGAAACATTTAGAAGTATTATCATCTTATTGATGACAGGAGACAAATAAGTATCATGAACTCAACAGTGGGAAGCCAGCAATCTAAGCTATTGATATCATGCCCAAGAATTCTTATATCGCTGCAGACCTGCAGACCAGGCACTCTTGATGGTAGCGGCAACTGCATTCCAGGAACTCTTGATAGCAGTGGCAACTGCATTCCAGGCACTCTTGATATTAGTGGCAACTGCATTCCATGTAGTTGTCGCTGTAGTCCAGGCAATTTTCACCACAGTCACCAAGACATTGCTCCAATCAACAAATCTCCTTGGCCCGATGGAGCGTGCGATTAATAGTACAACGGCGCATCCGCACTGCAGCATTGCCATCCAAAGAGCAGACCATTTCCGACTACCAATTTCTGCGGACAAGTAACCCTGCTTGACGACAATGAACTCGTATACATCAGCTCCTGATGAGAGCATCTGACAGGCAGCAGAAGCAATTTTTGTTATGCGCACTGGAAATGGGTCATCAGTTGCAATATGGTTAATCTGCAATACAATTGAATATATGTAGTCAAATTACAGTGACTGGAATGTTTACAATTGCACTTTATTGATGAACTGTGTATTAGTGAAGGAACAACAGGTAAAGTCATAGCATTAGCACGGAAAATATACTAATTGTGCTAGTTCACCACCACATGAGAATTAGGACTAGAGTAAGGGAGGTACCACTCTAAGTAAGAGGGGGTAGAACAGCTGTGCGCCCTCACAAATCCCAACTATGATCAACAGAGCCCGACCCAACCAATCCCCAGCGTGGCCCCACTTGTTATCCAGCTGTGCAGCGAATACCATCCATGGGATCCAAAACCAAACAAGTAGGATCCACACCTACAGAGTGAAACATATATAAGCACATGACTACGTACATGATAGTATCATGAATTGTGCAGTAAATAATACTTACATTCCAGGTCTTGACAGCTTCAGTAAGCCTAGGGTCTTCAGCATGTTTTCGAGTCAAATATGTGTATAGACCAATTAAGAGTACCATGGAACCACAGATTTCAGGGACAGTTTGATCCAACTCGTCCAAGAAATCATCAGGGCAAAACAAGTGAAAAATCTCCTGGATTAGAGAAGACACCACGTCGAGCCATATAGAGGTTGGATGAAATGCGTCATAGAATACCATTTTCCAGTCGGTTGTGAAGTGGTAAGCCAACCTAAAGTTTATATATGAGCAGACATCGTTAGAAAAAAAAAATCAAGGTTAAACTTTTAGCCTCAGAGTTTTCTTAGCGCGCTAAAATTGATGCATCTGGTTTATAGCTTGTAATCTTGCCTAACACTTTGGGTTGGGGGGGAATAGGCCTATGGCTGCGCGTGGCCACTGCACCGGCCGCATGTTTCCCACACCCAGATCCAGTTGTCGAGTTCGAGCAGGTGCGGAACAAGCTAAGCAAGTTTAACTACACTAGCTCGGAGAGAAAGAAGCAAGTTTTACTCACATTGGTAGGGAATAATAGGCGAGTCCTATCGCGCTCCCACCATAGTGGATGATGTTCTTCACGGCTGTTGAATTCAACTTCATCAGCGTGGAATTGAGCTTGGCGTTATCCACTCTCCGGATCGGCAGCTTCGCTTTCTCCCTCATGACATGCTCGTCATCGGCGACCAGATCGGGCCGGCGGCCATCGACTCCATGGATCGGCAACTCCGCCCTCATGAGATGCTCGTCGGCCGCTAACCGATTGGGCAGGCTCGAGACTCCATCGCGGTCGAGCGCCAACAGGCCATGGACGGGCGCCGACGGGCCATCGATGGCGCAGACGGGCCATCGACGGGCGCCGACGGGCCATCGGCGGCCACCTGCTGGCTATAGACGACGGCCACCAGCTGGCCATCGACGCCGGCGCCGACGGGCCACCGACGGAAGCCGACGGGCCATCGATGGGTGCAGACGGGCCATCGACGGCCACCAGTGGCCATAGACGGCCACCACCGGCCATCGACGCCGGGCGCCGACGGGCCATTGACGGCACCAACGCCAGCAGGACCAACCCCAAGAGACAGAAAACGGCGGCCATGAAGGAGGAGGAGGAGGAAACGGCGGCGGCAGGTTCAGCTGTTCCTTGCGGCGGCCATGGAGGAGGAGGAGGAGGAGCAGGAGGAGAAGAAGGAGCAGCAGGAGGAGGAGCAGCAGGAGGAGGAGGAGCAGCAGCAGCAGGAGGAGGAGGAGGAGGAAGCGGCGGCGGCAGCCTCAGAGCTTGGGGGTTTAGGGGGAGTACTGGTGAAGTGTGCAGGGCTGTACTACTCGAGTGTGAAGTGTTCAATGAAGCTAGGTCTTGTTCACTTTCCTTGCAAGTTGCATGTTTTTTCACTATCTCTTTATCACATCAACTTTTATCCGCATATATGGAACATTAAATGTTAGTGAAAAAATAACTAATTATACAGTTTTGTTATAAATCACGAGACAATTTTTTAAGCCTAGTTGGGCCACAATTAGACAATATTTGCCAAATACAAACGAAATGCTATAGTTACAATTTTTTTTAACATTTACGAACTGAACAAGGCCATGTTGCTACACTACTAGAGTGTGACAGTAGATAGTCTTGTATAAAAGGTTTTTGCACTAAAAAGACACAAAAGAGAGCATAAAATATGACATGGGTTTCTATAATTTACAAATGTATTAGATTTCCACCACTGTTGTTCATGCAGACCAAATAGTTGCACAATAATTTGAAAAAAATGACAACGTAGACTAATTACGAAAATATAAGTCATTAGCAGAACCAAATTTTGACGTAGTATGCCTGGAGAAAAAAAATACTAGTACTTCGTATAAAGTTCGCTGCAATGAGAGGGCTACCTTCGTTTTCGTATTTTTGATGTACCAATTTTTATCAAAATATTTTTCAAGACAAATTTATTCATATGGTTTTCATATTTTCAAACTCAACAACTTGAAAGTTATTCATAGGTCGCATAAAATAATATTAATAGTTATTCATAGGTCACATAAAATAATAATAATATGTCGCCAAAAAGCACACAACTTAAGGCGTTGTTGACCTCGCTCGCGTTTTACATACAAAATTTTCCATTATTATGCTTATTTAGTACTGCAACTCAAGTTTGGTCGCTGTAAAAGTGGCAAATTATTGCATTCTCCGGGGAAATGAACTTAATTTACATGTGATATGAAAAGAAACGTATTAAATTACTGATATTTGATAAGCGGTAAGGTTATTGTTTTGGTTTGAGGCCATAATATTGTGCTACTAACTCGTAGCAGATTTTATCGTTTGAAGACAGCTGCTAGCGTTTGCCATTCTTTCTCCTTCATGTACTGTTGAGGACAGCTAAAGAAATTTTTGATCGTTGGGATCAGCTGGGAATATGAAAGACCAACAAAAGAATCCGGCGACGAGATGGCAGCACCCCATTCATGAGCAACTCCTGCTCCTGCTGCATTTCTGCTACGTATCTGCACCTGCTGCAGGGTGTACACACATGAACAGCCAGCCCTGCCAGTAGCTATATTGCGCTCTCATGGATGGCCAAGCTATCCCAGGGCATTTTGACAATCCGGGGTAGCGTTGTCTGCAATGTTTTGTCGTTGCCTCTCACGTCGCATTGTTCCAGTGACAGGATACAGCTAGTAGTACAATACTTCTATCACACTGAATTTTTAGACTTATATAGAGTATTAAATATAGACTAAAAAATAATTAATGGTATAGAATATGACTATTTTGCGAGACGGATTTTCTAAGTCTAAAAACTCTGATTTGATAATATAGTGCTATTGTAAACATATGCTAATAATAGATTAATTATACTTAAAAAATCATCTTACACTTTACCTATAAGTTCTATAATTTATTTTTTTTATTAGTATCTGATCCCATGCGACAACCCATGCATAAAATATCTGATATCACAAGTGCTAAAATTTTGCCACTGCAGCTAAACACCTCCAATCAGATATTTTGCGGGATATCAGATATTTCGACAACCTATGCACTTGTGATATCAGATACTCTTAAAAAAATCCTTGTCCCGTTGTGTTTAAAATTTATTAAGAGTATTAATTATAGACTAATTAAAAACTTATTACATAGTTTGAGGCTATTTTGCGGGACGAAACTAGTAAGCCTAAATAGCACATGATTTGTTGTGCACAGTAAACATATACTAATTATAGATTAATTAGCCTTAATAGATTCTTCTCGCCATGCGCATAGGAATAGTAGCCGCCATCACTAGGAGGTAGTAGGGGACTTCAATGGCATAGGTGTGACCGAGTGACCAAAACCCGCCGTAGGGGAACAACACTGCCACCGGTCGCGGGGGACTGGAACACTGCTATCGTAGGGTAGCGGGGCCACGAGTGGGGGAGGGGTGGCTACGTGCAAAGCCACCATAAGGGGAGCTCGCGCCACCAGTTGGGGAAGGAAAGGCTGTGCGCCGCGCGCCGGGGAAGTGTTGGCCGCACGCCGTTAGCAAATCAACCCAGGCCTGTTGTCGGTGGGGACGAGGAGGGCGCCGTCACCGGAAGGGAGGGCATCGCTGTCGATGGGGAGGAGAATGGTGTGGGACATTAGTGGGAGGCAGAGCCTGTCCTTTTGTGCCTTTAGTCCCCTTTAGTCATCCAAAGAGATACAGGATTAAACCATTTAGTCCCTGTGTGTTAGTCAACCTGTTTGGCAATTTACAGACTAAAACGGGGGACTGAACTTGGTTTTTTTTTTTTTGATTTTCAAACTCTCCGCTCTCCTTTCTTCCTGTGCACAGCGCTCGCTTCAAAGCTGCTAAACTGTGCATTTTTAATAAATTTTCTATACAAAAGTTACTTTAAAAATCATATTGATCTATTTTTTAAAAAATTAACCAAAACGGGGGACTAAACTGCGCGTCCCCTTGTTAATTTTTTAAACGGGAGACTAAAACGGCTTTCTCTATTTTTTCCTCCCTCCCGTATCCGTCTATATTTAATAAACTGTGCATTTTAATGTGTTGTACGAAGTCTACTTTAACAGCTTTCTCTCGCCCTTATTTTTCACTACTACTCCTCTGTCCCAACTTAGCGCACCAAATTTTTCACCGAAAACAAGGCCTTGTGTGCAAACTTCTTTCTTCATAGATTGCCCTTAATTAAACGGGATACTAATTACTCTCTCCGTCCTAAAATAGAAAACATCTTTTACTTTTGGATATCGCATTCCACTATTCGTTTTATTCAATTTTCTGAACAAATAACAAAATAAATAGGTCATTATTAAAATATTTCTCATGATAAATTAAATTCTAACAAAATAAATAATATTCATATAAAATTTTGAATAAAATGAATGGTCAAACTTAATATCTAAAAATCAAAATAGTAATCAGTAATGGTTGCACGCATTTACATGCTAATCCTCCTGGTCCCACGCACATGCAGTTGGCCCCATCAAATGCATCATTCAGCTGGTATTTGCATGCATGCGAATGGGTACTCTGAATATCAGCAGAAAAAACATCGCGCGCGCTCTGTAAATTAGGACATCATAAAAAAAATAGCACGCTCTCGAATTTGAGACAGAGAGCATTACTAATACTTCGTAACTCCCTTCTCCGTCCTATAAAAAACTCAATCCTAGCTGCGAGGTTCTTGCTACTAGTATATATTGATCCTTTTTAGGACAGAATAGTTGCCCTGGATCAGACGATTAGTAAATCAATTTTTGGTGCAAGAGTCAGACTATTTCAAATTTGATTATACATATATATATATATATATATATATATATATATATATATATATATATATATATATATATATATATATATATATATATATATATATATATATATGTATGTATATTCTGCACCTGGTGCATTCACTGTATGGAATGCACCCAGGCCGTCCGACCGAGCCCAACCGTCCCGACCGACCGGTGTTCCCATCCCACCTGGTCCGGCCCACTCGCACGCATCCCACCCCGCGCGCACGCATCCCACACCCACCTGATCCGGCCACTCCCGTCTCCCGCTCCCGCACCGTCTCCCCCACTTCCTCTTCTGTGCTCTCTCTTCCCCGACGAAACCGCCGTCTCTCTCGCGCCACCGCCGCTGCGCCACTTGGCCGCCGAGGGAACCGCGCGCGCTCACGCAATCACCTGATGCTCCGTTGTTGCCCCGCCGGATAACCGACTCCCCTTCTTCGATTTCTCTCAATGCACGCGCCCGTTAGTTCGTTCTGCTGCTCCCGCGAGGAAACCGCCGCCGAGCAAACCGCCGACGTGCCGTGGAAACCACCGCCATTTCCTCTCTCACTTCACCCGCTCCCGCTCCCCATTTTCATTTTGCCGTCGCATCGGGGTGATTTCCGCCCTCGCGACCCATCTGCTCCGCCGAGAAACCCCCACTCTCCCACCTCACTTTTCGACGGCATTCTCATCTGCGCCGCCGCTATCCCCCCCGCGCCGTCCCTATTCCGCCTCGCCGCTGCTATTCCCCCGCGCCCGCACTTCGGATTCGTCAACTTAGTGTTCCATGGCCTCCGTGTAGAGGGGTCTTCGTCGCATTCGTCACCTTAGGGTTCCATCGCCGCCGTGTAGAGGGAGTGGTCCCCCCGTCGTGGTCGCCGGCTTCGAAAGTGTCGCTGTCAGATTCGCCTCCTCGTCATCTCTCTGTATGTAAGTCACGCCGATCCCCCTATTCTGCTGGTGCCTATACTGGATTTGAATGTGGATTTTTGATCCCTATGCAGTTTTTGTTTTGATGTTCAGTGATTAATGATATGGATGGAGAACAGAGTGATTAGGCAATTTTAGTTGTGGAGTCTGGAATTTTTTGTTTGCCTTGTGTGATTCGGCTTATTATTTTAGTTTGCAACTGGTAGGATGGAGTAGTTGCAAATGCATATGATCCTGATTCCCCTAGCCTCCCGACAAAGCCTTTTTGCAATTGGATGATTCGTGCAATCGCAATTTGTAAACCGGCAAAAGTTGGTGTAGTTAGTTGATTTTTTTTAAACAACTGCTGTATATTGGGTTGCAATTGGTTGTGTCTATTAGTTGTAATTAGTTTTAGAACTTAATTGGAATTGAATTTGAATTCATCTTTTAAGAAACGTCTATATATGCTTTTGTTGTAATCGGCTATCTGTAATGGTTGTTGCAATGGGATGATTCGTGCAATCGCATTTTGTAAAACTGGTAGGTTGGTGTAGTTAGTTTTTTTTTAAATCTTACTTTGAAAACTAATAGGATTGGTGCATGCAATTTGTTGTGTCTATCAGTTGTAATTAGTTTTAGAACTCTGCAACTCACACAATTTTTGACGGTGCACATCTAGTACGCATTCAGTTGTTGTAACTAGAATAGTATGTTTAGTTGCAGCTAGTATGGTGTTTTAAGTTGTAATTGGTTTTATGGTTCATATGATTCTTTTTTTTAACTCAATTGTTACTGTGTGTTTGATCTGTTTTTTTTTCATTTTTGCAGCTGTTAGAATGAGCACGCAAGGGGATGCAGCAGGTGGTCAGGGCGGCGACCCCCCACGGCGCTCGCCCCGTGTTGCCGCGAAAACGACGGTTCGTGCATACAAGTCTAATAAAGACAGGAAGAAGAGATTAAAGCTCCCCAGCCCAGCCCCCCAACCTGATGCTGATACTGAAGTGGATGAAGAAGAGGAAGCACATCATGATCAAGATTATGAGCTTGGGGTTGATGATGATGCGGTAGTGAACCGTGACGGAGAGGATGGCGCCGATGGCGCTTGTGATGGCGGCAACACCGCAGCGATTGAAAGCGATAAGAAGAGGCCCCGCAAGCAGCCTCCCCGCACTCCGTTGCTCTCCTTCGAAATTCCAAGATATCCTCAAAGTTCTCCCTGTTGAGCTTGCAGACAGAGTCAAGGCAAAGGGGTTTGGGGGATTGTTGAAATTCAAACCAAACTGCCTGCGCCTGCATGATGCTCACCGGCTCATGCCGAGGCTTAACCCGTAAAAAATGAAATTGGAGCTTGGTATGGGCAAAGAGATTGTTGTAAATGAGCACGCGGTTTGGTGTGCATTTCGCTTACCAAAAGTTTGGGCGGTGACCCACCTTCCATGTCCGATGTCGATGCTCGTGCCAGCGGAATGAGCTGGGAGAGCAAATCGCCGCACTACATACAAGAGGCTGGGAATCGTGGTTAAAGATATTGTGGATGGTCTCAAGAGCAAGACGCCGACCGGGATTTGGGCCCGAGGGCATTTTTCATGGTTGTGTTTCAGTCTTTGCTTTTCTCAAACACCGATAGCTGCATCAGCTTGAAGATGTGGTATATAATCAAGATCTTGAGAATATTGGGGAGATTAATTGGTGCAAAGCAAGTGGACAACATTTGCAAGGTCGCACGCTTATATAGAAAGGATTTTGGCGGCGAAGGGTGTCCTTGCACCCTGTCCACAGTCGCGTATTTTTCCTCCGGTAAGTTTTCTTTTTTTTTCATTCATTCATTGTGTTGTTTACACTAAGCAGTAATAATCGGTCCATTAGTTTTGTTGCAATTGGGTATTGTCTTCAAGAGCAATCCTCAGATCCTCGCTTTTTTATCCTTGTTTTGTGATATACACATTGTAAATTTGCACCAAGATTAACGTGGTGTTAGTTTTTGTTGCAATTGGATAATGTCTCCTGTTGCATTTGGTCATTGACTAGTAACTTTTATGTAGTAGTTTCCCAGCTTTTGAGCAAAAGTTTGCAATTGGGTATTGTCTTCAAGAGTAATTGGTATCCTGTTTGATCTTTTTTATTATGTATAAGCATTTTCATTGCACCAAAGAGTAACTGTATAGTAGGTTTTTTTGCAATTTGATCAGTCTCCGCTTTTTGCATTTTTGGTCTCCCCGTTGACTAGTATTTTTTGTAGTAGTAGTTATTTTTTTTTTTTTTTGGCAAGGGTTTGCAATTTGGTTTTTTCATCAAGAGCAATCGGTATCTTGTTTGAATCTTTTTTGTTATATAAACATTGTCATTGCACCAAAGATTAACTCAGATTAGGTTTTGTTGCAATTGGATAAGGTCTCCAGCTTGCATTTAGTCTCCCCGTTGACTAGTATTTCTCTATAGTAGTTAGTTCTCCCGATTTTTTTGGGCAAGGGTTTTTGTTTTTGTGGATCCGGTTTCCGCTTTTTGCAGTTTTGTCTCCCCTCGTTGACTTGTATTTTTCTGTAGTAGCAGCTAGTCCGCCTGTCCGGTGCAAGTGTTTGCAACTGTTGTCCCTTTTCAGTAGCAATTAGTATCCTGTTTGAATTTTTGTTGTTATATAAATATAAACATTGTCATTTCTTTTTTGCAACCAGTATTAACTGGTGCATAGGTTTTGTTGCAATTGGATCAGTCTCCCCGTTGACTTGTATTTAATGTATTTAGTTAGTTTCCCTGCTTTGGGGGCAAGTGTTTTTGTTGTGTGGGGTTGTTTTTGGCTCCAGTATCAACTGTGTTATGTTGGCTGTTGTAATTGGTTTCGAAGTCTCTGTTAGCGATCGGTTTGCTGATGTTTTTGTTATTGTTTTTTCACACATGCAGATGTTATACGTTGATTTCTTGCAAATGGTCTGGATTTAGATGCATTTTCACTCCCTCGATGTGCTATCTTGATAGTAAAATTATCGATAAAATTGCTGCATTGGATCGTAGGGGCGATGTTGCGCACGATGCCATTGAGTATGGCAATCTCGTGGTAAGTCACGATAATCTATCTTTTTTTTTTTGGTTTTGTTTTGTTTGTTTTGTATAACCATTTTTTAATAAAAATAAAAACCATGCAGCTTGAGGAGCATCTCGCCACTTGTTACACACCGCCGCTGCCCCACCGCCGCTCCCCCGTGTCGCTTATCGCACCCCCTCACCGTGTTCTTGCTATTGAGGGAGGTTCTAATCCCGATGCGGCCGGCACACACGCCCCGATGCGGCCGGCACACACGCCCCCTGTTGGGCATGGCACCATTAACCTTGAGCCCCCCGTACTACATCAATACCCAAGTTTCCGTGATGCGTTCGGGCAAAGCATTGCCGATCTAGTGGGTAGAAGCAGAAGTCGATGCTTTAAAGGTTTTGAAGGCTTTTTGATGACAAGATCGCCTGTGCTCGAGCTACGCCACCAAGGCTGCTAAGTACATCACTATGGCCAATGATCTAATGGCAAAAAGTCATCATGAGTGCTTCAAATACCATTCGAAGTCGCTTGTCGATTCCCAGTCGATAGGGGAGCCGCTAATGAGCGTAGGGAGGGGGAAGAAGAGGAAGAAGAGCAAATCTGAGCTTCGTAGTTTATGTTTGATGTTTTTTGAATGTATTCATACTCCATTTTACTTTACAGATATATGCATTTTTTTTTATTTGCAATTTTTGTACTAACCATTGCCCCTTGTGTATGTAGTAGAAAATGTTGAAGTTGGCGTAGAAGAAAATGTTGGAGTTAATCCCGGTGCAGGTGTACCTTTTTTTGTCTTTGTTGCATGTTGCATTTTTCAAAGATATCTGTGTTGCAAATGGTATGCAAAGAAGTTTTTTTACGTCTCTGCAATTTCGTGATTTTTTCCATTAGTAGTTTGTCTTTTGTAGGGACTAACCATTTTTCTTGTGTATGTAGCAAAGATCTAAATCACCTGCTCATGAACCCGGTTGGTGTAGAAGAAAATGTTGGAGCAAATCCCGTGCAGTACCTTTTTTTTTTTTTTTTTGCATTTTGTCTTTGTTGCATGTTGTATTTTGCAGTATATCTTTGTTGCAAATGGGATGCAAAGGACCTTTTTTTATGTATTTGCCATTTTGTGATTTTTTCCACTAGTAGTTTGTTTTTGTAGGGACTAACCATTTTCCTTGTGTATGTAATAGCATCTAAATCAGTTGTTGATGAAGTCTGAAGTTGGTGTAGAAGAAAATGTGGGACCAAATCCTGTGCAGGTACCCTTTTTTTTTTTTTTTTGTTGCATTTTGTCCTTGATGCATGTTGCAATCAGATCATTATCTGTGGTTGCAAATGGGATGCAAAGAATTTTTACATTTTTGGGGGTTTCTGAATTTTTTATATTTTTGTATGCAGGAGGAGAAAGTGGAGCAGTATTAGACCAAGAGGACCTTCATGAAGAAGATTTTTTCGATGATTATTTTGGCCATGGAGGACACGACTCAGACCATGATGGTGGAGACATGCAAGGACATAAAGGTGCAGATGGAGATGGTGAAGAAGGTTCACATAGAGATGGCCAAGGCGTTCCTGAAAAAGAACTTGGTGAAGGAGCAGAGGCCCAAAAAGTTGATGGAGAAGGCGGAAACATTGGAGGTAATGCTTGAATACCTATGTCGATTTTTTTTGGTGCGTAGTAGCTTTTGTGTTTTTTTAAAGACACAATTTTGTTGGTGCATAGTTTATTTATTTTTGTTTGTTCGACAACTGTGTGTGCACTAGCATTAGTTCCTTGTATTTTCTCAGAATCGGGGGGGGGGGTCATTGGACCAGCAAAGAACGTAGGACTTTGTGTTGTAATTGGTGTCATGTTCTATTTCCCCCGCAATTTGGGTCATTTGAGCAGCAAAGAATCGCGTAGGCTTTTTGTTGCAATTGGTGTCATGTTTTCAGCAAAGATATCTATTTTTTTTTTTCAACGTGGTATGGCCCTGCAACCTTAATTATTCCATCTCATATTTTCTTTTTTTTTTTTTTTTTTTTTTTTCAAAGATGGCCAAGAAGGTGCTCCAAAGGGGCCTGAAATTGCACACCAAGATGCCCAAGGTGGAGCCGAAAAAGAACATGCCGGGCCGGAGGACAAGGCCAAAAAGTTGTTGTAGAAGGCGAAACATTGGAGGTAATGCTTGAATACCTATGTCACATTTTTTTGTGTGTAGTAGCTTGTTTTTTTAAAGACACTAGTTTTCTCGCTATTTTTTTGCAATTTGGGTAATTGAACCAAGAGCAAATGTGTAGGACTTTCAGTTGCAATTGGTATCATGTTTACTGCAAAGATAACCATATTTTTTTTTTTTCGCAATGTGGTATGGCCCTACGCCTTTTATTATTCCAAATCATATTTTACTTTTTTTTTTTTTTTTTCTAAAGATACAGATCCCTATTCTGAATTTCGTCAACAAGCCAACAAAGAGTCAAGCAAATGGCAATCTTCATGTCCAAATACCTTCTAGCAAAGAATGATGATGACCAGGAGAAAGACTTATCAAGTAATTATTTTTACATGAATCTAATCTTCTCCCTTTTTTCCTTTGGTGTATTCATTTTATGAGTTTTTTTGTCTACTCCTACTAGCACCGCCTCGCATTGCGTGGCCCTTCGAAGGGGTTGAAGATATTATTAACCGATGCGCATATCGTGGTTTGTTGACCCTATCACCGATCAAAGTTATATGAGTTTTCACTTTTCACAAGATAGTAATTCATTCATCATGAATGTTGTAAATTGTATAACTTGTTGTTGCAAATAGGAGGAAATTGGAGATGCATCCAAGGAGAGACAAACACAGCCCGCCAATCCCGTTGTTTGAGAAATCAATGAAGGAGGCAAATTTGATCACCCCAATCGACCAGTGACATGATTTTTTTTCACTTCATAGTTTTAGTAATTTTTTGACGCAGATCTAGTGTGTTTTTGTAACTGATCGACTCTCTTGTTGCAATTTGTATTGAACAGAACATTAGCAAGGAGGCAGGACCACAGCCTGCCAATCCTCAAGCTGAGAGATCAATGAAGGAGGCAGCTGATCCTTCCACTGACCAGGTAACAATGATTTTTCACTGCACAAAGATATAGTATTTTTTTTTCGACGCAGATCTAGTGTTTTTGTAATTGCATTTACTCTCTTGTTGCAATTTGTATTGAACAGAACATAACCAAGGAGGCAGAACCACAGCCTGCCAATCCTCAAGTTGAGAGTTCAATGAAGGAGGCAGCCTGGTCACTCCACCGACTGTGTGACATAATTTTTCACTTCATAGCATAGTATTGTTTTTTTTCGACGCATATCTAGTGTTTTTTGTAACTCGTATTTACTCTCTTGTTGCAATTTGTATTTCAAAGAACCTAACAAAGGAGCCGTAACCACGCCCGCCAATGCTCAAGTTGAGGGTTCGAGGAAAGAGGTATCCGATGACACTCAAAGATCCTTCGACAACCTCAAGAAATCCCGGTGGTGGTGGTCGTGGTCGTTATAAAAGGAAAGCTGCTCTTGGCGGAATAGGAGGGCTTCGCCGTGTTAAAGCAATGCAAAGAAGCGAATCGCGAGCAACATGAGAAATGGCTGTCCCGTAAGCGATGAAGCAAATGCGTATATTGATATGTTGAAGAAAAGCATTGCCGGGTGACGAAGGGGCTAGGGGATCTGCATCTGATGCATCTTTCCTAGATGATCCAATCGAAGACATAAATTGCTTAACCCCACCCATCCGTTTGTCTCAAGAGGAACGTGAACAAGGATCACAAGACTTCAGTCGGTTCCAAAAGACGATCTTCAAACATCTGGGAGATCGGCCGAAGAAGAAGCCAAGGGAGTACATATCTCCTTTCGTAATCCCCACCAGCCGCCCGCAAGTACCATTGGCAAAGGCTCTAGCTCGAGGAACAAGATTGCGTATGATGAGAAGTCGAAAGAGTAATCACCCTCAGATCATTGTTGCAACCTGTGTACATCATTGTTGCAATTAGGATCCTGCATTTTTATTTTTTCCTCTTTTTTTTAAAACTATTTTTTTTATGCAGGTCGACTCTGATTGATTTCAGTATCTTTTGCTCTTTTGATGGCACCGATCTACTCACCACTTTTATGGATGACAAGCACGGCGACTCTTCTATTCTAGATTTCCTTGTTCATTGTCTCCGTTACGATGATATTGTGCACAAGGAGAATTCAATTGATATAGGTTGTTCCTCACCATCTGGCTTCTTTGTGAGTTTTTACTAAACCCCCATATAACAATTTTTTTTTGTTTTTTTGTATTTTTTCACAAAGAGTGTGTGTTTTTTTTTTTGTGCTTAACCTTTTTTTTTTTTTTTTTTTGCTCCAAAGACTTGGTAAAGAGCATTGATAGGGTCTACGCAGATGATGGAAAAAACTGAGACTACAGAAGTTCTCGTATTAAGACAAAGACCTCGAGAGTGAAGCTGAGCATTATCATGATCTAACCAAAGCAAAGTCGGTTAGTATGTGTTTTTTTTTCACCGGCTTTTTTTTTCTTTTTTGTTTGTCCCTTTTTTATGTAAATGGTTATAGAACTATTTATTACAAAACCAACCAAGTAAAGTAGCCCACCGAAAATCTTTTATTTAACCAGATTGCAAATTGCCCTCAGCCCCAAGTGCAATTTGTACACGTATGTGCAAAAACCAAAAAACTCTCCCCCCCACTTGTTCTTTTGTCAACTAACTGATGTGCTATTTTTCCCTATGTTAATCATGTTGCAATTGTGGTACTATATATAGTTGCAAATTGTGTATCACTACAAATTAACCAAGCAAAGTAGGCCACTGAAAAATCTTTTATTTAACCAGTTGCAAATGGCCCTCGACCCCGTTGTAATTTGTACACAAGAAGGTGCAAAACCAAAGAACTTTTTTTTTCCCCCCTTTCTTTTTTTTTTTAACTAACTGATGCGCTATTTTTCCTATGTTAATCATGTTGCAATTGTGGTACTCTATATAGTTGCAAATTGTGTATCCGACAAAATAACCAAGCAAAGTAGCCCACTTAAAATCTTTTTTTTTTAACCAGGTTGCAAATTGCCCTCAGTCCCCGTTGCAATTTGTACACAAGGGTGCAAAACCAAAGAAACTCCCCTTGTTCTTTTTCCAAACTTACTGATGTGCTATTTTTTCCCCTATGTTAATCATGTTGCAATTATGGTACTATATATAGTTGCAAATTGTGTATCACTACAAATTAACCAAGCAAAGTAGCCCACTGAAAATCTTTTATTTAACCAGGTTGCAATTGGCCCTCACCCAGCTTGCAATTTGTACACGATGAGGGTGCAAAAACCCAAAGAACTCCCCCCTGTTTTTTCTAACTAACTGATGTGCTAATTTTCTATGTTAATCATGTTGCAATTGTGGCAATCAGTATATAGTTGCAAATTGTGTACAGTAGTTGTAGATGCCAAAACCATTTTCTTTTTTGTTTTTTTACCGAACTGATGAATGATACTATTCTTTTTTGTCGATATTCATGCCGCTTTGTGATGGGGAACATTATTTTGTTCATCGCATCAATCAAGTTCACAATCGGATCGATATCCCGGACTCAATCGACTATGTTTGGGGGACACTAGCCCCGATAGACGCCATGGTCTAATTTTCGATAAGATCCCCATCATAAGTGCCGCTTTCCGTAAGGTCACCAAGAAAAAATTTCCTGAAATCGAGAAATGGAGCAGCCATTTGTTGATGTCCCAAAACAAGCCGGGCCAAGCGATCGCATGTTTTTCCTTTGGAAATATATGGAATTTTGGGATGGCAACAAGCTGAACATCGATATCAATCCAAAGGAGCATTCTTTTTTTTTTTTACTTTTGCCCCACACATTTTTTTTTTCACTATGATTTTTTTCCTACATTCTAAACTGTTTTCTTTTTTGTGTGTTTTTTTTTTTTTTCTGTGTTTTTTTCAGTTCAAGGGCATGATTTACGTGGTAGAGCTCATGCACTACTTGTCGCTCCATCCACCGAATCAGGCTGAACTTCCCGACGAGCTCGACGCTTTATCGTATTGGCGGAAGGAAAATCAACTGATGTGTGATAACTGTTGTTGATGCCGAGCATCAATGGACATTGTTGTGTGCGTCTTAAGTAGCGCCGGTTCATGTGTATACTTGTGGTTGGAAACAACTTGCAAGTCTTTTTTTTTTTTTTCAAGCACTTTGTGTTGTAAATAGTTCAAATACCCGGTTTGTAATCGGCACCTCTATAGTGATGATATCTTTAATGAAAATGCAGCAAGTCCTTTTTTTCTATGTATAACATGGTTTTTTTGGCTGATTACTACATTGGGTAATATTCCACGCTTGCAACTAGGTCAAATACAAAGCAAGTCTTTCTCCCCCCTCCCATTAGCAGTGTTGCAATTCATCATACAACTAGGTCGCAGTCGGTCTACATTAAGTGTTGCAAACGGTGTGCACTAAGGTTTGCAACATGGAATACATCGTTTTTGCGCTTTTAATCTAACTTCGCTTTAAAACCGGGTATTATGGCATAGTTGCAACTAGGTCAAATCCAAAGTTGCAAATTGAGTACTACAGGTAAAATGACCAACAATTTTTGACCTTTTTTTTTTCTTCAAGCACTTTTTGTGGTTGTAAACTGCTTTTAATACTTGGGCTTTTTTGCAAAATGGCACCTCTCAGTAGTGATGACATATATAATGAATGCAGCAAGTCCCTTTTTTCCCTCCCATTTGCTGTGTTGCAATTCATCATAGATCTAGGCTGCACTCAGTCTATATCGCTTGTTGCAAAACGGTGTACACTAAGGTTTGCAACATGGCATACAAATGTTTTTTGCGCTTCTTTTTTTTTTTTTTTAAACTGGTAATATGCCATAGTTACAACTAGGTCAAATCCAAAGTTGCAAATTGTGAACTACAGGTAATATGACCAACAATTTTGACCTTTTTTTTTTTTCAAGCACTTTTCTTGTATTTTTGTAAAGCGCTTTTAAACACCTAGTTGCAAATGGCACCTATGTAGTGATGACATATATAATAAATACAGCAAGTTCTTTTTTTTTGTGTATAACGTGGGTTTCTCATATGTGTCATAACTTTTTTTTTCAAATTTATTTTTTGTGCAGCAACCTATGCAGTCAATATTTTTTTTCCACATGTACTTTACTCTGCCTGTTGCAATTCATGGTGCAACTAGGTCGCAGCCGCCCACATGCACGGTTGCAAATGGTGGGCACTAAGGTTTTGCAACATGGCATACAACAGTTTTCTGCAGTTTTTTTGATCTGTTTTTTGTGCAACTGGTAATATGTCATAGTTGCAGCTATGTCAACTCCAAAGTTGCAAATGTAGTATATGAGGTAAAATGACCAACAGTTTTGACCAACTTTTTATCAGAGACAACAAGTAGCAAGCATTCAAAAAAACAAAAGAACAATGTGTTTCAGAGATGTAATAATATAATTTATAATTTTATACACATGTAAGGTATAATCTGTAGAGTTAGTTTCTATATTCTAAGACATGCCACACTATTTTTTGCAGCACCATAACAAAGAACATGTTTTTTTTAACTATTGTTCAATGCAGATGTCTTGCTTCCCTTTGGCCGCCCTCTCTTCCTTGAGTATCCACTTTTGTCATAGCACTCTTTTCTGAGGCGCATTTCTGCCGCTTTGCTTCGATCGGGGTTCATCGGACAAGTCGTGGACGTAATGTGAACCTCTGACCCCACACCCGCTGCATTCTTTGTTACCGTAGTTTTCTTTGTCATATGTGCT
This sequence comes from Chrysopogon serrulatus, assembly GCA_015844335.1. NCBI lineage: Eukaryota > Viridiplantae > Streptophyta > Magnoliopsida > Poales > Poaceae > Chrysopogon > Chrysopogon serrulatus. Next base: position 145,491 of record JADLZL010003553.1, on the reverse strand, counting down.
CAATGGGTTACCATCACGTGGGGGCTCAATTTGACTTTTCCTCTTCTTCCCTCTGCCTTTTGTGCGTGCTACAGGGGGCTCAATCAGCAACATTCCATCATTCAACAGCTCCGATGATTGCTGCGATCCAGCGGTAGCGTTAGCGACTTTGCTCTGCTGACGATAGTAGATCGCCAGTGACCCACTTGCCGTGGTGCCACCATTAGTAGGGTCTGCCGCCATCGCCTCTTGGGTCAAGAGTCGCCGCCCACCGCCTTTGCGATTCATGGTCGACGCTTCTTTGAAACATTTCAATCCCCGGGATGATCTTGTCCAGCTGCCTATTTGTCTCTTGACAAGCTCGATCTGACCTACTTCCTGCCCTTCCTAGTTTCATTAACTTAGGTAGCAAGCTGGACATCCGCGTCTGCTCTTGGCTTGCTGTTGGACCAATCCGCACGCCGTCATGCCTATCCCATGGAACTTCTTGCCTTGCAAAACGAGTGTACCTTTTCCGGATGTACTTCTGTGGGATTTTCCTGACTTGAAGGTGGGTGAAGGCTCTTATAATATGCATGCAGAATAGCCCTGCAATTTGTTGTTTTAAAAAACAGAAGCAACAAATGTACATGTCAGAAGTTTTGCAATCATATATATGCCACATGTTGCAACTGTGAGTCTTTTGTGGTTGCAATAGGTTATGTTTTAATTGATTCCCCCCCCCCACACCAGAAAAATCTGCTGCATACCTGTGTGTTCCCATTGCTTGCATTCACATCTATACTCTCCAATCTCCTTATCTGCAACCACCCTGAATTCATGTTGTGCCCAGCAGAAGCTCCCTCCCCCTTGTTCATGCTTCACTAACCAACCACTAGTCACCTGTGGGTCAGGATCAGGGCGAATGACAAATGCTGTGCTATTATTGTACTGCTTCTTGTACTCCTGGTACACAGCTCTTGTGTATACTCTGCACAGTTGCTCATCAAATTTTGCTTTGCAAGCCCGCACCACCTCAGCCTGTTATGTTTGGCAAAATACAATATGTAATGTGTTGCAAATGGGATACATCAATCATTGCAAATGTCATAACATGTTATTTTTTTCTGCTGTTTTATTTTTTTTACCTGTGCATAATGCGCCTCGCCTCAAGTCCATATGATCAGCATGTTGCAAAGTGAGTCCAAATTCTTCTAGCAAACATGTTGAGGCTAGTGCTCTCATTAACATAGCCATCTTTGAGCACTCTGCTTTGGCTTTCCGATCGTTTAGTTGATGTCATCCTTCCACAATACATCCCCTTGAAATAAGCAGCTATCCACCTCTCCCTCTTATCCCATAGTGCTATAATGGCGTGGATTATCGCAAATGCCACACTCATCAACTAGCTTCTTCCACTCAATCTCAAATTGTGTCGGGCCCAATGGGTAGTTTATTAATGATTCGAGCCTTTCCTTCAAGTTCCTATCCTTATGCTCGGTGTACCGGTCCAACTCAAACTCCTGTGGCCTTACTATGTGCCAAATGCAGTTTCGGTGTTGAGACTTGAGAAATACCATCTCAATCGCCACCTTCATCGGGCGGGTCCTCATCCGACAAAAAGATAGAAAACAGGGGGAAATAGGATTAGCAAAAACACAGCGTATTACACAAAAAAATTAGTGTTATTCGAAGAAGAAGAAAAAAGTTTACCCGTCAGGATAACATGAGGCTCCCGCCCGCTCATGCAGCTCTTGAACGTCTCGAACAACCACTTGAATGATCCTATTGATTCATCACCAACCAAAGCTTGTCCGAAGGTCACATTCTTCAAGTTACTGTTTGCTCCAACAAACATCGCCAGGGGCATCTTCTTGCTGTTGGTTTTATGCGTCGTATCAAAGGTGATGGCATCTCCAAAATCTCTGTACTCAGCTCTCTGGCTTGCATGACTCCAGAAGATGTTCTTGATCACCCCGGTTTTTGGATCTGCATCCACACTCCAATAGAAATATTCATTGTTCTCCTTGCATTCTCTGAAGAATTGCAGAAGCTTGTTAAGATCATCTTGTCTTTCCTCCCTAGCCTTCGCTGCCTTCCTGCGAACAATTAAATAATGCATTGTTGTAACTGAGACATGTGACATGTTGCAAATCTGGAATGTAACATGTTTCAATTCAGTGTAAAGAAGGCATATCATAGTTCTTAGTCATATATGTTTATGGTTTTTCTTCTTTTTTTTTGCAATTCAGATATGTGACATGTTGCAATCCTGAATTGTGAGATGCTGCAATTCAGTGTAAGGAAGGAAAATGAGCACATACATGTTCTTCACATCCTTCTCGGTGAACCCCCACATGTGGCGCCCGTCATACGATCTCGCCATCACGTTCACGCCGATGTGGAACTCCATTCCTTGTCATTATGTTGAACAGGTCACTAATCCCTTCTGCCATGCTCTTGTGCGCGTGCATGTACCTTGTCATCCTTGGAGACGGTTCCAGCTTGTGATTGTGGGCTTCGTGCACATGATCAAAGAACTAGAAACCATGCTTCACTTGCTTCTTAACCTTCACATATGCCGGGCAGCCGCATCTCCTCGATCCTTTTTCGCTTGGCGCTTCCTCTTCCTTGTTTTTGCTCTCACACTTGCCCTCCCCTCCTCATGCGGACCCAATGACAAGTCTCCTTGCTTGTTCTTGCTGTCCTCAGACTGAACCCAGCAAGCTTCGCATAATCTTTGTAGAACGTGTACGCATCATCCTTTGTGGAGAATTGCTGCCTCACTCTTGGCACTAACATAGTCGGGTATATAGTTGGTTCCCCGATGTAAGGAAAAAGCACAAAAGATCATGTGGGATATTTTAATTTTTTCAAAATCAATAACATTCAAGAATCACAAAGCCTTGTTTGCAATCCCTACTACATTACTGTTGCAACCACCATCATATATATGTTGCGCTTAGGTGTTTTCTCGGTTTCTCACATGCTAGATCAGCTAACCCTAATTCCTTTTTGTTGCAATTTTAGTTGCATCCAAAGACACAAATCATAGCACACAACCAGTTTTTCATGTTTTATTTTTTTTTGCAGTTGTCACCACATCCCTGTTGCAATTAGGTGTTTTTTTTTTTCATACGCATTGTAAAAAGCCCCACACACAGTCCATTGGGAAAAAATCACGAAGCCTTGTTTGCAATCCCTACTACATTACTTGTTGCAACCACCATCATATATATGTTGCGGTTAGGTGTTTTCTCGGTTTCTCACATGCTAGATCAGCTAACCCTAATTCCTTTTTGTTGCAATTTTAGTTGCATCCAAAGACACAAATCATAGCACACAACCAGTTTTCATGTTTTATTTTTTTTTTGCGGTTGTCACCACATCCCTGTTGTAATTAGGTGTTTTTTTCATACGCATTGTAAAAAAAGCCCCACTCACAGGTCCATTGGGAAAAATCACGAAAGCCTTGTTTGCAATCCCTACTACATTATTGTTGCAACCACCATCATATATATGTTGCAGTTAGTTGATTGTTTTTAAAAAGGTGAAGCTTCGTTCTTCCGGTAGAACATCTGGGTAGCATCCGGGGTGATCATGTACCCCGAAAGCCGCAGTCGCCGGGCGGCGTCGGCGTGGTAGTGTGGTGGAGGGGGTCGCCTGTAATTGATGATATTGATGTCATCGATGGAGCGATCTCTCCGATGAGCTTGGATGAACGGTTATCTTCTCCTTTTTGCCGATGGATCACGCCGGGGCGAAGCGGCCCAAAGATCGACGAAGCGACGGCGGCGTTGCCCCAATGTCGGGGCCCGGACTCGGGGAGGCGGCGGAGGTGGCGAGTGACACATCATCGACGAAGCGACGGCAAGGCCGCCTAATGAAGAATGCGGGTCGCGGAGGCGGCGAGGCGACCCCAGGCGAGGAGCTCCCCTCGCGACGGGCCCCGCGAGGGAGGGTGCGGGAGCCGGTTAGGCGTTATTTCCATCTCAACGCCGCTCCGCCCCAAGGCGATTGGCGCCAAGGGATCTACGAGTTGCAATTTGTTGCTGCCCGCCAGCGATCGGGTGGTGGGGGAGGAGGAGGAGGATGAGCCGGGCACCAGCATCGGTGGTGCGGGGATCTACGCTGGTCGGATCCCACACCAAAGATCGGGAGCCGGCCACGCGCGGGTCGGATGCGGGGAGGAGGAGGATGAGCCGGGCCACGGCGGTCCGCTTATGTGGGGGGGGAGGGAAGGCGGGCCCGGGGAGGACGTGGGCCGGGAAGTGGGGTAGGAGTGTGGGTTCATGCATTTGCTATAGCAAATGCACCTTGTTGCATTTTAGCCTCATTGTATATATATATATATATATATATATATATATATATATATATATATATATATATATAACAACATTTATAACATAAAATAAGTATATTATTAAAATATATTCTCTGATATATAATGATACTTTAATGTCATAAAATTTGACAGTTTTTCTAGAAATTTAGTTAATTTTAAAAATTTTAATTTAGGACAACTCAAAAAAACCTAATTTGCTCAGGGAGAGAAAGAAAGTAGTAAACCGCAATTTATACAGTACTTTAATTAAGGGAATAATATATTCGCCCAGGCTTTCGATCCGTCCTGTCTTTGTTTCTTCTTGACATTTTGTCTAGTCAATCACAAGTCACATGTCGTCGTCGGTCACGTCGCACACGCAGCAGCAACCGGCAGGGCCATGATTGCGCGGCTGAAAACGACTTCGCTACAGTACTTGTACCGAGACCGAGGTCGTGGCCATGAGTGGACCAGACAGCGGGCCTCCGGCACCGGCAGATCTCTCGCTATCCCATTGGCCGTCAACTCCACAGCGGCAGCCGCGGTGGCCGGCCGGGGCGGGGCGTTCGCTACAGGCTACAGCAACGGCATGCATGCGGCCGTAGCCTTTCTTCTGCCGCGCCACGGCCTATACCGTACCGTGCGTACCTAGCTGCGCGCGCGGTGTGCAGGCGTGCAGCGCATGAGGGACAAAGGGTGCAGCTCGGCGAGGCGGGTCCGGCATTCCGACTCCGGCTACTGCTGTACCAGGACCACCAACCACAGTCCGTCCTGCTATGGTCCGGATAATCCGCACTGGAGAGTTCTATAGGGGCCTACTGAGCGTGCACCTAGCGCGCGGTGGCCCACCTGCCCGAATTGCACGGCTGCATCATGTCCCTCGTCCCGCCCTTGCTTGTGCTTCGGGGAACACCACCACACCGCAGGTGCTACGATGGCCATGCTGCCTAGTACTAGTATCGTACTTCCTCCGTCCCTTTTTATTTGTCGCCGTGGGATGCGTGCCACAAGTTTAACTTCATTTATAAAAAATACGTATAATATTTATGTCTTCAAATAATTTTATTAAAAAACTAGATCAAAAAATCTTTATGATACTAATCGATAATATTTATTATTTATTAAAATTACCGACATTTGTGCGCTTCAAAAAGCGGGGCGATAAATAAAAGGGACAGAGGGAGTAGTACTATACTATACTACACCAGTTCCATGAACAAAGCCGGCACCAGGACCTGCCGAGGGAGGCGACCATGCCGCGCTCGCCGGCACCTTGGCACCGCGGTTAGGACTCGCTGCGCCGCCAGCCGGGCCGGGGAGGCGACCGCCCCTGACTGGGAAGTAGACGGAAGGACGCGGTTGGGCGCACGGGCCGGCACCGGTGACCGGTGGCGCTGGCGTACACGTACCGTGTCCCGTGGCTGAAGCAGAGCTCTTGACCGCGGAGCGCACGGTGGACTCGCAGAAGCTGGCCACGCTCTGCAGTGCTGCGGCTGTACGCCTGTTGCTAGTACCCACACATGCACTGTTGCTAGTACCCTACTCCTAGCTAGACATGCTGCCTAGGCCCTAGCATGGACATGCTCACTGCATTTTGCTGCACAACCACTACTACACAGACCGGTAGACTGTAAGCTAGGGGGTTTGTTTCCGCCTCTAGTAGTCGCATCCAATATTTAGATTCTAACTCCGTTCTAACTTTTGGTTTGATTCTTTTAATTTTAAATTTGATCACTCGTATTATTTAAAAATCATGCAAAATATCACATATCGTTTATATTATGGCTTGTTTTACTAATAAAATTTTTTCAAAAATAACTTAGATTTTGACTATATTTGTAGGTGCTAGGGACGGACATCGGCTGGACCTTTCTCTCACTGCAGGCAGAACCCGGGTGCGGGGCAGGTGCCAGGGACGGACATCCGGCTCTTCGGTACAAAGCGTTCCATTAGCTGAAGCCCGTTTTTAGAAGGGTGTTATACACTATGGAGTACTCCCTCTGTTCTAAATTAATCATTATCGTTGGTTTTCGTACCACAAGTTTAACTTATCTAAATAAATTTATTAAAAAACTAGATTTAAAGATCTTTCTAATGATACTAATTATAATACTAATTGATGATATTATATTTAATATTTATAAAAATTGCAGGCGTTATTTCTGGGAAAGCAAAAGCACCAGATATTTTGAAACGGAGAAAGTAGTTGGCCAGTGGCATGACAGTGACAGCACTCTACGAAGGTCCATGAGAGAGGATAGAAAGAGCGTGGCAGTAACGTCCAAAGCCCATCGACGGTTGAACCTAGAGGCGCAGAGGATAGCTGGCGCGATCGGCACATGGCTTGAGAAACAAAAGTTAAGCGGCGAAGCGAGCAATAGTAGTACGGTAAGTTCTGTGCAAAGCACCCTTCGTGATCGGCGAGCGCCTCCCGGTGTGTGTAACTGACATATGTGGGGTGCACGGAGAAGCCTGAGGAAAGGGAGGGAAGGCGTGCCGCGTTCACACAATGACACAAACAAGCTACTCAAGGCACACGAGCTTCGATCTGGTAGACTGGTACGTCCACACACGCACTCCCTGACCCTGTCAACTAGCGTGCCAGCACCGGAGGCGAGCGAAGTCGGGCACGCGACCCGAAAAATTCAACAGCTAGCCACGATACTCTCCCGCCGCTGCTTCTTGTCTTAGGCTTGTTCTCTTTGAAATTTTTTGTAACTCCAAGCATGATAATACTTTCGTTTTTATTTAGTAAATATTATCCAATCATAATTTAATTAGGTTTAAAAAATTCATCTCGTGATTTACAATTAAACTGTATAATTAATTATTTTTTATTTATATTTAATGCTTCATATATATGAATAAAAATTGATGTGATAGAGAGAGTGAAAAAAACTTACAAAAGTATATGGAAGAGAACAAAGCGTTACTACTACGAGGACTGTAATGGCGCGTGTTCTTGCGTGGCGTGGATCGGAGGACGCCGGCCTGCTAACGACTGTCATCGATCGGGGGATTGCCACTTGGCAGACCGTCCCGTCCATCGGCGGTTCGGCCGTGGTCTTGCATCCATCGCCACCGGCAGCGGTCCCTCCTCCGTCTGGGTAGGCTGCCAGGCCCAATGGCGGAATGGCCCATCTCGCTAACTGGGCAAGTGTCAAGCAGAGCAGGGCCAGAGGCCTCGACGCTCGACTGTCCATCTGCCCATCCCCACCTACAGACTCGGGGGCTCCAGCTGTCCAAAAAAAGGGAAAAGAAGACGACTCGGGCGCTCCAAGGGCAAGGCCGCAAGGATAGTCGGCACTCGGCGGGGTGCTGATCCGGCAGGCAAGCGGAGCAGCCGCGGCCCGCGGGAGAGTGGAGACGGCCGGTACCGGTCGGCAGCAGGCACCGCCGGCGGCGGCTCGGCGGCCACCACGCGGTGCGCCTGCGCCGCTGCGGTCCGCTTTACTGGAAGTTTGAAATGTTTGGCTGGGTCCGCCACTTTATCGTTGGCAGCTTGCCGAATTGAGCTCGACCGCGCCTGCTGCCTCTGCCCTTACACGCGGCAGCCGAACGCTGCTCGCGTGAGCGTACTCCCCACTGCGCGGTCGCGCCCGTCAGGTGCTCGACAGAATGCCGTTTCAGCCCTAATAACGCCACCGCGCACGTCTGACAGATGCAGGGGGACCCTCGGCGTGCGATCCAGAGCACCGGGCGCGTCGCTGCGTGTTCTCTTCCCGCGGCAGCTGACCCCGCGGGCGAGATGGCTGCAGGGCGGCGGGTGGACATGGGCTTCGGAGGAGGACGCGGCGGCGGTCCCGTACGCCGACGTGCCTCGGCCAGGCAGGAAGTGGGAGCGCAAGCCGTACGTGACGCCAATGAAGGTGCTCATCCGGCGGGCCAAGGAGGAGCGGCAGGCCCGCCGGGAGAACCCGTGCCGCGTGCTTGAGCACCCGCCCGACAACGGCCTTGTCGTGCCGCACCTCGTCGACGTCGCCCGCCGCGTGCACGCCGCGAGGGAGGGGCTCCTCTGTGGCCTGACCAGGCTCGTCGAGGGCGAGGGCGCCGTCCCGGTGAAGCGATGCAGGTGAGGGGCACACTGTCTCTGCTCGGAAGCGCCACGGCTTACTGCATCAACAGTGATGGAACGAACCATGGCATGATGGAATCTTTGTTGTTGCCAGGTTTTGCTCGGAGGTGCACATTGGCCGCGTCGGGCACGAGATCAGGACGTGCGAGGGGCGTAACAGCGGCGCGAGGAACTCCCTGCACGTGTGGCGGCCGGGGACCGTGCGTGACGTCGTCGGCTTCCCCTACTGCTACCACCTGTTCGACTGCGTCGGGAAGCCCAGAGTTGTGCACAAGGAGAAGTACGACGTGCCGAGGCTCCCAGCGATCCTAGAGCTCTGCATCCAGGCCGGCGTCGACGTCCAGCGCTATCCGACCAAGCGGCGCACCAGGCCTGTCTACTCCATTGAAGGCAGGATCGTGGACTTTGAGCCGGACGACGAAGCAGCTGGGACGTTGCCTGAACCGCCAGCGGACACACCTCCAACGGCGGCAATCGCGATCAGTTGCACTTCTGCTGATGTTGTTGTTAACGGAGAAGGGGGAGAGGCAGAGATCACTGTGCCTGAGCTTGCGTCGAGGACACTGCAATCGTGGCTGGATATGAGGTCCGGCGCGGCGAGGCTGATGAAGAAGTACAGCGTGCACACCTGTGGCTACTGCCCGGATGTGCAGGTCGGCCCCAAGGGGCACAAGGTCCGGATGTGCAGGGCCACCAAGCACCAGCAGCGGGACGGACAGCACGCGTGGCAGGAGGCCACGGTGGACGACCTGGTCCCGCCCAACTACGTGTGGCACGTCCCCAACCCCGCCGGCGACGAGTTGCCGCTGGCGAACGAGCTCAAGCGGTACTACGGCAAGGCCCCCGCGGTGGTGGAGCTGTGCGTGCAGGCTGGCGCGCCCGTGCCCGCGGCATACCGGAGCATGATGCGGCTCGACGTCGTGCCGCCAGCGCCCGACGAGTACGACCTCGTTGCTTGAGGCTGCGGCATGTTGTGGCCTTGTGCGTTGATTGTGCATGATCTCCCGTGGTTTTGAAATGTATTGTGTCTCACAACTCAACTCAGAATGAACAGTTTGCGGAAGTATTGAGATGGACGCTGTCACGATGCAGAATAAATTTCTTGATGCTTTCCTGCGACTCTCGGGTAGCTTACTCATCGATGCAGCTGTAGTTTGCCCAGGTAGGTTTAAGTAGTAGCACTGACTGACTGCTCAAGTGCCCATCTTTTCGAACTACGAATATGGGAGTGTAGGCCATTTTCGGAAAAGAAACGGAGTTGCAGCCTGTGTGATTGGAATGGATAGTCATAGTTGGTGGTTTGTTTTTGAGTGCTCGGTCCTAGTCCATGAGTGTAAATTATTTTTTGATGATCACAATTACTGTTTTCTATTTCCGTTGAAGTTTATGTCTTTATGGATGATATTTACCCTCAAGTAATGGTCCGTTTGGAACTCAAAAATCCAAAAAGATTCCTAACGGAATGTTTCGGATGCATGGATCAAAGTTCTGTGTGTCTGACACATGGCCCCTTTTATCCTGCATGAATCAAGTCGTCCTGTACGAAGAGGGAAGCTCGATTCCTATGTATGAAGAGCCTACATCAGGACAGCCTCAAATGCACGGCCCGTGCAGGGGAAAGATGCGAGAAGGGAAACTAATCATGCTGTTGCAACAAAGCCAGACAACTAAACGATGCGGGGATAAACTGGTTTGGCCTACTAATCAACCCCTAAGCATATCATCAGCCATGTCGAAATTTTGAAAATGTGAAGCAGAAGCACATTTTTAAAACAAAAAGAGGTTATTGCATAAGTATCTTTATCAACTATCAATTTTGGTAACAGGTGGTATTTGTTTACTGTACTTATTTGATGCCATAAATATTTATTTTTTATCAATATATTTGTCAAATTTTAGACACATTAATCAAGAATGGCTACGTCCACAAGAAAATACAATTCTATTATAGTCAAATTAAGTATCATGAGTTTGACAAGATAAGTATCATTAGATTTATCATCAGGTATATTGCATACTATACTTATTTGATGTCATAAATATTGAGTTTTTATCTATCTATTTGATGAAATTTCAGACGTCTTAACCAAGAACGCATCTAGAATTATATTCTTTTTATGGACAGAGCTAGTTGTACCTACTACTGCTCAGCTGCATGTTGACACTGTGGTTGGGTCTGGGAAGGGCAATGCTGTCAGCGTTCTGATTCTGAATATAGTCCTTTGTGGTCGAATGCTGTAAACTGAAATTCAGTTCTCGTCGAACTAGAAGTGGAGCAAGTTGCCACTACAGGAAGAATAATCGCTTTGCATTCAAGCCGTGTGCTATCTGAATGTCTGATGGACAAGTTGCCAATGCCACTGCAGGAAGAATGGCATTCAGGCCTGAATATCTGATGGACATCCCTATCTGATTGATGGTTGGTGCCCATGCCGTACAAATTAAAATGTCCGTGGAGTGTCCCGAACAGCATTTTGAGATCCGAACGGTGGAAATGCAAGGTAGGCATGGCTGCGCATCCTCTCCTCGATCGGTCCTCACCAAACGAAACGATATCCATATCCAGGAGACAATAGGTACAATATACAATCTGATCCTGGTGTTGTGGAAGGAACTGCGTCGTTGCGGCGCAAGCAATATCCGCTTCGCTTGCGTTGTTGAAGCCTGAAAGTGACCTGGAAGAAGGAACAATAATCTCCAGTCTCTCTCTCGAGTCTAGACAGCGCTTGCAGACACACAAAAAGTCGATTCCTCAGGGACTGCACCGTAAAACGTCACCGAGATAATTTTTCTCCTCTCCGTGACCGTGCCTGCGAGGGAGGCGTTGAACATTCCACGTCCCGCCCGGACCCCGTGACGAGGAGGTCCGAAAGCGTCACTTAGCAGCGGGGCCCGCGGACCCGCGGGGGCCCATCAGTCAGTGACCTCGCACTAGCTCCACGCAAGCTAAAACCCTCCAAAAACGCAGGGACCAACCGTTGCGGATGATTTCTTCCTCGGTCTCGTCTCGTCACTTGCGTCCCAGGTCGCGACACGCCGCTGGCTGTACCAGCCCCGCACTTCTCCCACCCGCGCGCCGTCTCCGCCGACGGCGAGCCCTCCCGAGGCTCCTCCACCGATCCGTCCCTCTCGTGGCCCTTCTTCTCTCCGCCTCCACCCGAGGTAAGACTCGTCATCGCGCTTACGGGGATGTTTCGCCCCTTTCTGCGGTGGGTGAGGGGGTTTACGCGGGTGGATCCATTTTGACACGCAGGGGAGGAGGAGGGAGAGGATGTGGTCGTCGAGCCAGGCGAGCACGAGGGGCGTGGTGGACATGGGGAGGGTGGACGCCGGACCGTCGCATTTCCCCAAGAGGCCCGCGCCCCGGAATTCCGCCTGGTATATATACTTGTTATCCATTTCTCCCCAACTTTTACCCTTGTGTAGCGCAGATGCTCACTGTTCTGACTTCTGATGCCAATGCAAAAGGATGTCCTAGATCCTAGATCTGCTAATGACTCCCCTCTGCCTCGATGATTGATAGCTTTGTGTGCGGCATGCGTGATATTGGGAAAAGCTCATTCCTGTACCATGCAGCCACCATCTTCCCGTAGCATGCGCAAATGAGCTATGGTGTTCGTATTAATGATCATGTTGATGTTTCAGCATAACAAGGGATGCATGCGCCTGCATCCGATTCCCTGCATCACTCACACCTCTCTTTTTGTGCTGAACTGTGGCAGTGATGATAATGGATATGCATTTTTTTTTTTCGAGATCGTGCCTTGGCACGTTTTGCATTAAGCAGGAGTAGAAGTTTTATTACAAAACTGTCAAGTTATAGTATTCCAAAGATTACAAAACCCACAGCCCATCACTACTCCTGCATAGAGTGTACTTTTTAAATGATTATGAAATGCCATTTAACATAGCTACTGTGCCAAACAGGGTCAATCTGTCAAGGACACATGCAGTTAAGCCTTGCTCAGCTGGCGACCGCCCAGGAATTGCTGTCAAATGCAACTTGGGGTGGTCTTCTCAACCTTCTCCTGACTTGAGGCATCACTTTAGAGGATTTTCATCACCATCAGAGGCAGTTCTTACTTCCCAATCTCATTTGAGAAAACTCTTTGTTGGCAATGAAAAAATCGGTGTTCTCTTGCTGAATCTTGGGGGCCCAGAGACTCTTGACGATGTGCAGCCTTTCTTGTTCAATCTTTTTGCAGATCCGGTAATTAACAGCAAAGCAACACTTGCTTCTAAGTTTTTGACTTGCTATATTTTTTTCATACTATTGTTACCTTGCAGATTTACCAATTTTGGTGCAAAAATAATTAATGCTCAGTTACTTAAATCTTCACTGGAATGTGCACCAAGTTCAATATATTGCCAATATGCAGAGAGTCCAGCTATATAATACTATTTTTCTGCAAATGCAATGCTTATTTGTATTTCATAATCAACATTGAGCCTAGCTTTCTAACATTATTTTTATGAATGTTTGAGATAGAAAGATGGATTCAAAGATAGGGTCGATGCATATTATTACTGTATTTCGATTGCATCCTAATGTAGGTATTTTCCTTCTAATTATATATCACATGATGCATGATTGCAGGACATTATCCGTCTTCCTAGGCTCTTTCACTTTCTGCAGAAGCCACTTGCAAAATTCATATCGGTAGTGAGAGCACCAAAGAGTAAGGAAGGTTATGCATCCATAGGTGGTGGTTCTCCTCTCCGTCAAATTACTGATGCACAGGTATATTGTGACCTTTTGTAGCAAAATCGCCAATTAGCATGACTGCCATTCATTGAATCTTAGCAATATGGATTTTCTGTTTGCCTAGAGTTGGAGAGGACACAAGTGGGTAATGGTAAAACTATTTTTGTTTTGATTAATTCCAGAGCCCTTATTGTTGTGACATGACAAGTTGACCCTTCCAGTAGTGTCACATGGAGTCTTTGTCTTTTCATGGAACTTGAAGTAACTGCATGTTGCTTCGCACTTAGTTGACAAATGACTCTCCCAGCAATTGGGTTCACATTGTGATGACTCATGGGTTAGATCTAGGAAATGTCCTGGTGATCTTATACTGTGAGATGACACAGAATTTTATTTGCTGTTTCACCTATGCTTCATTGCCACTACGGTGATCTTATACTGTGAAAAACATTATTTAGGGTTTTAGTGTAATTCTGGTCTGGTCAGCTATATTACTTTATTGAAATTAGTAGTTCAGAGAATATTTAATGGTTTTCCCCCTTTTTTCTAAACTGTCTAAAATATGTCTGAATCTGCACTATGAGCTCCCATTTGATGGCTTTTATGAATTGTGCAGGCTGAAGCACTGAGGGAGGCATTACATAGAAAAGATGTTCCTGCCAAGGTGTACGTTGGAATGCGGTATTGGCATCCCTTCACTGAAGAAGCCATAGAACAAGTAGGGGCTTGGAATATACCCAAAACACTTCTGTGTTCTGTTGATTTTCCAGTTTTTTTTTTTACCATCTTAGAGTGAAATTGTACCTGTATTTTTCAACTGTTCTTTAGTAATGCAAGTCATAATATCAATCAAGTGCTTTGAGTTGAACACTGTTTCTAACTAGACGCTTCATTTGTAGAAATGTTTTTCCCTTGTAACATCTGCAGAAGAATATGAGATACAGATTGCAGTTTCAGTAGTTGTATGAAACCATTTGCAGCATGAATGCTATTCTATCTAGATACAAAACAATTAGATAATTATGGCATTGTATTCATGACACCATTTCTATGCGAATGCTGTTCTAGACATAAATATAGGTACTTTCTGGTGGTTCAGTGTTCATATATGATACTCCCTCCATTCCAAATTATAAGATGTTTTGGCATTTCTAGATACATTACTTTTGTTATGTATTCTAGACACGTATATCTAAAGGCCGTACCAGTGCAGAGAGCTCCCCGCCTGTGCGGGTCTGGGAAAGGGTGTCAGCGCCAAGCCTTACCCGCACATTGTGCAATGTGCGGAGGGGCTGGGGCTCGAACCCTGGACCTTCTGGTCACAGGCGGTAAGACTCTACATAAATGACAATCTAGAGCAAAAGCTATGTACCCAGAAAAGCCAAAATGTCTTATAATTTGGAACGGGGTGAGTATATTTCTATTTGAAAAATATTTTTGTGAGCTCACTAGTTTTGTTCTCATTGCATTCTAGATAAAACGGGATGGAATCACGAAACTTGTTGTGTTGCCTCTATACCCTCAGTTCTCCATATCAACTAGTGGTTCAAGTCTACGTTTATTGGAGAGCATATTCAGGTATATTTGGAATTACAGATGCCTGTATTTCTGATGCATAGAAAATTGATACTTATGTGATTATGTAATTTTCAATTTCCTTTAGAGAGGATGAATACCTCGTGAATATGCAACATACAGTTATACCTTCCTGGTATCAACGTGAAGGATATATCAAGGCTATGGCAACTTTGATTGAGAACGAATTGACAAAATTTCCAGAACCCCAAAAGGTAAGAAGAGCCATGACTTCAAGCACTTGTGGTTCTCTCTTGGGCCACAGAGGTAGGAGGTTATTGGAATTGGTGGACATTTACTTAAGAATCCCTCTTATTCTTCAAACAAAGCACAATTCCATTTCCACCAAGCTGCCAATGCTTGCAAAAGGCTCTCAGTACTGCTTAAAGGAGTGGAATATATTATCTTAAAAGAGAAAAAAGGTAGAAGGCTTAACTTCTTTAGACACCTAGCAAATTGTCTCTTCTAAAGTTTTTTCCCCTCGGGGGAATATTTCCTCAAATAATGTGGTAATGTACTAATGTTAAAGTGAAGAAGGCTTCTAGTAACAAGAAACCAGAAATATTTTGATTTTGCATCCATTTGCCATCCAAACCTTGGCCCATCTAATTTGGGAAATCCATTTGTAGGTTATGATATTTTTCAGTGCTCATGGAGTTCCTCTGGCATATGTTGAAGAAGCTGGTGATCCATATAAAGCAGAAATGGAAGAGTGTATCGATCTTATCATGGAAGAACTGGAAAAAAGAGGAATCACAAATCCGTGCATACT
Organism: Chrysopogon serrulatus; assembly: GCA_015844335.1. Taxonomy (NCBI): domain Eukaryota; kingdom Viridiplantae; phylum Streptophyta; class Magnoliopsida; order Poales; family Poaceae; genus Chrysopogon; species Chrysopogon serrulatus. The sequence goes on along the minus strand of JADLZL010003553.1, from coordinate 130,079 downwards.
TGCTTATCAGGTCAGTGCAGATCTCTCACAGTAATGGCATTGGCCAAATATGGTTGTCTCTCTTCTTTTAATAATCAATCTTCTGAATCAACAGAGTCGAGTTGGACCAGTGGAATGGCTGAAACCGTACACTGATGAGACAATTATTGAGCTTGGGCAGAAAGGGGTAAAGAGCCTGCTTGCTGTTCCCATTAGGTACTATTTCTCTCAACATAGCTCCTGTTTTCTTTGATTGAAGTCATATCCTGTCTGTGTTATGCTTCTTATAACCTTCACATCTGCCATCTTGCTGCTGATTGTTCTCTCCCACAAAATTAACTCGGATAATCTTCCTTTTCCTCATGGTCTTCCCTGTTCAGTTTTGTCAGCGAACACATTGAAACTTTGGAAGAAATCGATGTGGAGTACAAAGAGTTGGCTTTAGAATCTGGCATCAAGCATTGGGGACGAGTTCCAGCATTAGGTTGCGAACCCACATTCATTTCGGATCTTGCTGATGCTGTTATTGAAAGCCTACCTTATGTTGGCGCAATGGCAGTTTCCAATCTTGAGGCTCGGCAGGTAACAACTAGCACATGGCAAATAAAATTCTTATTTCTAATTCATGGTTGATCAAAACAATATTGCTATTTCCAGATGCTTTGCGTATTAGTGTTTTGTGCTTAACTTAATGGTGGTTTCAAATATGTATGTGTTTTATATTTGCAATATGTTCAGAGTTGAGATGGTTCCTCAGTTAAATGCAATCCAAAGTTGAGTTTACCCACTTCTTGAAGTTATTGGCCAACACAAGGTTTCATTGGATAGATGCACTAAGATGAAAAGAATACGACAGAGTTTTAGGACAAGCTGGCTTGTTCTTTTGGGAAAAAAAAGGAATAGTTACAAACTGCATATTTCTGTGTAAAAAGATAAAAAGAAGGAGATATCACAAAATCATATGTTCGATAACAGTGCACCTGCCATTTTACAACCCCCCAACTGCCCCTCAACAGCCCCAAGGTCATGCATTTGGACAGGGTCACACGTCCAAGCACCTTACAAGATTTCCTTGCAACTTGCCCATCTCGAGAAAGAATCTTGCTATTCTTGAATGAATAATATATGAGATGTGAATAAAACGTTAGGTCACTTTGCTGTTAAGACAATGTCCTGTGAGCTGAAATAGGTTACATTATTTCCAAATTCATGATATGATGGTCCATCACTTAGCTTACATCGTAGCTGCTCTATTGTAAACCAATTTGCTTGAGTTTGAAGTGACGTGTTGTGGTTTTGCATTTGCAGTCTCTCGTACCCCTCGGCAGCGTGGAGGAGCTGCTAGCAGCATACGACTCGAAGCGTGATGAGCTCCCCCCTCCGGTGATCGTGTGGGAGTGGGGCTGGACGAAGAGCGCAGAGACCTGGAATGGCCGGGCTGCGATGCTGGCCGTGCTGGCTCTCCTGGTTCTGGAAGTGACCACCGGCGAAGGGTTCCTGCATCAATGGGGAATCCTGCCCCTGTTCCACTGAGCCGACAATTCTGTTCATGACCAGGTCATAATTTTGGTGCATCCGAAGGACGTTTGAACTTTTGATGCTGTATATGAATCGATTTACCTTCAATCATCGGGGAGAAAAAGAGGAGAAAATGGTAAAATATGGACAGAATTCGACGGATATATCATGTTATACTGTACCCAAGAAGACGCTAAAATAGTTCTCTCAGACATGCGCTATGGAAATTGGAATACACACAAACCCCACGACGCCCTACGCTACGCAAACTCTTGCCTGCTGCTACTACTAGTACCCAGATCCTCTGTTGTCCGTTGATAAGTGGATGGATGTGCGTTGCTTTTAGAGAATAATCATAGGAGTATGAGCGGATGAGCCTCTGCATTGTCTGTCATATGGAATGATGCCATGTCAATCCAGCTCAATAATTTCGGGGTTAGCTAAAGAAGATTAATTTTTGGGTTGGTGGATCATGGGTTTGTGAAGGTACAATTGTTATAAAACTCATCCGCACGCAAAGCCATTGGGGCCAGCCATACCAAGTGGAAAAATGAACAGCAAAAGTTTTTTTTAGACTAAAGAATAGTAAAAGTTTTGTAAGCTAAAAAAAAATGCTCGGGCTTCTGGACCTCATATTAATCTCCTCGAAAGAAGTTCCTCTAAAAATAATAGTTACAGCAATCGGCTCCAAACTATGCGTAGGGTTCCTTCAAATTCTATGAATAAGAAAAGCGTAGGAATGATATGTCCTGGCACTGCATGTTCAAGATTTTAGAACAAAAGGAAGTTTAGAAAATACCTTTGTAAGCAATGTAGAAAAAAAACAGAGGAAGCAAGACAATAACGTCAGAGTAATCCAGCTCATGTTTAAGCCCTTGGAGCAAAAGGAAAGACAGGAATTCTAAAGGACTGAAATCCTATAGGAAAATTTTCTATAAACCTTGGAACAATGGATTGGGTTCCTTCAAATTCTATGAAATTTCTATGAAATGACACATTTGCCAAGGAGTTTTGGAGAAGCTTTATCGAGAGTTTGAATTTTCTTTGTATCACTCTCATCGAACTCCTGTTTCTTTCTACGTTCCATCTAAATATATATTCCATCTTGCAGTATCTTTTGTTTTCTCATCCACACGATTCAAGTGGTGAGGACATTCTATTCCAACGTCTCTAGAATCCACGATTCAAAAAGACTCTTAGTTGAAAAAGTGGGCCCCGTACTGCATGCTCATCTCTCTCTACTCCGCGCTGCTCCGGTATGTGCTCTTTGGTCTGGTGAGTCTGGCGCATGAAGAAACTTTTTCCGGACACCGTGGCACGATGACGGATTCCGCTGCACGACTATATCTGTTAAATCGATCCTCCAGGTTGCTTTGGAGGTGAGCGCTGCGGACAGCCTAAGGCACTGTTCAAGCAGTGGCTGTGGCTACGAAGCAGCGAGTGTGGTAGAGCTATGGTCTTGTTTAGATTCTCTCCAAATTCCATGTTTTTTCACACTCTCTCTATCACATTAATTTTTACCCGCATGCATGGAGCATTAAATATAAGTAAAAAAAACTAATTGTACAGTTTGGTTGTAAATCACGAGACGAATCTTTTGAGCCTAGTTAATCTATGATTGGACAATAATTATCAAATACAAACGAAAGTGCTACAGTAGCCAAAATTGCAAGTGGTATTCCATGGCTAATGGCTACTATAATGCATGGCTAATTTCGAAACCGCTCGTCGCTTTCGCTTCCGATAGCGATATGACTTCCACTGTAGCCATATTTCTTGGGAAGAAAAGATCGATCATGGACGGCCGGATGGACATCGGATGGCTACAGTCGGTCGACAAGATGACTAATAAACCTGTAACAAGGGTTCTCACAAAAATGGTGCTCATGGGTGGAAAAATTCACTCAGGGAGGTAATGTCAATATTAAGGTCAATGATCAGTTAGGGTCCTTCTTCCAGACTCGGAAAGGCTTAAGGCAAGGTGATCCAATGTCGCCAATACTATTCAACATAGTGGCTGACATGCTTGCCATACTTATCACTAGAGCAAAGGAAGCAGGGCAGGTGGAAGGGTTTATTCCTCATCTAATTCAAGATGGGCTATCTATCCTTCAGTATGCGGATGACACAGTTATTTTTATGAGCCATGATGTTCAAAAGACGATAAATATGAAACTGCTGCTTACTACCTTTGAACAATTATCGGGTTCGAAAATAAATTTCCACAAGAGTGAGATCTTTTGCTTTGGCAAAGCCAAAGAACAGGAAGAGTTCTATTCGCAGCTGTTTGGGTGTGAGATTGGAAAGTACCCCTTTCGTTACCTAGGTCTACCTATGACCACTAGAAAACTTTCTAACAAAGATTGGCATACTATTGAGAGCGAGAATTAAAAAGAGGCTTAGTGCATGAAAAGGCAAACTGCTCACGGTAGGGGGTCGTTTGGTTTTGATAAACTTGGTGCTGTTAAGCTTACCGATGTTTATAATGTCATTTTTTGAACTTCCGAGAGGGGTTTTAGAAAAAATTGACTGTTTCAGATCACGGTTCTTCTGGCAAAATGACCAACATAAACGGAAGTATAGATTAGCCAAATGGGAAGTCTTGTGTCAACCTAAGTATCAGGGTGGTTTAGGTATACATAATCTGGATATACAAAACAAGTGCTTATTAAGTAAGTGGCTTTTTAAACTATTGAATGAAGACGGTATGTGGCAAGAACTTTTGAGGAATAAATACATCAAAGATAAGACACTAGGGAGTTGTATCACAAAACCAACAGACTCTCACTTTTGAAAAAGTTTAATGAATGTCAAGGATGCTTTTATGGGCTTTGGGTCGTTCAAAATAAATAATGGGACTCAAACTAGGTTCCGGGTTGACAAGTGGTTGGGAAGTAGGCCTCTTAAAGATAAATTCCCTGCGTTGTACAACATTGTAAGGAGAAAACATGATTCAGTGGCTCATGTCCTTAGTTCATCTCCACTAAATATTTCGTTTTGCCGAAATTTAGTGGGCGCAAACTTAAGAGACTGGCATAGAATTGTCGCCTCGTTACAAGAGGTTAACTTAACAGAGGAAAGGGATGTTTTTGTTTGGGGATTGAGTGCATCTGGAATATTTTCAGTGAAATCATTATATGCTGCATTAATCAACAATAGGGTCTGGGTGTCACAAGATATTTGGCAAATTAAAGTGCCAATGAAAATTAAAGTTTTTATGTGGTATTTAAAAATAGGTGTGATTTTAACTAAAGATAATCTGGCACGTAGAAACTGGAATGGTGATACAAAAATGTTGTTTCTGTCAGTCTCCGGAAACCATAAAACACCTTTTTCTAGATTGTTTTTATGCTAAATTTCTGTGGCGCGCTGTACATCTACTTTTTTTGGTTATCTCCACCTCGGGATATAGATGATATGTTCCTTAGGTGGTCAAAGATGGCTCACAGAAAGTGTAATTCATTGTTATTAACGGCAGCTTCTATATTTTGCTGGGCAGTATGGTTAACAAGGAATGAAGTGGTTTTTGATAAATATAGACCAAAATTATTTTTGCAGGTACTCTTCAGGGGAACGCACTGGCTACGACAATGGACAAAATTGCAAAATTAAAGATGATGATCTTCGGGATCAGCTGATCCTAGTAGGCTAATTCTTGGAGACGTTAGCTCTGCAGTTTTTTAGTTCCAATGGGTGGTTGTCAACTAGACATATTAGTCATGTTTAGTCAAAACTTTATCGTCATTTCAGTTTTCCTTTCCTGTCGTTGTGAACTGGTTTTAGTTGTACCAAATGTGCGTGTCTTTGGACAAAATGTTATAATAATTGACCCGATTCTATCCGTAGATAGATAAAGCCGGATATAAACTATCTTTTATCTAAAAAAGAAAAAGTCGAGAGGGCTTGTTCGGCTGTCCAGAGTCCGGTTGGTTGGCTCTGCTATGGCTGGTTGGCTTGTCAGCCGAACACAGCATGGCTGCTGCCCATGATGCCGCTGGTTGATGGTACAAGAGACTTGGAAGGAGACAAGACCAATGAAGGAATTTTTTTTTTTTTTTGGATGGAACCAATGAAGGCACCAACGGACCGGCCTGGTGTGATCATTAATATCAGATGAGATCCGGCCGGCAGCGATCGCTGCTACTCCTAGTTGTTTGGTACTCGAGCACGTGCCAACGGCCCCTCACCTGCTCTCCTCTGGCTCGCCAGGCGGATGGGAGCACGTGCCAATGAACGAACCAACTCACTCGACCGATTCTGATGTACAAAGAGGCACACATACCCACCCGCGTAGCGCCCCAGGGAGCCGCATTCCAGCCACGGGCCTCTCCAGTGCTCCTTAGATAGCTAGTTTAGAAGAAATTCTATTGGCTATCAAGACATCTTTTCAAATAGCTAGTTAGATGGGACATAAAAATAATAAAACATAACATTGTTAAGGAGAGAGATCAAATAGCTAGCGACATTCAAATAGCTAACGACTTCTAAATAGTTAGTCTAACACAATCTTTTAGAAATATCTCTCTCACATAACTTTCCACTATAGTGTTCATCTTTTCTTATTTCTATGTCTCATCTAGCTAACTATTTGCAAAGATGTCTTAATAACAAATAGAGGGTCCGCTTGGTTAAGATCCAATTTTTGCCCAACCAAAATGAGGGCAAGCCAAAACTTTAGGCGAACAATAAAAACTTGCCAAAGTTAGGGCAACTAAGGTGGTGAGGCAATTTTTGGCCATCAACCAAATGAGAGCAAAAATTTTGGCCATGCCCTCATTTTGGTTGGGCAAAAATTGGCTTTAAACCAAGCGGACCCAAATTCCTCCTAAACTAGCTATTTGAAGACCATTGGAGACACCCCGTCAATGCCACCACAACCACCCCCACAGGCACCTCACCGCCGAGGTTCCGTGGTGGGGAGGGTGACGTCGTCATCGAAAGCCACTAAAAACCCTACCCACCTCTTCCCTCCTAATGGTCTAACCTAAAGTCTTATTTGGCTGCACATAAATACATCTCGATTTATACGGTTTGAAAGAAATTAAGATAGAATTTGAATAAAAATATACATTTAATATCTTACAAACCGAAGGTGTTTGGATGCGAGGGCAAAAGTTTTGCCTAGATTACATTGGATGTTACGTGAGATATCGGAAGAGGTTTTCAGATATTAATAAAAAAGAAATTACAAAACTCGTCAATTACACAACGAGATAATTTTTTAATCATAATTAATTCATCATTAGTATATATTTATCTTTGTAGCACTACATTATCAAATCATGGACTAATATGTTTAAAAAATTTGCCTCATAAAATAGTTACAATCTATATAATTATTTATTTATTTAGTCTATATTTAATATGATGCATCTGTCTAAAGATTTGATAGGATATGGTAAAACTTTTGTCTGTCCCAATCAAACACCCTTGATCGAGAAAGGAGAAAATTTTCTTAAGGTATTCTTTTCTTTTTCGTGGGTTCCTTTTCTTTTTCTTTTCCATTTAATCTAGCATGCTGTAAATTACGGGTAAACGATTTCAAAATGACGATAGTAAATCACAAAGTTAAAAGAAGGGTAAAATCACCATTAAAGACAAGAGCAGAAACACCAGAATTATGATCGTCTATTCAGGTCCGAACGTCTAAATAGGAGCAATTCAATGTTGAAAATGGTATCTACCGCTGATCATGCAGAAGGAGGTAATAATAATAATAATATAATAATAATAATAAACGGTCAAAAAATTCGAAATCATCACACAACATGCACCAGGTTCATACACCGGAACCATCCTGCCCGTCCATCACTCTGTTCAAGCAAATGAACGCCTGGATCTGCTGCTCTCGGCCCACCATACATCGAGCCCTTCGGCCCTCAGCAGTTTCGAATTTTGAACCCGTTAAAAACCCCGCCTGCGCCGCCCTCCACCAACGGACAAACCCCAACATAGTAGCACCAGGCACGAACCCTAGGAAATCTCAAATCTACCCAGAAATCCCTCCCGAATCGGGGTTGTATCGTAGGGAGTAGTCGTCGCGGGGATCGGATCGAAGCGGACTGGGCAGGAGCCGAGCAAATCGTGAGTATTTTTTTTGTGGTTCGGAGGATTTGGATGTGGTTCTTTGGTTGCAATAAACCGAGCGATTTGGTGATGGAGGTTTTCCTCTGGTTGTATTCTTGCAGATCTCCAGAAGGGTAAAGATTGCCGTGCGGGGTCCGGAGCTGTGGGGATCTATCCGAGGTGAGAATCGCGAAATGGTTGTGGGATTCGGTTGGTTCTTGGACTGATTTTGTTGATTCGCCCCCAAATTGCTTTCTTCAGATGTGCCTCGCAGCTTCTTTATGTGTAAATTCCTTGGAGGTAGAGGATTTAGGTGGGATTCTGAGTAGAACCGTCGCGGATTGAAATGATTATCGTGTTTCTTGAGGGAATTTCGTCGTGATATTGATGCTTATACATTGGTCTTCTCTGTGTTGCGTCTTTCTTGCAGGTAGGCAATCTTAGAGTCGTAGTGAAAGAACAGAGGCCAGGCCGGGAATAAACAGAAAGGTGAGGAGATTTTTGGTGCATTAGTTATTCACGCGTCCTCCTGAATTCTGCTTGTGAGCTTCATCCGAAAATTTCTTGCATGGATATAGGAGAAAATTTTCTTCTGTAGATCCAGGAGAAGAGCGACAGGACTCAGAGCACCAAGAATAGGAAAGGGCAGAGACCAGAACAACTGTAAGAGATGCTGTGATTTCAGGGTTCATTTGTTTATCTGACTATGCATTCTTTGGTCTCTTGCATGACTGATGTGCTTAGATAAACACTTCTTCCAGTACTACAGGATGCATGAAGTGAGGACTGCCAGCAGGCCGGCTCTGGCCGACATATCTGGTGGTGGGTTCTTTATCAGGAGAGTAGAATCGCCAGGAGCTGTGCTGGTGAAAGGTGCTGTCAAGCCGCTGGCTCGACAGGCCCTGTCACTGTCAAGCAACAAGGAGAATGTGCCACCAGTGGGAGCTGTGAGAGATGCACCAAAGAGGAGGAGCCCCTTGCCTGACTGGTATCCGAGGACCCCACTCCGGGACATCACATCAATTGTCAAGGTAGTGAACTATTTCCTTGCTGTTTTATGTGTTCTTCTCTGATTCAGTGCACACCATCACCATTTCTGCTAATGTCTAGTTCCATATTGTTGTATTTGGTTTATGAACTGTACTCTATAATATGCTACAGCGTTGAAATGTTTGAGTTGTCAGTCATTGTGTTCAGAATGCCTGGTTATGGAGTAGATAGGTTATGGTGTAGATTTGGTAATTGGTATTCAGAATGTGAAGCCTTGTACATTATTATTCTATAATACAATAGGATATGCCAATTATGTTAGCTGCCTTGATGACATAGAATGAGAAATATATACAGGTGGACTTTATCATTAGTGCAGCAAGTCATAGCAAAAGATTCTTATAGTGACAAATAACATAGCAATAATACTCTTACAAGGCATTACCAAGACTCATTGATTCTGTCTTGCATCTAGCAATATTCAATTTAGGTGCCTGACAATTTAAATGTGCTTAGATTCACAGAAAGATTCATTAATCAATAAGGCCAGTTAAATCTAAATTTATTGTTCTCCCTTTTACTTAAAATGTTATCCCTTTCCCCTTGTTGTCATCTTAACCCAATTATAGTAGAGTTTAAAATTTAACCGATCATAATGGATGTTCCTTTGCATCATGACTGAATTACTGTACTTGGTTGGTTGTAGAAACTGATCACTGCAACGAAAAACTCACACACTTCAGGCTGTCCTGTTAAGAAGTTATATACAGATCATGTTTAGAAATTCTTTAACAACACTCTTTTATTCTGGCAATTTAAAAGTGCTTATTCATAGAAAGATTCAATAGTCAATAAGGCCAGTTTTATCTAAATTTGTTGTTCTCCCTTTTAATAATGTTATACCTTCCCTTTGTTGTCATATTAACCCAAATGTATTGGAGTTTGAATATTTTAATTGATCATAATAGATGTTTGTTTGCATCATCGGCATGACTGAATTACTGTACTTGTTTGGTTGTAGAAATTATGCACTGCAACTAAAAAAGTTGCCCACTTCAGGCTGTCCTGCTAAGAAGTTATATACAGGATCATGTTTAGAAATTCATTGATAACTTGCCATCACCCATCAACTTAAATTCAGCTGCTGAGGATCTTATTTGCAACATGCTGTCTTAGGTTGTTCTGAAATTCCATTCATTTAACGTGACCTACTAAAACTGAGATTCTAAAGATTCATAGTATAGGTTTTGACTTCATCTTCAGTTTTAAGCTTTATAAGGCCAATTTATCGAGGATATTTTCAAGAACATCATTTAGTGAATTTATTTTACTGGTTTTGTCATCTTCTTAACTTATATTGCTGAAGAACCTTTATGCTGTTGCTTATATATACACAGTTACGGACAATGCGAGTTATATAGTAGTGTTCAACTGGAATGCTTTTAAAGTATCCTCTGGAGTATGAATGTCAGTTCCCTTTAAGAGGCAATATTACTTTCAATATTGACAGTGATTACATTTTGTCACAAATTTAGCTTTATGTTTGTTTTCGTTACTTTATGACTGACCGTTGACCCATAATGTGCTTACTTGTCTATTACTTCTTTTAATTTATTGGCAGAAGTTATATACTATGAATCTACTGATGTACTAACTGCAACTTGCAGGCAATTGATAGGAGAAGTCGTCTGCAGAATGCTGCAGCTCAGCAGCAGATCCTGTGGACAGAAGATTCTTCCCAATCTGTGGATCCAATAACTCCAGTACAGGCAAAGCAGGGTGTGCCAACAACTGAGCAAGGTCAAGCTGTTGCCACACCTTTGGAGGATGGCAAGCTGAAGACATCTTCCTCTCCATCTGAGTGCTCCTTGCGGGCCACTCCATCCAAACCAATTGATCCGGCTTTCGCAGATCTCATGGAGAAGAAGCTGTCCAGCTCGATAGAGCAGATCGAGAAGATGGTGAGGCGAAACCTGAAAAAAACTCCGAAGGCCGCTCAGCCTTCCAAGAGGACCAAACAGAGGCGCATCCTGATGTCCATGCGATGAGCTGTGAAAGCTCTGCTCTGTCATGATTTCGTTTTGTCTGCTGCTTTCTTAGCGGCTAGTCCTAACCAATCATTAGGCGCGTCCTGATGTCCATGCGATGAGCTGTGAAAGCTCTGCTCTGTCATGGTTTCGTTTTGTCTGCTGCTTTCTTAGCGGCTAGTCCTAACCAATCATTATGTCAGTTTTCCCTGAAGGAGGGTGAGAGTTCCTGGTTCTCTGCTTGAGGACCCAGGGCCCAGGGGTATGCGGCTTACTAGCTCTCTGCTTGAGGGTACATAGTATTATGGTGACTACGATTTCTTTACGTTTATAGCTTGAACTGCGTATAGCCTCTCTACAATTTTAAGCACCATGGATTCCTCTGTATAGTTATGGTGTAGAACGGATGTGAGAAGGGTGAAACAGGTGCAGTTATGACTTTGACAGCTTGAATACTGTTGTTCCTCTATACTGTTGTTACCGTTATCTGGAAATTGATTCAATTCGGGCCGATTCATGGGAGCCAAATAGGTACTGGTTTCAGTTATGAATTTTTGTGATTCTGATTGCTTGTATTACTACTATTGTGGAGTAACATAACATAGTCTTGGTATTTTATTGTCTACTGCAAGATGAAACATTGCCATATGCTAGCCCTGCTTCTTTCTGCAGCTAAACTGCGTGTGTTCTTTTTAGAGCCTTTAAAACCCATTTAGTTTCCCTAATATTCCTTGAGGCCATTCCTGTTGTTCACTCTGGACTACAACTTAAGTTGGCTTCACAAGAAATAAACCACTGTTGTTCACGTCTTTTTGTTTGTGAAGTACAAGGGTATAAAACTTCACTGTGTAGTAAGGTGTATTGGATATTTGTGGCGTTTAGTTCACCGAATAGATAGATAGAACAGTTACAAGTTGTACCAGCTTGAATTCTTCAGTTGATATACTTTAATTGATATAGTTAACCTTGCCTATTGTTCTAGATTTACTTGTTTGTGGTTGTGCCCATCAGATTCTAGATTCTGAGTTAACTTGAACTTTATAATAATTGGTCTGATTCTACCACTTGGTAGATGAAGCCGGGTATAAACTATCCTTTATCTAAAATTTTTTCCGAAATTGACATGAATACCTTTCATTTCGTGATTATTGAGTTGCAGTGTATAGTGTTCTTTTTTTTGTCTCCTTTTAAGGAATTCGTTCAGGTTTATATCTAGTTTCTGGTCTTCTCTTCACTAAGTGCGTTTGTCTTTCCTTTTCTCTATGCATAATGTCTGGATTAGACTCTGGAGTTTTCCACTTCAATTATTCGTCTCTCCTAGTTAGATACATTTCAAGACCACATTTCGGAGATGTGACGAATGATTAGGTTCACTCGGGTAGCTAGCTGCAAGAGCTGGTTCACTTACTTGGAAAAAGGAGAGCAGAAATACCACCTTTGCACCTGATAACATTTTGACTATTGTCTTGGGAGAATTCATAAACAACCTTGATTTATGTTGGTGTTCAGAGAATAGCACTGGTTTTGCCAAATGGTGCTTAAAACAGCACTCCAACTACTTTCCCCTAATCTCCCATTCAATTACGGTCACTCAAATTGTCCAAATTGCCCTTTTTCTATTTCAAGAGATAACATAGGCATATAATACATAGATGGGAACGTATGCAGTGCAAACTAACTTCCTGTGAAAACTTGTGCAAACTACGGCAAAAAAGTTGTCTAAATTTACCAAAAAAATCACATATGTAGATGATATGATGATACACAATCTTGCAATGATTAATTCTAGCAGCTTTCGCAGTACATAATAGATCGCTATGGCAAACATAACTTGCAGGTTAGTTATCTATAACCAAGTTTATCTTTCAGACATCTCAAAAGTATAATAAGTTGCATGAATCACAAAATATTCCCTAGGTCTCCATTCCTATGTACTAAACCATCATTTTTTTCTGGCTGATGATGCATGCACTTCCAGGAGAAATATTATCAGCATGCATTGTCCGTGGTCTGTCATGCCCTGTTCTTTGGTTTGGAGGTGCCTTCCTTCCTGCATGCACAAAATGTCAGTTACATTAAATTAATAAACTCAGTGCATTTGATTTCGAGGACAAGTTGGTCTTTTGGTTTCGAGGCTTGCGGTTCACAAATTGTTATCGTGGGTGCAGTGCTATTCTATGAGTAATAAAGCGATTCTGGGTGCTATTTGCTGAACACCTCGCGATTTTTTTTCTTTTTTCAACGTACTCCCCGTCCCTTTTTATTTGTCGCTTTGTTTTTCGAGACATAAATGCCGGCAATTTTAATAAATAATAAATATTATCGATTAGTATCATAATTAATATCATCAGAAAAGATCTTTGGATCTAGTTTTTTAACAAAATTATTTGGAGATATAAATATTATACGTATTTTCTATAAATCAAAATCAAACTTGTGGCACGTATTCTATGGCGACAAATAAAAAGGCACGGAGGGAGTAAGCTGAAGACTTCGTGATAACGGTGTTGTTTCGTGAATTTACTGGATGGGACACACCGTGCTGCAATCTGGATTCTGAAGTATATATGGCCTATCTTCTCAAATAATAATAAAAAAATGGCCTCATGGGTTACGTAGCAACCGGCGTGTCCCATCAGGCCATCAAATGCCGGTGATTGAAACTAGGGCCTTGTTCAGTTCGTGAGAAAGTTTCTTTCATGTCTCTGTAGCACTTTCGTTTGTATTTGGCAAATATTGTCCAAACGTGGCCCAACTAGGCTCAAAAGATTCGTCACGTGATTTACAACTAAACCGTATAATTAGTTATTTTTTTTTTACTAACATTTACTTTCTCCATATATGCGGGTAGAAATTGATGTGATGGGAAAGTTGCTGAAAGTTGCAACTTTCATGGCAACTAAACAAGGCCTAGAACGGTGATCCCTATTGCTGCTGTGATAGCAATAGAAACTAGAACGGTGATAGTTCTAAAGAACACACACACACACTACAACGGTGATCCCTGACATCGGCAATCACAACGGCCACAGTGGAAACAGTGCTGGCAAGTGACGTCAGTCCTTGGATGAACAGAATGCGGCAACAACGGAAGGATTGGCTCCACCGAAGCCGGCGCTATGAATCAAATGGCGCATCTTTCTTCACCTCTTCCAACAATCATGTGCTACCTCCCTAAAAAGAATGCAATTGATTTTTTTTTAAAAATCAATTTTAGGTTCTCTAATGTTTAACTAAATATATAAATAAAAATATTAATAATTTGTAGCTCAAATAAATATACTATAAAATAATAAATCTAATGATACCTATTCCGTGCAATAAATATATACTCCATTCCAAATTATAAGACATTTTTTTTTTTTCTAGATATATAAGTTTTGCTATGCATTTAGATATACTGCTTGTATCCTTTTTAACAGATGATATACACTATCTGAACATATAGCAAAATAAAAAATACATTTAAAAAAAAGTCAAAACATCTTATAATCTAAAATAGAAAACTAGTATTTTTTAATATAAATTTGGTCAATCGTGACGTACTTTAAAATAACATATCATGGTTGCTACCACATCTTGCATAGGCAACTAACTAGTTTTGACAAACTACGTTTGATATGCCAGATTTTTTTGTTTATTTAAGAGTTTGATTTGATTGTCATTAATTAACTCAATTATTTCCCCTTCTTTCATTGAAGTTGAGGGGGACATTTTGGTCATTGAAGTGAAGTAAAGGGTGACATGAAAATTAATTTACACCAAGATTATATTTGTTATCCAAAGGGTGCTAGATCAGTTGGTCTAGTCAATCCGGCGGCACCTCTCAGGTCCTAAGTTCGAATCCTAGTTGGAGCAAATTTCAAGCTGGGTTATTAACTGTGGGGTTTTCCCTATATAATATTACTAAAGTAGCAAAATTTTCCATCCATCCCTCGCTCCCACACTGATAGGAATACACTAGTCCAGTCTTTCAATAGGTAGGATAGATTTGATTGGTGATGGAATAACTTAAAAATCACGATCCAGGCTTTGAATAATTAAGTATGTTTCTTTTTTTTTTAGCAACGAATAAGTATGTTTCAAACCTCTGCAACCGTTACACTATCGGTGCATTGGTTGTCAACTCTGTACAAAACGCGAATGGAAAAGGACAAAAAGGCTGTAAAGCACGCGTAATTTGAAATAAAATTTCAAAAATATAATCTCTTGATCAATAGTTCTTTTTTCTCTATAAAAGTCCCCATCAAATTGGACTATCCTTCAATTCCTCCTACGAGACTCCAAGATAGGTCATAAGGACATGCCTATATATTTTCCCCGAAGAAAATAAAGAGAACATATGCCTTGTATTTTCCCTGAAGAAAAAAGAGCATGCCTTGTATTTATGGCCTAAGAGTGACATCCAAATGATTACTCGTAGAAACAACAGACCTGGAGTGCGTTTATATAATTAGAACCACTTGGTTACCTCTTGGGATACCGCTAAAGTTGCATGATGAAATATATTCGAATTCTCTGAAACCATAAAGAATCTCTCGTGATGAAATAAGAAAAGAAAGTTAAAACATCTCTGTCAAGTGCTCGATCTGTATTCATGGTCACGGATGCATCCAACAAGGTCACATGATTCACGTAGAAACGATTTGCATCCAGTGGAGAAAAAACACAAGAGTTTTTTTTTTAAAAAAAAACTGAAATAGGAGCGAGCTAGCTCCAATATATATACATGCAAGCACGCAACGTTTCATGACTGCTTATATATATAGGCAGTAAGTGGTAGATAAATAAATGCACAAGGATAATCCGTTTTGAATTTTGATGATGTGTAATTGAGTATTACAATGGTATGCTATGGAGTGAAGCTTCTACTATACAAACGATATTATGGACCTTTCCTATATATCCTCCCAGTATAGTACAGTAGAATACTTCAATCATTCAGACGTCTCGCTTCTACAGTCAGCACTCCCCAGGTTCGGCTCTCTTCTCCTCTCCCTCCTTGTATTTTCTTTGGAAGCTTCCATCCATAACTCGCATCCTTCATCTAATCATCTTCCACTATATAAGGGAGAGAGAGAGAGAGAGAGAGAGAGAGAGAGAGAGAGAGAGAGAGAGAGAGAGAGAGAGCGGGGCTCCAATCCTGAGTAAAGTGGACAAGCTGTAGCTCGGCTGCTGGATAACTAGTTCATCCGGCTGCTGGATAACTAGTTCATCCATCCATCCATCAGCGCCAATCTACAAAGCAAGGTAAGCTCCTGTCCTGTATATCTTTATTTTGACCTCTCTTGAAAAAGCGCATATAGTGCGTGTATGCTTCTTCTTCCTTGCCTCAAGCAACCTGCTTTTATTTCTCCACTTGCTCTAAGCATCTTGACGCTTTAAATGCTTAATTAACATGATTACATATAATGTTCGTTCGTTTAATAATTTGCTTGGAAGAATATATATGTATGTAACTGGGATATGAGATTATTCTTCTCCTTTTTCTGATGAAACTGGGGACGGACTCCTCTTCTTCTTAGTTTGTTGAGGAGATTTCTCTCCTTCCATTTGTTGAATGACTAGCTCAGAATACTACGAGATAGGAGTATATATGATATAAGAGCTTACTGATTTGACCAAAAACAAAAAAAAAAAAAAAAGAAAAGAGCAAAGGCCGTTTTTAGTAGGTGGTCTAGATCGAATCATGGGAGATGGTTAACCACAGTTAGTTACTACGTAGGAGTACAACGGAATACTTACGTTTTATATTGGACCGGCGGACGAATAGGGGAAGCCAGGCTGGATCCGACGTGTCTACAGGCCAGCGGTCCAGGCCCAGCGTCAGGCTATCCGCACTCGTCATCCTCTATTTTCATACTCTACATGTCCTGGTCATCAAGATTCTCTCCTCTATATTACTTTCTTCCGCACCCATCTATACTCTATATCATACTCTACCTACGGTGGGACCCACTTATCAGAATATTTTATTAAAAAACCCCCTCCCCATCCCTCTCCCTCCCTCCCTCCTCTCTCTCTCTCCCCCGACCCCTCTCTCCCCACCGCACGACGCCGGGGGGGGGAGCCGCCGTCGGCAGCCGCCGCGCCGAAAAGCAAAGACCTCCGCCCCGGCTGGATACGGCGGCGGGAGGGCACGCCAGCGCGACGCGCCGGACGCGCGGCCGGCGGCTGCGCGGAAGCGCGGGCGTCCCCGCTGTGGGTCGCCGGGCGGAGCTGCTCGCCCGCGCCCGCGCGCCCGCGAGCCGCGCGACGGAAGCCGCTCGCCCGGCCTTTTCGCGTAAGCTGCGGAAGAGCGGCTTCGCCCACGCCCGCGGCCGCCCAGGCCGCTGGCGGCAGCCGCTTTTCGCCGGCGCCGGCAGCCGCGGTAGGTCAGGCAACCCCACCAGCGCCCGCGCCAGCGAGCGCGTGGAGGCTGCTGCCGGCCTTCCGGCGCCCGCGAGCGAGCCAGCGGGCGCCCGCCCGGTACTCCCAAGGTCGGGGGTTGAATCCGCAGCGGCTTCGGCCTTGGCGGCTTCCCTCCTCCCAGCGCCTCTACGCTCCCACCTCCTCTGCTCCTCGTCCGGCGGCGGCAGCGAGCCACTCCCACGCTCGGCGTCTAGCTCCCACCCGGCCCCCATCTCTCCCCCAACCCCTCTCTCCTCTCCCCGCGGGCCCGGCCACGTCGTATACCATACGGCTGTATCCGCCCCAGGAATGGCGTCTCCGCTTCGCGTGCCGTCTTGGGATAGCGCACACCGCCGCAGCCTCCCATCCGAAGCCGGCGCGCGCGGTATCGGCGTTTACCGAACCGCATACCGTGCCCAGTGCGGATGGTCTCAGTGTTCATCTCGTTGGGACCCACACCCGCTACATGCCTCGTAGTCGTAGAAGGTACTGTAGAGAAAAATGGACCCGTGTACGGCAAATAATGATGCCGTAAGGCTTACCAAACCCTTGAACCCAAGCCAGCTGCTGGTCCGATTGAGTCTGATCCCTTGTTAGGTCTGTACTTTCGTGATACTTTAAATTCATCTTCTAAAAGATCTGGTCATCAAGATTCTCTCCTCTATATCTAATTCTCTCGCACGCATATATCCTCTATTCATTGTGGAGCCCACTTGTTACTTTATTTAAATATATCCATGTAACATCTTATTTTAAAGGATTTATTAAAATTTAAGGGTATAATTGAAATTTAATTTAAGTTTTTGGTTTGTGAGTTATATCATTATTTCTAGTTGAAACAGTGGGACCCAGGCTAGATTCCCTCTCTTCCCCTCCCATCTCTCCTCTCCGGTCCCACCTTCCTCTCTTACTCCAAAAAGCAGCAGCACAGGGGAGGGGGCTACGCTGGACAGTACCGGACGAGCGCTATCCCGCTCCAAATACTGGACGTCCCAGCCACCCTGGAAGGTGGCGTAGTAAATACCGCACCCGCTGCAGCTCATCCACACGCTATATGATTCCGGCAGGAGGCTGTCCCGGACCGCAGTGCAGACAGCCTTACTTGCTTACTCCACGCAATCCCTAGGTGCAGATTAATAATAATACATACATAATGTAAATATTCCACGTGGATGGTTATATACGATAGAAGAAGGCGCTTAATTTCCAAAACAGCTTGGAAAATTTTCAGGAAAAAAATCCCTTGTTTCAGATTAGTACCTGCCCCCCAATATTTGTTGAACATTGATCCAAAAGGATGGAGTACGTACTATTTTGCGTGGGTGTAATTTTCCCAAATAAAAATTTGATATTTGAGAAAATTAGACCCATGCAAGTCGCTGTCACGGCATCATGAGATCCGTAGTTGTTATATTATTGTCAGGAATATAATGAAGGGGGTGCTCGGCTGGTGGAATAAGCCAGCTGATAAGACAAGCCGGCTGGTTTTGTGTGAGAGAAAAATACTGTTCGAATGGCTGATGAGCCTGGCTGACAAGACAAACGAACAGGACGTAGCGATTAGTCACCATGATTCTAAATCCCAACACATGATGATCCTAAAACGATTGGCATTATTATATAGATATAATAATAATATACATGGACATGGAGAGGACTGCACACAGATGACGAATTGATGATGATGGATGGGAAACCAAAAGGGGCAGTAATAAACTAAACCAAATTAAATTAAATTAAATTCGGTCGTTGGGTTGGGTCGGCCTAGCGACAGTGACGTCTCGTCCGTCCGATCTGGAGCGCAGCAGGGAACCAACGTGCACCATGCGCCGCCTAGTATATACACGTTGCGTTTCCGGGAGCCACCAGTTAAAACATTTCCAAGTCCCTGTACAAACTCGACTCCACGTGGCTCCAGGACCCACGGCGCTGAGGTGGGCCAAGCAGCCTCCGTGCGGTCCCCGGACCGTGGGCCCTCTCTGCATGGCCCACATGTGGCCGTCCATTTCAAGTTGCTTGTGCCTAGCGTTCGAATCTGCTACCCATCCATACGCACAAAAAAGAACACATTTCTTTTACTACAAATTCACATGAGAGTCTGATCCTGTATGGCAGTATCCGTATATGACTAGGTTACTTCACTTTAGAAACTTCTTTCATATAATAGTGCCAAAACGAATGGCAGCTTAACACATCCCAGGTCACATGAGTTCTAATAATTCTGTATGTCTGTCTGTATCTCATGCTTAATCAATTCTGGCGATATTCTGAAACCTTAACATAATAATAACCTTTAAGCTCACGAGTGCATTTCATACAGTAGTGCCAAATGATTGTCAGTTTCCCCATCTTCAGACCTTGTTCTCTTTGCATGCAAGTTGCAAGTTTTTACACTATCTCTCCATCACATCAATTTCTACCTGCATATATGGAGCATTAAATATAAGTAAAAAAAAATAACTAATTATACAGTTTAGTTGTAAATCACGAGACGAATCTTTTGAGCCTAGTTGGACCACGATTGGACAATATTTATCAAATACAAACGAAATGCTTTAAGTCAGCGAGGAATGCAACTTATTTTTAACCCGAACAAGGGCTTGCAACTTTTTGCACTCTCTCTCCATCACATCAAGTTTTTACCCGCATGTATGGAGCACTAAATGTAAGTAAAAAAATAACTAATTGTACAGTTTGGTTGTAAATCACGAGACGAATCTTTTGAACCTAGTTGGGCCACGATTGAACAATATTTGCCAAATACAAACGAAAGTGCTACAGTTACGAATTTCACTCTCTCTCCTCCATCTAAACGAGGCGCAAGACTACAAGTACGTAGTAGTAACGTGTTGACCCAACAATCTTCTTTTTTTAGTCACAAAAAAAAATCTTCTTTTTTCTTTGCGCTGGAGTAATTAATCAAACTCGACTCGATCCAAATCATTTTCAACTTTATCATCTCAATTTATGGCTTGCAGGCTCTACTTGGACATTGCGTAAGCTGGGAGACCGCCAAGGCAAGGCAAGGCAGCAGCAAACAGGGTCCACAGGAAGCAGAGGCGGCCGTCCAATGGACATGGACGGCAACTCCCCGCGGCCTCCTCCCCGCCGGCCGGAGCGGGAGGGGAGCTACAACTACGACATCGAGAGCATGGACGGCTCCGGGGCGCCGCCGCCGCCGTGGCGCCAGCACAACGGCGGCTCCTCCGACGCCCTGCTCCGCTACGACGACGGCGGCGCCGACGACCGCGGGAGCGCGGCGCGCCAGCCGCTGCTGCGGAAGCGCACTATGAACACCACCTCCCAGATCGCTATCGTCGGCGCCAACGTCTGCCCCATCGAGAGCCTGGATTACGAGTAGGCATTCTTCTGTCTCCTTTCCATTCTTTTTCTCCTCCCCCTTGACTATTTCTCCTTCCTGTTCCTGCCTGCTTCAAGTTTATGGTTTTTCTTTAGCCTCTATGATGAAAAAAAAAAGAGATTTTCTCCTGTTGTTGTTGCTTCCCCGGTTGATCTTCTTCCGTGGGTTAGAATTTACAGTGCTCGTTGCTTTCTTAGTTCACTTGGCACAAGGAAGTAGCGAACGTGTGGTTGTGATTCTGGTTCCTTTAGCTGTTCTCCATGTTCCCACCGTTGCGACAGGCAACCGGGACAGTTTTCTCGTTATAGCTAGGACAGAGTATCTTAGCCACTGTCTCCTTAGTAGTTCATGCTCACATCTTGGTTATTCATGTCAACTCTATTAATAATTACTACTTGCTGTGTAGATTTTAGTGTATGCAAAGTTATGCTTATGTCCAATCTTCCTTTCTTCTGCAAGTAAATGAAAAGTAAGATGGGTACACAATACTAGTTCCCCTATAATATAAACCTTCGCACCCAGATATTGTTCTGTGAAGATGAACTATGAACTAGAACAGTGCCAGCAAATCCATTAGTAGTTTAATAGTGACTGAATCACAAAAATAAAGCAAATGTGCAGAAATACTTTGGTTCTTTCTCTTACCCCTTCAATATCTTGCATATTTCAGAGTCGTGGAGAATGACCTTTTCAAGCAAGACTGGCGGTCAAGAAAGAAGAAGCAGATATTCCAGTACATTGTCCTCAAGTGGAGCTTGGTGCTTCTTATTGGCCTATTAACTGGAGTTGTTGGCTTCTTCAACAATCTTGCGGTTGAGAACATTGCTGGATTCAAATTGCTACACACGAGTGATCTTATGTTCAAGGAGAGGTGAAGTTTCAGCTTCTTTTTTGATGGACAAGTCGCAGTTTGTTGTTTTTGGTACTCTACTATGTCATATATTTTGCTTCATAGTCTTTAGCTCATCCCTGGTGTGATGTATGTCACTTATTACACTGCTGAAACGTTTTATTGTGATTATAATGAGAAATGTTACCAAGTTCATATCACTTATTACACTGCTGAAACGTTTTATTGTGATTATAATGAGAAATGTTACCAAGTTCATAAAGACTCTTTTGGTTGCAAGCTATAAAGATTTTCATGTGCAAAAGAAATGCTTCTGTGAGAACTAGGGAGCATAAGAAGTTGGTATTATTAGTAAATGTTTTATTGGATTGAATGCAGAATATTTTGAAGTAATTAATAATTGTGTTCTGTTCCAGTGCAGGTATATTAGAGCATTTTTTGTGTATGGAGGTTGCAATTTAGTATTGGCAGCAGCTGCTGCAGCAATCTGTGCTTATATTGCACCTGCTGCTGCTGGGTCTGGTATTCCTGAAGTTAAAGCATATCTTAATGGGGTTGATGCCTATTCTATATTAGCTCCTAGTACACTCTTTGTTAAGGTAAGTTTTGCCTTAGAACCATATGTAGAAATCTTATGTTCTAAAACTTTTTGGTTACACCATTTGCGTTTTTCTGATTAGCTTGTGGACAAGGATCCTGGGACTAGTATGCTCAACTAATTCATATCATGTCATATCATAGTCTAAAACTTAAAGGACTTCTCTTGGATGCAATATGAACCTGAAGAAACTTACCGCTAACTTACTTCCAAGTAGTAGGAGAGAATATTGCTATTGATTTTGATTACAGCATTCGTCATGCGTGATAATGAGCAATATATTCACATCAATGAGGGTCCAATACTATTTTTTATTTATATTTTCTTACTTATTAAAAAAGGCAAACTGTGACCACAACAGATGACCAGAAACTGGTGGCACTAATTTGATCTTAGGATGGTGTATGCTGATAGGGACCCTAAAAGAGTGTCCTTAGTCCTTAAGAAAATTACACCAAACATTTATGTTAGAAAAGCTTATACAGAATATGATGTTTGCATATTTAGAATAAGGGAAAGGTTCCTTGATTTGGTAGAACCATTTTACATTGGAAACTGACAACAAACTGTACCAATACCAGCATGGGTTATAGAGTTGTCTGTAGATTACGTTCAAAAAAATAGAGCTGTCTGTAGAAATATCTGATTCTGAAATCTTCTGCTTGCAGATATTTGGTTCAATACTTGGAGTTTCAGCTGGATTTGTGCTAGGAAAGGAAGGGCCCATGGTACATACAGGGGCATGCATTGCCAACTTGCTTGGTCAGGGTGGATCACGCAAGTATCACCTTACTTGTAACTGGCTACGATACTTTAAGAATGACAGGGATAGGAGAGATTTGATCACATGTGGATCGGCAGCTGGTGTGGCAGCTGCCTTCCGTGCACCTGTTGGCGGTGTTCTGTTTGCTCTTGAAGAAGCCGCATCATGGTAGCACCTCTTTCTAGGAAAGTTAGCATTTGTTTATTGGGCTAAATACTTTCACTATTTGACATCTTGCATATTTGGATTTTCACAATATTGTAGGTGCAGTATCTATGAACTTTCAGTGTGTATCAGTTTTTACCAAACATTGATTTGGTGTTATGCTTTTTATTGTTCGACAAATAATCATTAGTCGGGCATGTGGCTACAACTACAATAGATTGAACAATTGATGAAATTGAAAAAAAAAATGATATTAATATAGTTATCTTTAGTCTGCATACATTTCTTTTTCGGTTTTTCATACGCTGAAAGACGATGTTTCTATACATCATTTTACAGGTGGCGAAGTGCTCTTTTGTGGAGAACATTCTTTACAACTGCTATTGTTGCAGTGGTATTGAGGGGGTTGATTGGGTTCTGTCGCAGTGGAAAATGTGGTCTCTTTGGGCAAGGTGGATTGATCATGTTTGATCTCAGTTCAACTGTTGCAACCTACAGTACTCCAGATCTAATTGCAATTATAGTCCTTGGGATAATTGGTGGAATCTTTGGAGGCCTCTTCAACTTTCTATTGGACAAGATCCTCAGAGTTTATAGTATTATCAACGAGTAAGCACTCAACTGTAACATTTTTGCCTAGCTTTTCGGTTCTCTCTCTTGTTTCAAGACATCATAGCATCTATATTATTTACTCTGCCTGCAGGAGAGGTGCTCCATTCAAGATCCTTCTCACTATAACAATATCAATAATCACATCAATGTGTTCCTATGGTCTCCCTTGGCTTGCAGCATGCACTCCATGCCCTGTTGATGCTGTGGAGCAGTGTCCTACTGTTGGTCGCTCTGGCAATTATAAGAACTTCCAATGCCCACCAGGGCATTACAATGATCTTGCGTCACTCTTCTTCAATACAAATGATGATGCCATCCGCAATCTCTTCAGCAACGGCACATCGACTGAGTTCCAAATGTCATCTCTTTTCATCTTCTTCACTGCTATTTACTGCCTTGGACTAGTGACTTACGGTGTTGCTGTCCCATCTGGTCTCTTTATCCCTGTTATTCTTGCTGGAGCCACGTATGGGCGCATAGTGGGAACTCTTCTTGGATCCATATCTGATCTTGATCCTGGCCTTTTTGCCCTTCTTGGCGCAGCATCTTTTCTTGGTGGAACAATGAGAATGACTGTGTCAGTCTGTGTGATCCTTCTAGAGCTCACCAATGATCTCCCCATGCTCCCTTTAGTCATGCTTGTTCTTCTCATATCCAAGACCATAGCAGATAACTTTAACAAGGGAGTTTATGATCAGATAGTGGTGATGAAAGGCTTGCCATTCATGGAGGCTCATGCTGAACCATACATGAGGCACTTGGTTGCCGGTGATGTGGTGTCTGGCCCACTAATCACCTTTTCTGGTGTTGAGAAGGTGGGGAACATTGTTCATGCATTGAGATTAACAGGCCACAATGGTTTTCCTGTGGTTGATGAGCCACCCATAACAGACACCCCAGAACTGGTTGGGCTTGTGACTAGGTCTCATCTTTTAGTTTTGCTGAACAGCAAAAATTTCATGAAGGGACGGGTTAAAACTAGTGGTAGCTTCGTTCTGCGAAGATTTGGTGCATTTGACTTTGCCAAACCAGGTTCAGGTAAAGGTTTGAAAATTGAGGACCTGGATTTCACTGATGAGGAGATGGACATGTATGTGGATCTCCACCCGATCACAAATACATCACCTTACACAGTGGTTGAGACAATGTCACTGGCAAAAGCGGCAATCCTTTTCCGGGAACTCGGGTTGAGGCATCTTTTGGTTGTGCCAAAGACACCAGACGTAAGAGACCTCTCTCACTTTCTTAGTCAGACATGGAATGCATATACATGAAAATTGCAAACTGATATCAACAAACTAGACATGTAATCGATGATCCAAGTGCTTTATCAATTTATTTGTTTACACGCACAAAGTTAGTAATTTGGATACATGACATGGATTCTGGCTTTAGATGCATTAAGTCATATACCTTCTAGGTGCTTAGTACCTCATTACTTGTCATGCAGTGTTATACCATTTGTTCTTTGTTTACTTGATATCTTCTGTTTTCTTAAATATTTAAATATATGTGTTTAAGCTAGTATATATGTTCAGAGTAACCTTAACCTAGTGATTACGCCTTCAAAATTATTACTATAATCCATTTATGCATTACCATCTTTAGTTTGGGATACTTCCAATGGCTGATTATAGGTGTCTGTTTCTTGTCGAGTGCAGAGGCCTCCCATAGTCGGGATTCTCACAAGGCATGATTTCATGCCTGAGCACATTCACAGTCTGTTCCCGAACCTCAATCCTCACAAGTACCATTCAGCATCAATGGCAGGTTGAAAATGAGGCTTTTTTCTGCTTCTCCTCTATGTACATTATTCGGATGATGGCTGTGTGTAATTTTGCAAAGGTGTATCTGGCGTTCAATTGGATAGAGCTCATCTTCTCTACATGGTTTGGTTTGTGTGGATTTTGTAGCATATGCTCTTTTTGCAATAAAAAAAATGTGGCAGTTATTTGACTGCCTATTATGAGCCTGCGGCAAGAAATGCTCAGCAAACTGCGGAGTCAACATTCAAAGCTCCAGAACATGGAGAGAAAGTGTGTATTGTATATTTACATTGTTCCTGTAAAGCATCTTTAGAGAACTGAAACTCTTGAGGATTTGTCTATAATACTGAGTATATCTCAGATGGATTGTAACTATCAGGCAGATTCCCGTCCAGGCAACGATCATGATCCTAGGTGGACGAAATCCTATGCCTAGGGTTGCTTGCCTGGCCTGGTAGATTCTCAGGACGGCATCTAAGCACGCGGGCGGCAGATTTCTTGCGATTATAATTGTACTAGGCAGCGTGCCCGTGCGTTGCTACGGGACAACTAAACTTTTATAATCAAAACATAAATGTCGCACGATAAAATAACAATACTACTCCCTCCATTCCAAATTATAAGACGTTTGACTTTTTTGACACCAAGTTTGATCACTCGTTTTATTCAAAAAATTTTGTAAAATATCATTTTTTTATCGTGGCTTGCTTTATTAATAATAGTTCTTCAAGAATACCTTAAATTTGGCAATATTTGCACAAATTTTTTTGAATAAGATGAATGGTCAAATATGGGTTCAAAAAAGTCAAATGTCTTATAATTTAGGATGGAGGAGTATAAAATTAAACACCGATGTTAAAGTGATATTTAATAAAAGAAGTTAATTTCATAAATATCCATATATGTCATCTACAATGTAAATGCCTGCATGTTGCAATGGAAAAATATTCACCAGATAACATGAATTGTAAAACACAAAAAAGTTTTGTTCAAGGCATCATACTTGTGAGGCTATGTCCCATCATTTGGGCACAGGAGAGGTGACCGACTTGAAACTGAATGGATCAACAACCATGATGCACCAATTGAGGTGACCACATGACTCGGTTCCAAAACAAATCACAAGACAAGCAATTAACAAATTAAACTGAATCATTTAAAAAATCAGTAAGAAATGCTCTGACCGGAGAACTAAAAACCAAAGTACTCTTTAGTGTGTGCTGCTAAGGTTCACCGGTAACATCTAAGGAAAACACCAAACAAACAGGGAGAGAGAGTGAGCTCCTTTTGATCATCTGCACACCTTTGCAGTGAGTTCCATCGTCCATGTGGATATTGAAGTATCATTTTCATCCTTCCTCCTCTAGTAATTAAAGACAAAAGACATAATAATAGAAAATAGAAGACATCATCAGTTTGTGGCTAGTTGCCTACATTGTATCAAAATGTTATTGACACACTGAACTTATAAGGTCTGCAGTGATGTTTGATGCTGAATCAAACATTTTGCAGATTTTCATGTCCTGCTATTCTACATCCGAACTGCAGTGCTATTGCCAAAAAGTTCATACCACATGAAATCCAAGAGAATGAACCCTATCTTTTGGGAAATTTATTCATTTAATTGAAAGAAGTACAAAACAAGTCACTCTCATGACTGAACCATCAATATTCTTAAAAATTGATTACTCCATCAATGCAAGCGATCAATTATCTCATAGCTTCGACAATATTGCAAAGCTACTCAAGAAGAAGTATAACAACGCCCTTACCTCAAACATTGTTCACATAAATGCATTATAATGAAAATAGAAACAGATGTTAATATAAATGAAAATAAACTCATAAGTAGAGTAAATAATGATATTTCAAGGCAAATTTTCCAGGGTAAACTTCAAAACATATCACAAGGAAAACTATCTTCTCAGGAAACCACAAAATCAAGTTTTCTCCACCTTATATAACACAAGGTTTAAACTTTTCCTGGCAAAGAAATGCATCAACTCTTCATTGAGGTTGATGGCTGTCAGGTTTACTACCTCCCGAGCACCATCCAGTGAACGTCTACATGTCTAAGGTGTTCAACACCATCTAAGCATCATCCCATGCTCAACCACCCCATCATAGAGAAGCTCTGCTCCTTGATCACCCCCTCCACACTATTTGATTTCTCAGTCATACACAATCACTGCTTCAGGCAAGTTGTATGGCCGGTGCAAAGAAACTGGATATCTGTCCTCCAGCCCTGGGAGTAGCCTGAAATCATGGCATGCTAGATTCTTGAAATATGCCCTCATGATACTTGTAAAGTATAATTTTAACTCATTGAAAGTGCAAACTACTAGACAACACAGTTACTACTAAAATGCCATCTGTTTTGAGACGAAGGGAGTACGTCCTAATATAGGTAACTGCACTTAGCATTTGAAAGTGATGTACTACCATTGAATAGTTGTAGACCAATCAGGCTGTTTTTTTCTTTGAGTTAGTTGAATCACCATGTCAAATTTGGGATGCAAAATCTTTGTGTTTGACTGACTGCTCCAATCATTCTGTCGAAAATTGTTGTTCTATTGGTTTGGTACCTGCTACATCTAGAAACTACAACAAATAAAGGATCGGATATGCCATATCCAAATGTTAGGCCATATCCAAATGAACTTATATCCAAAATTCCAAATCCAGTATAGCCCAATTAAACGGGAGAAATCTGCCATTCAATAATATAAAGCATTATTAGTCAAGAAAGTCAAACAACTGATCACAAAAGAAAACTCAGTGATACTCTGTAAAATGCAGATGAATGGATATTAGTACAGCTGGGAATAAGCAACAGGAAAAAGTTGTTGTGAGGTCACTAATTTTTTTATATATATAGTAAAGGGAAAAATTTGTTGTGAGGGCTTGGCAACTGAAGAAGCTCACTCTGTAGTTGTTGACACCTCTTAATGTTATCTCTAGCAATGACGCCAAAAATGCTTGTAAGCAGAGCATCGCTACTAGAATGCCAAGTTGTCATCCCCAAAGATAACACCAAGAGATGTGGTATTAAATCATGCCACCATTTAGAATATAGAAATAGTATCCGCAAAAGCGCACGGATCAAATACCATTGTAGCATTTTACCCGAGTATTACCAGGTTTGTCATTTATATTTTCCTAAAGGAAGGTCTACATGGCTCTCGTGTAAAGGTAGCGTGATAACCTAGAGTGTAATGGATAGGCATAACCATGTCCTCACTACTCAATGCAGGGGGTAAGTCACAAGATAAATAATAAAGATAAGTATATAATCATCAAAGATAAACAGATAGAGACTCCTAACTATATCATTAGGGTTACTAGCGTAACATCAAGAGATATTCCTGTGTTATTTCTAGCTACATGTCAATGCATATTATGGTTAGTGCAATTACACTTAGCGAATCATAGCTAAGGTTAGCATTACATCTATTCATAGTGGACATACTAGAGAAGTTTGAGAACACAAAGACGCTCTTCCTTCGTACAAAAGCCCTCATCAGTGCCTATAAACGGGTTTAGACTATATAGGACTCAACAGGATTGTCCACTACAAGAAACTACCCCCTCTAGATACGCTTTATTTGTAGAATAGACACGTTTTTTATTTCATCTCTAAGTGTTTGTAGGCACGGTACACTAAAGCGTGTCCGAACGTCTCCATATGCACCGTGTCAAAAACTGTAGATACGTTTTTGGTTAGCGTGTGTAGAATACATAAGACGTTTTTTAGAGACAGTGAATTGCGTGTCTACACTTGTAAATACGTTTTGCATACCGTCTCAACCAACTTAGATACGTTTCGTACTATCCTTTTCCTTTTTTTTTTTTTTTTTATTCCTGATAAATAGTTAGTCCGTGACGTCACTCAAACATTGTCTCAATATTTATTTGTGTATAACGCATAATAATAATATTTCAGTTTATAAATAGCAAAACACCTGACATGCCAGGAAACCTTGAACGAACTTAGAGCAAAAGAGTCAACAATCAATACATATATGAAAATTTTACATATTCTGCCTCTAATTTGTTTACATCTGGAAGCCATTTAAAAAGATTCATGCAAATACTTCATGTTTTGCTTCTCCGTGCATCTTTTGCTTCATCCATCAGTTCTTGACCAATTTTGATTCTCCGCTGATTAAAAAAATGGGTCAGATATAATATTTTTTTAAGCAAATGTGGCACAGAAAATTTGTATGATGATGAAATTAGACTAATACAACAAATGTGTGTAGCAAATTCTATCAAAGTATTATTTGATAGTAGTCACTACACCTCTTTTTCTTGCCAGCAAAATCATTATATCTTACATAATTACATTGAAGCCTTATCATCAATTATTCAACAGGAAACTAAGAACGAGATAAACTTCAATTCTTATTAGGCAATGCAAGATACTAGAAAAAATTAAATTCTTAATTGTGAGTTCATATGGGATCTGTGGCCTCATTTGATCACCTAATAAAAAAAGGGATCAGTGGTCCTAAATATGTTCATAAACAAGATGAACATCATTACAGTATTTAATCTTATGTTTCAGAGGAGCTAATATTTAACCAGAGCCTCACAGAGCAGCTCTTCAGATAACTGAAATATGCTCAGATCACACTATGAATAACAAAATGCTCAGAATCTCACCTAGATTCCCAGAGAATTTGTCCGTCAATGTACTCTGCGTTAGCAAGCTGAAACTAGTAGAGAAGGTACTAATCACTTTTTTGGCATATTCTTCAACATCGCACGAATCATGAGCTTCCAAAACAATAAAAGACAAAGAGACGATGGGTCTAATAATGCTAGCCAAAGTGCCAAAGACCAAAGGTAGTACCTGAACGTAAATGTATGAGACAACACAAACAAGATACCCTGGAAAATGAAATACAGTCTGCACCAAGCAAGAGTCCATCCATTAGTAGTGTAACAAAAGGTCAAGCATTATTATGGCTGGAGAATAGGAGTATATATATAGACTGTTATTTGTTCCTTCGACTTCTTTGTTTCCATTCAGAGAAAAAAAAGAGAGAACACAAGGGAGGTTCCATTAGTTTTCAGATAGCAACAATAACACTTATTCACTTAATATCAAGTTTTCAGCTAGCACTTGAATGCAGCATCAATTTCACTTAATCAAAGGACAATAGGCTCCAAATCTGAGAAAATTTTACTGTTTATGCAGAACAATTTGGTTGCTCATACAAATTTGATACACCATGTTCCCTAAAATACAGGTCCCTTTTGTTGCCTCCCTGAAACACTGAATAGCAAGTAATTTTTTCAGTAAGGAAAGAAGACTACACACCAATACAGAGAAAGGACATGCGTCAGTTTTCAAGACTACAGGCCAATACTAATAAATTGAATGGTAATCAAGTTCTCAGGGTTACGAATGTAGTTTGGTCAGTTTGTTATCAGTGACTTGTGACTGGACTAAGCATTTGATCATTGCGACATCGATCAGGACTTCAGGAGAAAAAAAAAAAAGAAAAGCTAAAGCAACAACTAGTACTGTAACAGTCGGATAAACTCAGCCATGATTTATTAAATAGAGCAAGGTAGATGTGGTACTTAGCTTGTTTAGGCCCGCTTGTTCAATTCGGCACCACTGGTGACATCCTAGCTGCCCGTACGCTCCAGCTGAACCTGACAAAGCGAACTGTGAACAGGAATGGAGACCAACTTCTCGACGACTCGAACCTTAGGCAGTGGGTCCACCTTCGCTGAGTCCAGCGCGGCGCCCGCGGCGGCCGGAAAGAACTCGTCGACGCCGTGTGGGACGAAGCAGGGTGCTGGTACCTAGGGTTTGTATTAGGCCACAGGTGCTTTACATTTCCATGGAGAAGCTAGAGACTGAGAGTCGAGGAAGGCAACAAGGTGTACCTGGCAACAGCGTGCAGGAGAGCCGGAGAGGTGGGCCGGAGTTGCGGTGCAGGTGGCAGCGCCGACGGGCGGCGGCGCAATTTGGGGAGGGAGAGATGGAGTGGGATGGGACTTAGATTTGGGGGCGGTTGGAGAAGACAGAAGGTTAAAGAGATAAAGCCCGATGCAGTTGGAGGCTGAGTATTTACGGAGGACCAGACACGTTTTTCATAACGTATTAAACATCGTATCTACATCCTATAGCGTGCTTAGCACCAACACGCTTTTTACAGCGTAACAATGAAAACGTATCTACACCGGGGTCTTTCTTGCAGTGGTCACACCCGCGATCTACCAAGCCCGGCCTATAGGGTGCATTCGCAGATAAACAACGTATAAGCACCACGCTTACACAATATTTACCACTCACCCAACGATCAATTAGATGAGCACTATATGAATCTATGAATAGGTATAATATCAATCTAGCTATACTAAACATATAACCACAATAGACAAAGAATAATATAACTATGAATATAATAAGATAAGTATTCATCAATTCAATTGTAGCAATCATATAACTATACAATGATAGAGAACAAAGGTGAGAGGAGGTAAGAACTATACCAAATCCAAGCTCTTGATGGCTCCGGAATCCAAGCCTTCGCTTGCCTCCCTCTAGTTCTAACTAGCTATTTAGGCCCTAGCTAAGGAGCTCTGATTAGGGTTTCTGGCTGATGATCGGACTTCGAATGAGGAATGAATGAATGTGCCCCCTCCTGGGGGGTCCTGCCCTCCTTTTATAGCCCTGGGCGATGATCGTGAGCCATCGGATCAAACCGACTTTGACATGCGGCCGAGATTGACCCTCAAAGGCGGTGGAGCGAACCGGACGAACCGGCCGGGCGGCCGGGGCGAGACCAGCCGTACGGCCCAGCCCGTGGCCGGCCTGGCTCGGCTCGGGGCCTCCGGCCTCCGGCCCTCGGCGTGGTGCCTTCTCGACTCTTCTAGATTGTTCCTGCGTTGCCGCGGTGTCCGATTTCCGGTTCTATGTTCCGATAACCTCTTAGGTTTGCGTCTTTTCCAGTTTACACCTGCAGAAACAGTGAAACACTAAAACTTGTGGAATTCTGTCTGTGTAAACCCTATATCTACTTTGGTGATCGCATTTACATCCTTTTCCATGGCTAGTTGATGGTTGGTTTCGTACGATAACGACTGTCAACAACTCCCCCAAGCTTAACCTTTGCTAGTCACTTAGCAAAGAAAACTTAGAAAAAGTTATTGTAAGATATATATATGTTTAAGCATTGTAGCCATCTCGGAGCAACTCTCTAGAAGTATACCTGTAGTCAGACAGAAATTCTCCTCCAAGTTATGCAATAACTGAGCTAACTTTCAAACTTACCCATATTACCTTTGACTGTGGGGCTTATTAGCTCTTCCTTGGGTCTTGAGTACTTGACAGACAGAAAGATCTCATCTAAGCACTATGTCTCAGGCTCTTCGATCAACTATCATTCTGGAGTTTTTAGAGATTTTTAAATAAAACTCAGAGCTTCCCATGTATGACACTCTTAAGTCTCTCAATATATGTGGTATTTATGGATTCTCACCAAGACAGTAATGATGGTTTCTTTTCTTTTCATCCTATAACTAAAGCTTATGTGGAGCTCATAGGTAAGGAGAAAACTAAAAGAGCAAACTTGCAATACATATGTTGTAAAATCAAACAATGGATCCATAGAGAAACAAGTCATACAAATCGAATCAAGATGTATAGGTGGATGGATATGGTGGATATATGGTGGAACCTAATTCTTCTCAGCTCCTTGAATGCCTACCTCTCTTTTGAGCTTGAAAACTGGCCAGAGGTTATGAGCTATCTTTTCCTCTTCTTTTTTTCTCAGGGAGTCAGGCATCTAAGTACCCTTTGTTTTTAGCACTAGAACACTTATCCATTTTTTTATTTTCTTCCTTCTTTCTTTTTTTAAATATTTTTTATATAGCTCATAGCACTCCTTTTGGCATTGATAGATTTGAAGAGATAGCAACATGAACATAGAGCATTTATTAGGTGGCTATCCTAATAGAATATTTTTAGTGTTCTCTCCTAGTGTAGGAAAAAACATTTTTGGAATGGATGTAGGTGGAATGGTATGTTGTTGCGTCTACTCCAGTGTAGAGTAGTGCATATAGAGGTGGATCTTGATTCAAGAGCATGACAAATTTCTCACCAGGGTCACAAAAGTTGATAGAACTCAATGCAAGGCAAGCAGCATGTATGTGGAAGTTTAACTAGCCTATCTCATCATATTTGGCTCTGGTGGGAATGTAAGCTTTGTCATATAGGAACTCATCATGTTTTTGCAATTTTCAAAAGATAAATCTCCAGAACTCTAGTGTCACTTAGAACAAGATAGATAGCAGCTCAGACTTTCTCAATCTTATCAATCAGGTACCTAGACTTAGTTCAAGCATATGCAACCCACAAGTTTCAAGCTCAGAGTAAATTCTCATGTCAAAACAGTTGGAGCTAAAACTTGGGAAAACTTTTGTCTAAACTCTAGGCATTTCAGAGGTGTTGTAACAGAGCAGCTTATCATTATTTCAAATCATCTCAAGAGCTTCTTTTTTATTGACTATAGACAGACAAACATTTTTATTTGGTTTTTTCATTTTTCAAAGACTTATACTATATAAGACTCTAAAAACTCTAAGGACTCTAAAAAGCATGGACCTTCATGTGTCCATATATTTTTGGTATTTTTAGGTTTTCTTATGATACTATGGTGAACCTTCATATGCTCACATATTTTTGGTATTTTTGATTTTTTTATGACTGACTCGATAATCGCGTAGGTACACTTACTTGGGTACCTAGGGGATGCCTTCCCCCAAGCTAGTTGTTGTCGTGGTTGAGCATTGAAGCTGAGCAATCCTCTCGATGGAGCTCATGCTTGCAAGAGCTGGTGTAGCGGGGAACCTTTATCTCATCCAACAGGAAGTTGCTTCCTCCACACAGTGGTTAGCTGTGTGTGGAGAAGGTGTACCTCGAGTGATGACAATGATGATTCTTGGGTGGACTAGCTCTTAGAGTCATCCTGCAGCAAACATCTCACAAAACACCAAAACTCGTGGAACGGATTAGGATAAACAGTTAGTGGTTAGCCATTTCACAGATTGGTTATTGTGAGAGGTTTTCAAAGGTTGTTACAGTGCATATCAGTGCAGCAAGATGCTCAATAATTCTTTTTTTTTATCAAATAGAAAGGAAATATGCATGCTAATTTTTATTTTTATTTTTAGGCCACCACAGTGAACACTCCTTTAGCTTGCACTGCAGGTATGTCACATGGGGCTTTAAGGTTTTCCAAATGTTTTTATGATTTTCTATAAAGATGATAAAGACTAACTATGAATCAAAAGTGCAAGAAAGTAGATAACTACCATTGTTACCTTATGGCAAGGGTTTGGGGTTTAGAGTCCTCCGGACAAGACTTCTAGTCGTCGTCACTCCTGGGGTGTTTCATCGGATCCCGAGGAGGGGGACCCTGATGCTGGACCTCCTGGTGATAATGACTCAGTTGAGGAGGTTACCTTTTCTTTCCATACCTTTGTAGGTTGTTGAGGTGCTGTAGGTTCTTCTTTAATTGCCTCCTCCTCAATATTGCTCTTTTGAGAGTGATTCCTCCGGCGCTGACGTCTCCTCTTGGACAGGGTGAAAGCTGCTAATCCAGGAGAGTTATAATCTTTAAAATGACAGCGTACCTTCTCCCCTGGGAATTGGAAGTGGACTTGGCCCGATCCATTGTAGATGATGGCGTTGGTGGTGCTGAGGAACGGCCTCCCAAGAACGATGGGTGTCTCATCTTCTTCTCCTATGTCCAATATCATGAAGTCGGTCGGGACGTAGTGAGTGTGGATTTTGACCATAATGTCCCTCGCTACTCCTTCCAGAAATCTTGTCGTGTTGTCCGTCAGTTGCAGCTGCATATAGGTAGGGTACAGAGGTGTATCAAATAGTAAATCATATACCTTTTTGGACATGATGTTGACAGCTGATCCGGTGTCGTAGAAAGCATTGTAGAAGGAGCACTGTTCAATAGTGCAGTCGATGGTCGGCATGCCTAGATCCTCCTTCTTAATTAGGAATAGTGAAGCTAAGAGGTGGTCATGCTTGTACTCGATAGCCTTGACTACTTGGACTTGCTTTCTTACTTGCCTCCTGTTCTTGTTCTTTCTCTTCCCATTTGAATTCTTCTTCTTGGCTTCTTCGTTTGTCGGCTTGACTGGGAAGTAAGCTCCTCTTGGGTCTATAGGAGCTTCAAGGGTCTTATTCTTAAAACTGAACTTCTCTTTATTACCCTTGATGGTGAAACAAATCTTGGCACTGTCCGTGTAGATGATAGCCTTTGTAGTGCTCAGGAATGGTCGGCCAAAAATGATTGGACTCTTGGGATCTCTAACGGTATCCAGGACTACAAAGTCTACAAGGACATATGATCTCTCGATTCGTATGCATACGTCATCCAAGATTCCTTCAGGGTGCTTAACCGTCTGGTCTGCGAGCTGCAAACACATATTCGTGTACAATAAAGATGCCCATGGAAAGACTTGGTCAAGGATTACCTTAGGCATGATGTTGACACTGGCGCCTAGATCGCAGACAACTTTAGAGAAGTCATGCTGCCCAATAGAGATGGGGATCACAGGTCTCCCTGGATCTCCTCTCTTGGGTGGCATGGACTCATCCTTCCATCTCGATGATGCTTTAACATAGTAACCTACATAGACATCAACAAGATTCGCGGTCTCGGGCTCTAGAGGTTGCCCTAGAATCTTACCTTCGTTGGTCGGTGGAACAGCGGCCGCCAGCTGAGCTAGTTGTTGTTCTATCTTTATTAAAGCTAAGCTAGTTCTTAACAGCAGAGATAAAGCTATCTATTTTAGTATTTATGTTTTCTAGCATTTTATCATTGGATGCTACCTTCCTAGATAAAGTTTCCACAATTTTATTTTGGTTGAAGATCACTTCTCTCAAAGGCAATTGAGCATAGTTATTGTAATTAGTGCCTTAAAAGTTACCTGGAAAATTACCTTGGTTGTTGGGCTTTTGCTGATTCCATCCTTGATTTTGAGGACGATAATTGTTGTTGTTGTTGATGAAGTTCACATCCTCACGGGTCTCAGGGCAGCTGTTGCATGAGTGTCCCATATTGCCACACACTTCACAGGTCATGCATGAATCATTGATGCGCATGACGTCTTGTTTCTGGCTGGCTTTGTCTTCCAGCTTCTTCATGAGCAGATCTATCTTGGCAGATAACATGTCTATCTCCTTGAGCTGGTGCATTCCTCCACTCCTCTTATGGGTTGTTTGGCGCTCTTCACTCCAATCTTGATTTGAGGCCATCTTCTCCATAAGAGCAGTAGCTTGTGGTATGGTCAGTGACATAAATGCACCTCTAGCAGCATCAACGTTGTTACGGGTGCTGTTGGTGAGCCCGTGATAGAAAGTCTGCATGAGGAGCCAATTCTCCATCCCATGATGAGGACATTCTGATATGTAGTCTTGAAAGCGTTCCCATGCCTCTGGGACTGACTCGTTATGTTGTTGCTAAAAACTTGAGATCTTCCCTCTTAGGGCACTTGTCTTACCTATGGGAAAGAACCTTGACAGAAAAGCTATGGAGCACTTGTCCCAAGTTGTGTGATTGTCCTTGTTAGCGTGGAACCACTGCTTTGCCTTTTCCAACAATGAGAATGGGAACAGACGCAGCAGAACGGTGTCTTTTGGTACATCCTTCATCTTGAAAGTGCTACAACTCTCCAAGAAGTGTTGGAGATGAGCACTTGCATCTTTATGTGCCCTTCCACAGAACAAGTTGGCTTGCACCATGGTGATAAGGGCTGGCTTGAGCTCGAATCCATTCTCCCCAACTTCGACATTAGGTCCAATGCGGATGTTATTGGTGGTTGGAGCGGAGAACTCACGCAGTGACTTATCAGCCATTTCCTCGAAAGCTGGTGCTAAGTTGCCTTCTTGTTGCTCTTCTTCTTCACTTATAGGAGCTTGCTCCTCCAAAGAACGAACCTCAGCAGTGGGTGTCTTTGATGGAGATTCAAAAATTTCCCTCACTTGCTGGAATTTTCTTCTTCGAAAGAGTTTCTCTGGATTTTCAATGTAGTTATCTGGCAGATCAAAACCACTCATTCATTACCCTGCATAAGATATCACAAAGATAGAAAGCACAAGGGTAAGCCTGCATTGAGTAGGGGTCTATAGTTTCCTCTATCTCATTAGTTTGTTAGGTCTATCGCTATTTCTTTATTCGCCAATTGCCCTCCCCGGCAACGGCGCCAAAAATGTTTATTGACATCTCTTAATGTTATCTCTAGCAACGACGCCAAAAATGCTTGTAAGCAGAGCATCGCTACTAGAATGTCAAGTTGTCATCCCTAGCATAACACCAAGAGATGTGGTATTAAATCATGCCACCATTTAGAATATAGAAATAGTATCCGCAAGCGCACAGATCAAATACCATTGTAGCATTTTACCCGGAGTATTATCAGGTTTGTCATTTATATTTTCCCAAAGGAAGGTCTACATGGCTCTCGTGTAAAGGTAGCGTGATAACCTAGAGTGTAATGGATAGGCATAACCATGTCCTCACTACTC
Organism: Chrysopogon serrulatus; assembly: GCA_015844335.1. Lineage (NCBI taxonomy): Eukaryota > Viridiplantae > Streptophyta > Magnoliopsida > Poales > Poaceae > Chrysopogon > Chrysopogon serrulatus. The sequence goes on along the minus strand of JADLZL010003553.1, from coordinate 92,423 downwards.
AATGCAGGGGTAAGTCACAAGATAAATAATAAAGATAATTATATAATCATCAGCATAAACAGATAGAGACTCCTAGCTATATCATTAGGGTTACTAGCAGAACATCAAGAGATATTCCTGTGTTATTCCTAGCTACATGTCAATGCATATTATGGTTAGTGCAATTACACTTAGTAGTTATAGCTAAGGTTGGCATTACATCTATTCATAGTGGACATACTAGGGAAGTTTGAGAACAGAGCACGCCCTTCCTTCGTACAAAAGCCCTACTGTGCCTATAAACGGGGTTTGGACTACATAGGACTCAACAGGATTGTCACCCCCGCGATCTACCAAGCCCAGCCTATAGGGTGCATTCGCAGACAAACAACGTATAAGCACCACGGTTACACAATGTTTACCACTCACCCAATGATCAATTAGATGAGCACTATACGAACCTATGAATAGGTATAATATCAATCTAGCTATACTAAGCATATAACCACAATAGACAAAGAATAATATAACTATGAATATAATAAGATAAGTATTCATCAATTCAATTGTAACAATCATATAACTATATAATGATAGAGAACAAAGGCGAGAGGAGGTAAGAACTATACCAAATTCAAGCTCTTGATGGCTCCGGAATCCAAGCCTTCGCTTGCCTCCCTCTAGTTCTAACTAGCTATCTAGGCCCTAGCTAAGGAGCTCTGATTAGGGTTTTACGGCTAATGATCCGTAACACCCCTGTTGTTACGTTAACCTAAACCTGTCATGTCATCATCATCATTGCATAAGCATTCATGACTAGAGAACCCTAATGAGTACAATTAAAATGAGTTTATTTAATTTTAGGGTTGTTTGCGCTCTTTTGTATCACATGTATGTGGTCATCATTTAAATTTCACTTGCATGTTTATTCTTGATTATAAAAGCAATCAACTAAAACTAATCTTGATGTTTGCAAGTGCTTGGCTAACCTTGACTCACACCCTAACCATGTTTTGCAAGTCAAATGATGCAAAAGAAAGAATCACAATTGAAATTGAAATTCAAATTCCAACTCTAGTTAGAAATGGCTAAGTGTTGGAATTGAATATCATTTTCAATTTTGAGGAGCTAACTATAATTAATTTTCTAAATAAAAGTTGCTAACCAATGGCACTATTTCAAAGTATGAACTTTGTACTTTGAGAATGTACTATTGGTTGGGTTTGAAAAAATACCACAACATCACTAATTAATTGCCCAAAGATTCAATTTGAAAATCCTTTTCAAAAGCTTGAAATTCAAAGGTGTTTTGCCCCCTTTTCAATTTCATCTCAAAATATTCAAAATTTGGGAAAACTTCAAAAATATAGTTTGTGCATCTCTTTGAGCTCTACAACTTTGGTAAATAAAGTTTTTCAAGTTTTTGAATAAAATTTGGAGTAATTTCAAAAGTTCTTTAAATTGGGAATTGTCCTCTTTTGATTTTTAAACTCCAATTCAAAAATTATTCAGTTTCATAAAAAACTTTCTAAATGAGAGTTGTAGATCTTGAAAAATGGAACAACTTTTATTTTTGAAGATTTTCATCTTTTATTCAAAATTTAAAAGTAATTTTGAATTCCTTCAAGTTAGGGTTTTTGCCCTTTTCAAATTTGAAATGCAAATTCAAAATTTATTTGGAATTTGACAAAACTTTCTAAGTGAAAGTTGTAGAGCATGATTTTTTATGCAATCTGTATTTTGGGAGATTTTCAACTTGTATTCAAATTTTTGGAGTAATTTGAAAAGGAAAGTGTTGAGTCGGCACCGCTACTGATGGGGGGGGTTGCCACCTCGCCGTGCCGTGCCGGCCGACCGCCCCGCCGTGGCCTTTCCGGCCCCTTCCCCATTTTCCCGCGCCACCAACCAGTGCAACCCCGTCGAGAAGGTGCTCATCACCACGTCGACACCTTCCCTCGCCTATAAAAAGCCATCGCCGCCGGCACTTTTCGTTTTTTTTCTCCATCCACCGGCCGCCCGTGCTTTCAACGGTGAAATTCACGCACCACGCACCGCCTCCATCTCCAATCGCTTGCCACCAGCTCCGCTGTTTCCTTGCGAACCCAGGTGAGCCACCGGTTGTAGTCCTTGTTCGCCGGAATCGTGTTTGCGCCGTTGTCTTCCTCACGGCCGGCAACCGAGCACCGCCGTAGCCGCTCGCCCTGGTTAGCTAGCATCCCATGCTTCCCGTCCCCCCTCAACCCTCGTCCCTAGCTCCACCTCTCGGATGCTAATCGGGACCGACTTATCCGTTTGTGCAGAGAAGTCTCCGACGAGCCAGAACACCATCATGAACCTCAGTTCGCGCCGCCGCCCCCGCCATCGCCGGTGACCGAGCACCTTCATCGTGTGTCCATCGAATCCAGTGATCGTTTCGAAGTCTAGGTGAGCTCTTGGGTTCGATGGTGCCATGTGTCGAGGTCTTTACCACGCCGTATCGGTAGGAACACCGTTGCACCACCGTGAACCGTCGCCGTCATCCGCCTCGGCCGCCGCTGCCAAGGCGGCGCTCCGGTGAGCCACCGTGGCCATGTCGTAGCTTGTTTGGCTCGCCTCGGTGAGGGGGGTGCGACCGTGCCATCGGTTTGGTGGTTGAGCTCTTCGATGGCGAGCTTCGGCCGCCAACCGCCGCCGCGGATTCTGTGTCGGCCGGGAGAAAGAGGGAGGAGGAGAGAGAGGCCGACAGCCGGGCCCGGCCGTCGGCGAGAGAGAGAGGAGGGGAACAAGGCAGCGCCAAGACGCAGGCCAAGTCAGGCCGAGTTGGGCCAAACGGGCCGCACAGTGGCCCGCGAAGGGATAAGAAAGTGTTTTCCTTTTTCTTTTGATTTTAAATGCTGTTTTTCATCTTTTTTGCTACAATTTATTTTGGGCAGATAAAAATATGCAAAAATATGTTCTGTGATCCTTGAGTGATGATCTATTCAGGAAAAATACTAACAGTGGTTTTCCAATAAAGTTTATTTATGCAATAAATTGCTCTTTTAATTAATAAATGCAACTTCCATGATTTTTAATAATTAAAATATAAGTCCAAAAATTATGAAATTTGTTTTGTGTGCTAATCAGATGATAATGATCTTAATTATGAAGTTTGATCATGTTTTGATTAATTTTTATATTATGCTTAATTAATACCTTATTTTAATTAAGGTTTAATTAGTTAATCTCTTGCTTAATTAGGGTTTAATTAATCTCCAATTAGCAAGTTAATTAGTGGCTTTCAACAACTGTAAAAATGGTTAATAAATTAGTAATCAACCTTAATCACTATTAGGGTTGCTTGATTTTAGATTGAGTGATGACCCTAGGTCATTAACCCTAATGACCTTCGGCATTTTATGTTGATTGCGTACCGTTAGTCCATCATCGTCGACGCTAGCTATACTTCCTTAGTGCAACTATACCGTGAAGGAAAGTTGTACTCAAGATAGATTAACACTCGTTGCATCATTATCGCATGCTCTTTTTATTACTGCATCGTAATCATGTATTCCACTCGTGTAGCTGTGCCGTCTGGGGAGGGAGTTAATCCAACTCCAGTCTCCGAAGAAGGTAATCATCGTGAGAAGGTTGGGTCTGATCTTGGTGATTGGGTAGCTGCTCCTAACTTCTTCGAGCCCCAAGGCAAGCCCCGGATGCATTCAAACTCTGCCTTGTATTTCGAAAGCTTTTATATTGTATGTTGATGATGTGATGCATTCGGTAACAGAAGTTGTGTGATATCCTAATTTGATGCATTTACCGTACCTTGATATATTACCCTGGATACCTGCTTTGCTTTCGAAATACTTAGTATACGCTTAGCCTTGCTACTAGTGTAGGATTTTGAGCAACTGTTTTCAAAAGTGTGATAACAATACCCCCTGAGGGGAAATTATGAAAACCTGATGTTGCTTGTCGTTAATCCTTGTTCCGACGGGGTCAAGGGTACACAACAAGAACATGATGATGAGTAAATCGAGACATCGGTGGAGTGACTTGCACCAGGATGGGCTAGTGCCCTGGTGTAGTGTCGTCCACTTGTGTCGGTTAAGGACCGTCCGTTGTGGTGATCCTGTGGTCAAGAGGGTTATTGGATAGTACTAGTCGCATGCTAATGGCGGTAAGCTCCCTTGTACTATCCATGACGAGAACGGATAACCGGGACGAGCGTAGCGTGTACCCATCCTTTAGGGCCATCGTGGAAGGGGACCGCGGCGTAGGGAGATGGTGTACTGTACCTCGTGGCTAGGACCCGTTCTGGCCGGGAGAAATGCAAGCGTGAGTTGATGTATGTAAGATGTTCGGTCCTGCATACACCGTGTGGCTAGGAAGCCCCAGCTGGGTATATTAAGCGATTCGAATCGTCGTTGCTCCACGATATGGGAGACTTGACCAAGCGTCAGCATCGTAGTAATGATGAAAGTTGATGAGATTAAGAAGTTTTGAATCCGTTATATGGTTGACAAGTGAGTGTTGTAGTAAAGTAAGGACTGGCTTAGTCTCTTTTTGCAAAGGTGTCATTTGATCTTGCTAAAGCCTCACCTTGATTCCTATTAGCCAGCATTCCCGAGTCTTCTCCCCAATTTTTTAGTCGGGTAAGTCTTGCGGAGTACCTTTTGTACTCAGGGTTTGTTAAACCCTTGTTGCAGGTGAACCATGTGAACAAGTGTGCTACGGCCCTTGTTGCATGACGGTGATCGAGGAAGGATCTGAGAGAGAGTAGATTATGTGGCCCTCGGGCAGGGCATTTCTGTTGTGTGGTTTGTAAAGTTATTTAATGATACTTCCGCTGTTTTGTAATTATAACACTCTGGTTTGTATAAATTTATCACGTGGTTTATAAATTAAGTTATTGTAAGTCTTCCACTACTCTGATATTTTTGTATGAAAACTGTTGTAATATTGTGATGTCTCGGTAAGTTTCGATCCTGGAGGAATTATGGTTTATCGGGGGTTCACCCGACGGAGCATTCTAGGTTATGTGGTGTACAAGTATAGATGACAGAGGTCTTAAAGACAATATCAGGTGCTTGTGGGCCATATAATTTAGAATGTTCTGCCACAAAGGGTATCAGAGCGGTACTAACAAAGATACTCACAGTATTACTTTGTAAAAACTTCAAAATGTTTTGGATCCAAAAATTAACTTGGTTTGGTCCAAATTGCTTTTGCTCCGTCTTAATTCTTTCTAGTAGCCTTTCTAGGTGCTATTTAAAAGAATCTTAAGCGGAGTATCATGTGTTTTTCTTTTTGCCCTATATTGCTAAAAGTATGCTTATGCTAGTTTAAAAGGTTTTTTGCTTGATCCGTAGGTTCGATCATGCATCATGTTTAATTCACATGTTTAAAATCATATCCCCGTTTGCAAAGTGGTTGGGCTAAGTAACATTAATCCTATTCTTGCTAGCCCTAAGGATCTCAATCTTATAGGTTCTATCTCTTCTTCCTATAGAAAAATGTTTTAAGGTTCAACAAATCTGTTTGTGAATGTTGATATCTGTTAACGCCCACTGAATGATCCGTAAGCGCACGGATACCATTGTAGCTTTATCCCAGAAGTATTCCAGGTTTCGTTCCACTGAGAAAGGTGTGAGATCAACTACGGTCTAACTTAACTAGGGATAGCAGTAAGGTGAAGTTAGATACTAGATTAAGATAGAACTAGGGTAGAACTAGGGCGACAATTAATGTGGTTGAAAGCAGCAATCAAGGTTGATGATAATAGGAGAGTAGAGAGGATAACTATGGTTCACTTCTTCTAACTTGGGCAAGCCTATGTCTCTATTGCTAACGGGGACATTACGAAGGAGAGACACCCGACATAGGATGTTGATCTCCTTAGCAATCGCGTCCTACTTGGCCTACAAACGGGATAGTGGGATACATAGGATTCAACGGAATAAAGTCACCTCCGTGAGCTACCACCAAATTCGGAATGCAGGGTGCATCCACGATTATCCTAAGCCTAAGCACCATGCTTACACCTACGATAATACTCTAATCCCTCTAGAACAGGAATAAAGCACTCAAAGAGAGTCGTGATCCAGGTAAACAATAAAGGCATAGAACTTACTCGTATTAGAAGTTGGTCACCAGAGACATCTCAGGAGCAAGCTCAAGTAGAGCTTGATCCTGCCAAGGTACAAGCCGTAGAGAGGGCACCGATAGGCCGGCACCTCCTCCTAACTCTTCCCTCACTCTCCATCTCACTATTATCTAAAGACTAGATCCTAGAGAGGACTAATCTTCTCTTGATGGTTGGCCCTAGAGAGGTTATCCATTCGAGGGACACCTCTCAATTAGGGTTTGAGACAATTACAAATGAATGTGTGATGCCCTGGGGGGGGTCCTACCCTTCTTTTATAGCCCGGTGGGATGAACGTGAGCCCTTGGATCAAACCGACTTTGGCGGACGCCTGAGATTGAAACCCTAAGGCGGTGGAGCATGTGGGCCGAAGCTGGGCCTGATTGGCCCCCTGTAGCCGAACCCGGCCGGTGCAGGGGTGGGACCGGCCGGTCCCACTCCGGGCCCGTTCGCGGTCCTCTTTGCCGTGGTGTCTTCTTGCGTCTTCTGGAGTCTTCTAGTGCAGCCCTCGCGGTGGAATTCATATCTGATCATCCGGAACTCCGAAAAAGGCAAATGATATGTCCGTTTCGATCGTCTCGACGAGCTCTTCGCAGTGGTGCATTCCAATTCATCATTTGAGATGCTTGTAATCTGTCATATTGGTCCTTTTTGATAGCTTTTCTGATGTGTACTGCGAGAGACAAGGATTCACCAAAACTCGTGGAATTCCGTTAGTGTAAACCCTAAGTCTATGTTGGTGATCGCCAATGTGCCTCTTTCGGGGAGTTAGTTGATGGGTAAATTTGGTCATTAATAGCCATCAACAACACCCCCACACTTAACCTTTGCTAGTCCCTTAGCAAAGCTAAGCTCAGAAAAGCTATTGGAAGATATGTATAAGTTTAAGCATTGTAGCCATCTTGATGTAACTCCTCAGAAGTGTACCTGCATTCAGATAAAAATTCTCCTCCAAGCTTAAGCAATAACTGAGCTGACTATCAAACTTACTCATGTTACCTTTAACTATGGGGCTTATTAGCTCTTACTTGGGTCTTGAGCAATCGAAAGACAGAAAGATCCAGCCAAGCACTATGTCTCAAGCTCTTTGTTCAACTATCATTCTGGAGGTTTTAGAGGTTTTTAAATAAAACTCAGAGTTTTCCATGTATGATACTCTCAAATCTCTCAGTGTATGTGGTATTTGTGGATTCTCACCAAGGCTGTAATGATGGTTGCCTTTCTTTTCATCCTATAACTAAGGCTTATGTGGAGCTCATAGGTAAGGAGAAAAACTTGAAAGAGCAAACTTGCAATGCATATGTTGTCAAGTCAAACGATAGATCCACGGAGAAACAAGTCATACAATCGAATCAAGATGTGCAAGTGTATAGATATGGTGGATATGTGGTGGAACCTAATTCTATTATGCTCTTTGAAGATATCTCTCTTTTGAAATTTAGAACTTGGCCAGAGAGTATGAGCTATCTTATTATTTTTTTCTTTTTTTTCATCAGGGAGGCAAGCATCTAAATACCCATTGCTCTTGGACACTTGTCCATTTTTTAACTCTCTTAGTTTATTTTTTTTCATGATAACTTTTGCATAGCTCATAACACTCCTTTTGGCACAAAAGATTTTTGAGAGATAGCAACAAGAACATGGAGCATTTATTGGGTGGCTATCTAATAAAAATATTTTTGGTGTTCTCTCCCCGTGTAGGAGCAAAACATTTTTGGATGGGTGTAGATGGAATGGCATGTTGTTGCGCCTACTCCAAGTGAAGTAGTGCATATGAAGGTGGAGTGTAAGTGGATCTTGATTCAAGAGCATGATAAATCTCTCACAAGGGTCATAAAGGTTGACAAAACTCAATGCAAGACAAGCAGCATGTATGTGGAAGTTTATCTAGCCTATCTCATCATGTTTGGCTCTGGTGGGAATGTAAGCTTTATCATACAGGGAACTCATCATGTAAGATTTTGTATTTTTTTTTAAAAGATAAATCTCCATAACTCTAGTGTCACTCAGAACAAGATAAATAGCAGCTTAAACATTCTCAATCAGATCAATCAATTGCCTAGACTTAGTTCAAGCATATGCAACCCACAAGTTTTAGGCTCAGAGCAAATCTTCATGTCAAAACAGTTAAAGCCAAAACTCGAGAAAACTTATGTCTAAAAACTAGGCACTTCGTGAGGTGTTATGACAGAGCAAAGATTTCATCATTTTCATCTTTTGAGATCATCTTCAGGTCTTGCCTATTTATTGACTCTATCTAAACAAATGTTTTTATTTGGTTTTACATTTTTAAGACTCATACTAGATAAAACTCTAAAAACTCTAAAAAGCATGGACCTTCATGTGTCCACATATTTTTGGTATTTTTAAGTTTTCTTATGATACTATGGTGAACCTTCATGTGCTCACATATTTTTGGTATTTTTTCATTTTTTATGACTAACTCAAAATCGCATAGGTACACTTACCTGGGTACCTAGGAGATGTCTTCCCCAAAGCTGGTTGTTGTCGTGGTTGCGCTTTGAAGCAGAGCAGTCCTCGAGGTGGAGCTCATGCTTTTAAGAGCAAGTGTAGCCGGGAATCTCGATCTCATCCAACAAGAAGTTGCTTCCTCCACACAGTGATTAGCTATGTGTTAGGAAGGTGTACTTCGAGTGATGTCGATGAAGATTCCTAGGTGGACTAGCTCTTAGAGTCATCTCTGCAGAAACATCTCACAAAACACCAAAACTTGTGGAACGGATTAGGGTAAGCGAGTTAGTGGTTAGCCGTTTCACCTGACCGGTTGTTGTGAGAGGTTTTCAAAGGTTGTTATAATGTATACAGTGCAGCAAGATGCTCAATGATTATTTTTAGATTTTCGATTTTTATTATGCAGAAAAAGAAAACATGTATGCATGATTATTTTTATTATTTTTATGCTACCATGATGAAGACTCCTACGAGCTTTTTACACACCATAGAACTATTCACATGGTGCTTTAAGTTTTATAATGAATTATCTAACAAGATGAATACATATTTATTTTTATTATTTTCAATGCAATGCTAATGTAGAAAAGTAAACATGCTAAAGAGAAAATAATACATGCAATACAAGAATGTAAATATGGATAACTACCAATGTTACCTCATGGCAAGGGTTCGGATTTTAGAGTCTTCCGGACAAGACTTCTCCCTTCTTATTGATTCCTCCAGTGTTAACACAATTGGAGTTTCTTTGATTGCGTGCACGGGAGTGCTTCTTCTCCAAGCTAGCTCTTTCGGTGAAGATTAAGATTCTGTGCTGAGGCCCTTTATGATGTGTCACCTTCTTCTTTCTAACCCGTCTTGATTTTGAGATTTGATTTTGCTTTGACAGGTCCAGGACCTCCATTTATACAAAGTAGGGAATTGACTCCCCCACACTTCGCTTAAAGTGTGTCCCCTTCATGAAGACAAGGTAGAGATCAAGTGCATGGGCTCTACTTGGTGGGAAAACACCAGCCCAGAAATCAAAACTTCTATTCCACATCTCTAGTCCTTAGTCACATTGAATAACATGGAGTTGATGTTATGTGCTTTGTTCAACATTATCATGAGAGGTAAGATCAAAATGTTGGGCAAGGATGTAACATTTAAGTTCATTAGGCTACAAGAGTTGAAGTGCTTAACCCAAGGAAGGATTGTCTATCTATACATGTGTCGATTTTTACATGATCATGACTATCATCTTCCAAACATAAAATGTGCAACTTTTTAGCTCATTTGGTTAAGACTATGGATCAAGATAGTGATGTTATAAACAACTTTCAAGAACTAGACATATTGAGTTAATCAGGATTGATCATGGATAATTATTACTCAAACATGTTAAGTTCTTTATTCATGTTCATACCAAAACCAGGGAGAAGCATTTTAAGTAGTGACCATTTACCTTTGGATATTACCTTTATCATTAGAGCATGATGACACTATGTGATGAAGAGTAGATGACTCTTGATGGTCCTTTTGTTTTGCTCGATGCTTTTCTTGTTTAGTCATCCTCACATCTCGGTTTATAGTTCCTCTTGTTCCTAGATGGTGCTCTTTTTGTCATGCCATCTTTTTGCTTCTTGTCATTTTAGATTTTTATGCCTGCACAGGATTAGTGGACAACACATACCCGAAGGAATATACCAATTTGAACGGGGGATTGTTATCTTTAATTTATGTGCATTAGCTCTATGCTATTAGAAAGATGGGTTTATGATTATCTTAGCATAGTTTTTTTTCATGTTTTATGCAAGCATGGTTTAAGGCAAAGGTAACTTGCAAATGAAGACAAAGTGAATGATCTTTGATACTTACAGTTCTTCCATGAATGAGCTGTGTCTTCAATGTGCAAAGATATTAGAGTTCATCAATGCCTTGTTTCATCTCTGATTTGAATTCATCTCTTTACTTACCCAGCATTGGATTTTAGATTTTCCTACAGGAGTTAGTCCAACAAAATATTCAATGTCTACACAAGCAATATTTTAGTTCAATAACTAAACTAGACTCTATGTCTAATTTAATTAAGGTAGGCTATTTAACCTAAGCACCACGCTTAATTTAAATGCCTATGGAAGTATCTTGCACACTTCCAAACCAAAACTTACTAGAGTAAACAAAGATAGCATGAAAGCATTTTAGAGATTCATTATTCAAGTAGAGATGAAAGAGCATGATTCTTATATGGCAAGTTTAAAGGTAGAGACAACCAAGATCAGCAACATGGCATAAGATTTTTCAAAGAAGCATGTCCCCCACACTTGAATTCCTGTAAGGCAAGATCAAGTTGGATGGATGTGATCTAAATGCTGCATAATAATTGGTTGGACTTATCTTGCACCCTCATCCTTCATTCTTCTTGCTTTTGATCTGAAATGGTTAGTGACAAGAATACCCGAAGGAATATATTCACAATTATATCTCTATACTCAATTTATAAGGGCAGTTCGCACAAGACTTCATGTTGTCTATTGAAAGCGCTAGTTCTTGGTCAAAAGCTCATTGTTGGGAAACCTCAGAATCGTGCTTTAAGATGGTGAAGTGGTTTCCCCTCCAACACCAATCTTTATCATCCTATCTCAAGATTCACACATCGAGACTTGCAATGTTTATGATAAACATATGCATCTACAACCTTCCTTTTAAAGTTTTTAGGAATAGGATGTATAAGGGGGTTGAAGACCTCGTGTGTGATCATGGTAGCAGAGAGACCAATTGACTCAGAAGATGTGTCATATAAGCATGGTTTTGATGAGGTCTTTTTGTAGTAGCTTCCATGCTCATTGATGTCATCTTCCTTACCCGTCTCCAAGGGTGATTCTACATTAATGTCTATAGACGAAAATATTATTTCCTTTGTTTCATGCCTATGACTTTTATCAATCATGTTACTGTCTAGGATTTCCTTGGGATTGATGGCTCTCAAGTTGGTCTCGTCAAAGGCCTCTTCTAAACTTAGATGAGTCGTAAGTTTATCATTTATCTCTAGGCCTAGGCTAGATTCAATTAAGGCTTCTTCATGGTCTATCCATTCTACACATTCCAGCCATTGTTGTAGCACTTCTTGATCATCCTTGAGTCCTTCATGATTCCTATACTCTAAGTGTCTTAGTGGATCTCTAAGGTCATCATGAGACTCAAGAGAACAAGAGTCAGGGAATTCTTTGGGGTCAAGGATGGGTTTTGAGATAGGTTCAGGCAAGACATCTAACGTCAGCATAGAAGAAGAGAGGATAGAATTGGATTCAAAATGGCTTGATTCTCCTTCTATGGCATCAGTAGACATGCCATCCTTGAATTCTTCCCAAAGAAGATGCTTTCTAAGAGATTCCTTCTTGAAAGGATTAGAATTATGTTCACTCGAAGGTCTCTGATAGGACTGGAAGTTTAGGCTCTTCCCAATATCAACACCAAAAAGATTATACTCCAAAGGTTGAATTTCTTCTTCCCTTGGTGGATTTTGGGATCTGGATGGTTCGGGACTGATAGCTAAATGTTGGGATTGGAATAAGTGTGATTTAGCTATCGAAATTTCCTCTTGTCTAGGAAACAATTCCTTCTCTTTCTCAGGGGGTTCATATTGAATGCTAGGGCAAGGTGTCCTTCCACAAAGTTTATCAATCAAAGACCTTGCTTCACTAGCAGTCACATGAAGAAAAGATCCTCTAGAAACTATATCAAGGGACTGCTTAGAATCCCTACCAAGGCCTATGTAAAAGTGTTGAAGCAACATTGGATCTGAAATAGAAAGGTCTGGGCCTGTAGTGAGGAGATCATTAATGCGATCCCATGATGTTTCTAGAGATTCCTCCTCTAACTGTTTAAAACTTAGAACCTCTTCCCGAAGATCAATCACCTTAGAGATGGGAAAGAATTTGGTTTGAAATTCAGAACATAGCAATTCCCAATCTCCTTGCATACTTCCTACGGTTTTGTTGTACCAATGTTTAGCTTTTCCAGTCAAAGAGAATGGAAAAAGCTTCTATTGTAGTCTTATCAGAGCAATGTGAAAGCATGCACATCTTAGTAAGAACTCCCGTAGGTGTGAGTATGGGTTTTCATCTCCTTCTCCCGAGAAGGATTGTTTTTGGACAAAGTCTACCCAACACAGGCCCAACTCATAACCAGGTGCCAGGATAGGCTCTAAAGATTCTAAAGGCCTTGCGCTCGTGGGTTTAGCATATTGATTGATAGGAATATGACTCATGCTAAACCACAAGTTGAAAAGAAGATAGAAAGAACGAAGAAAGAAAGAAGAGAGGAGTAAAAGATAAGAAAGAAGGATAAAGAGAAAAAAGGATAAAAGAAAAGAAAAGTTAAGCTAGGTTCGTAGTCAACTCAGCAAACCGTTTCCCCGACAACGGCGCCAAAAAGCTTGTTGACACTTCTTAACGTCGCTACCAAAAATAGAGATAAATCCCTATCCCCGGCAACGGCGCCAAAAAGCGTGTTGCTATCTGTTAACGCTCACTGAATGATCCGCAAGTGCACGGATACCGTTGTAGCTTTATCCCAGAAGTATTCCAGGTTTCGTTCCACTGAGAAAGGTGTGAGATCAACTACGGTCTAACTTAACTAGGGATAGCAGTAAGGTGAAGATAGATACTAGATTAAGATAGAACTAGGGTAGAACTAGGGCGACAATTAATGTGGTTGAAAGCAGCAATCAAGGTTGATGATAATAGGAGAGTAGAGAGGATAACTATGGTTCACTTCTTCTAACTTGGGCAAGCCTATGTCTCTATTGCTAACTGGGGACATTACACAAGGAGAGACACCGACATAGGATGTTGATCTCCTTAGCAACCGCGTCCTACTTGGCCTACAAACGGGATAGTGGGATACATAGGATTCAACAGAATAAAGTCACCTCCACGAGCTACCACCAAATCCGGAATGCAGGGTGCATCCACGATTATCCTAAGCCTAAGCACCATGCTTACACCTACGATAATACTCTAATCCCTCTAGAACAGGAATAAAGCACTCAAAGAGAGTCGTGATCCAGGTAAACAATAAAGGCATAGAACTTACTCGTATTAGAAGTTGATCACCAGAGACATCTCAGGAGCAAGCTCAAGTAGAGCTTGATCTTGCCAAGGTACAAGCCGTAGAGAGGGCACCGATAGGCCGGCACCTCCTCCTAACTCTTCCCTCACTCTCCATCTCACTATTATGTAAAGACTAGATCCTAGAGAGGACTAATCTTCTCTTGATGGTTGGCCCCAGAGAGGTTATCCATTCGAGGGACACCTCTCAATTAGGGTTTGAGACAATTACAAATGAATATGTGATGCCCTGGGAGGGTCCTACCCTTCTTTTATAGCCCGGTGGGATGAACGTGAGCCCTTGGATCAAACCGACTTTGACGGATGGCTGAGATTAAAACCCTAAGGCGGTGGAGCATGTGGGCCGGCCGGGCCTGATTGGCCCCCTCAGAGCGGACCGGCCGGGCGGGGGTGGGACCGGCCGGTCCCACTCCGGGCCCGTTCGCGGTCCGCTTTGCCGTGGTGTCTTCTCGCGCCTTCTGGAGTCTTCTAGTGCAGCCCTCGCGGTGGAATTCATATCTGATCATCCGGAACTCCGAAAAAGGCAAATGATATGTCCGTTTCGATCGTCTCGACGAGCTCTTCGCAGTGGTGCATTCCAATTCATCATTTGAGGTGCTTGTAATCTATCATGTTGGTCCTTTTTGATAGCTTTTTCGATGTGTACCTGCAGAGACAAGGATTCACCAAAACTCGTGGAATTCCGTTAGTGTAAACCCTAAGTCTATGTTGGTGATCGCCAATGTGCCTCTTTCAGGAGTTAGTTGACGGGTAAATTTGGTCATTAATAGCCGTCAACAGTGAATAAATATGATCTTGTCTATAACAAATGTCTGGCCATACTAGCGCTTGTTCTTCACATGAGGGAGGTGCAGCCCCGCAGGCACCACCAGCATCACAGTCTTTGGCTGAAGCCGTGGCAGCTTTAGTAAATGCTACCACTGAGAATGCTCGTCTGCTACGGGAAATGAGTCAACACAATCAAAATGCACCCTATGAGAATCGTGGCCATCGTAATCACAATGAGATCACATATACGGACTTTACAGAGACCCATCTGCCAGTTTTCACTAGGGCTGAGGAACCCTTAGAAGCTAATGATTGGCTTCGTGTCATAGATCAGAAGTTTAACCTGCTAGAGGGTTGTCCAGACCTGTTGAAACCCAAGTTTGCCGCCCAACAGTTGAGAGGCCCTGCATCAGCATGGTGGGCAAACTTTCTCGCACGCCAGCCCGTTGGACAGCAAATTACTTGGGCCATGTTCCGAGATGCCTTCCGTCAGCATTTCATTCCTGACGGGGTGATACAAGCAAAACTGGAAGAGTTTCTAGCATTGAAGCAGGGTGGTCGATCAGTGGTGCAGTATGTGAATATGTTCAGTCATCTATCACAGTATGCCCCTGAGCATGTGGACACTGACAGTAAGAAGAAGAAATGTTTTGTTCGGGGTTTAAAGAGTGATATTGAAACTCACCTTACTGCCAACCCAACTGCCACCTTCTATGAGGCGGTGGATATCGCCATATCCTATGAAAGATCTATGCTTAAACAGAAGAGTGAAGAGCGGCGTGCTTCCTCTAACCTATCTGGCGGAATCCAGAAACGCCAGAAGGTTATATTCCATCCTACTCAGCATAACCACCAGCCATCCCGCCATCAACAGCACGAGCAAAGCCACCAACCCTATTACTACCCACCACAGCAGCAGCAAGCCCAAAGGCAACAGGTGTACACTCACCCTGCTGCCACAACCTATCCACAGCAGCTGAATACCCAGGGTATTCGAACTCCTACTCCCCCAGCTCCCCAGGCTCCGTCCACTGGTAGAGGCCCCTGTTTTAATTGTGGAGAGCCACACTATGTTCGATATTGCCCCTACCGAATCAGGAATACTTCCAACCTCCAACAAGGGTCGGGCAGTCAGCAGTATCAGGGTCAAGGCAGGGGTAAATCACAGTATGTTCCGAAGGTGAATGCCAGGAAGAAATCTGGGCGTGTGTATCACGTTCAAACTGGGATGTTCTTAAAGGAGAACTTGTTTTAATGGGTATGTTTTCCGTTGTCAGTCACCCTGCGATTACATTATTTGATTCTGGTGCATCGCATACATTTATCAACCGTACTTTTGTTACAAAGCATGAAATCTCCATAAAAGAAATTAAAGATGAGTTTTTGGTGCAATCACCGGGAGGGCGTATACACACAGGAAATGGTATATTAGGTCCCTATATCTCTTGGTGGGTATCTCTATCCCACGGATCTGATAGTACTTGAAGGACCAGAACATAGACGTGATTCTTGGGAAGAATTGGTTACGACATTACGGCTCTACGATAGACGCACTGAATAGAACCATTAAACTAGCTCTACCTGATAACCAGTCTCCACTTCTTATCCAATTCCCGACTCCCAAGAGAGCAGTTGAGACAGTTAATGCAACCTCAGTGCATGAAATCAAAGATATACCTGTGGTCTGTGAACTTCCAGATGTGTTCTTTGAGGAATTTTTTTGAATGAGCACTTTTCAGAGTTCTTCCTTCCTTCTCCTAAGCCACGATTCGTTTCTAAGAATTGTGACTTTCCAAAAACAAGAGACTTGTAATATGAGCCCTTCTACCTTCCTTATGAAACCATGTAAGGTGTGTTTGCTTGATACATTTTCTTTTCCATTACTTAGCCCTAAGCTTTGAATCTCGGGGCGAGATTCCTTTTAAGGGAATATAATGTAACACCCCTAGTGTTACGTTAACCTAAACCTGCCATATCATCATCATCATTGCATAACATTCATGATTAGAGAACCCTAATGAGTACAATTAAAATGAGTTTATTTAATTCTAGGGTTGTTTGCGCTATTTTGTAACACATGTATGTGGTCATCATTTAAATTTCACTTGCATGTTTATTCTTGATTATAAAAGCAATCAACTAAAACTAATCTTGATGTTTGCAAGTGCTTGGCTAACCTTGACTCACACTCTAACCATGTTTTGCAAGTCAAATGATGCAAAAGAAAGAATCACAATTGAAATTAAAATTCAAATTCCAACTCTAGTTAGAAATGGCCAAGTGTTGGAATTGAATATCATTTTCAATTTTGAAGAGCTAACTATAATTAATTTTCTAAATAAAAGTTGCTAACCAATGGCACTATTTTAAAGTATGAACTTTGTACTTTGAGAATATACTATTGGTTGGGTTTGAAAAAGTACCACAAACATCACTAATTAATTGCCCAAAGATTCAATTTGAAAATCCTTTTCAAAAAGCTTGAAATTCAAAGGTGTTTTGCCCCCCTTTTCAATTTCATCTCAAAATATTCAAAATTTGGGAAAACTTCAAAAATACAGTTTGTGCATCTCTTTGAGCTCTACAACTTTGGTAAATAAAGTTTTTCAAGTTTTTGAATAAAATTTAAAGTAATTTCAAAAGTTCTTTAAATTGGGAATTGTCCTCTTTTGATTTTTAAACTCCAATTCAAAAATTATTTAGTTTCATGAAAAACTTTCTAAATGAGAGTTGTAGATCTTGAAAAATAGAACAACTTTTATTTTTGAAGATTTTCATCTTTTATTCAAAATTTAAAAGTAATTTTGAATTCCTTCAAGTTAGGTTTTGCCCCTTTTCAAATTTGAAATGCAAATTCAAAATTTATTTGGAATTTGACAAAACTTTCTAAGTGAAAGTTGTAGAGCATGATTTTTTATGCAATCTGTATTTTGGGAGATTTTCAATTTGTATTCAAATTTTTGGAGTAATTTGAAAAGGGAAGAGTTGAGTCGGGCAATCGCTACATGTAACATGGGGTGCCACCTCGCCGTGCCCATGCCGGCCGACCGCCGCCGTGGTCTTTCCGGCCCCTTCCCCGTTTTCCCGCGCCACGAACCAGCGCAACCCCATCGAGAAGGTGCTCATCACCACGTCGACACCTTCCCTGCCTATAAAAGCCATCGTCACCGGCACTTTTCGTTTTTTTCCATCTCCACTGTCACCGCCGGCCGCCGTGCTTTCAACGGTGAAATTCACGCACCACGCACCGCCTCCATCTCCAATCGCTTGCCACCAGCTCCGCTGTTTCCTTGCGAACCCAGTGAGCCACCAGTTGTAGTCCTTGTTCGCCGGAATCGTGTTTGCGCCGTTGTCTTCCTCACGGCCGGCAACCGAGCACCGCCGTAGCCGCTCGCCCTGGTTAGCTAGCATCCCATGCTTCCCGTCCCGGTTCAACCCTCGTCCTAGCTCCACCTCTGGATGCTAATCAGGACCGACTTATCCGTTTGTGCAGAGAAGTCTCCGACGAGCCAGAACACCATCGTGAACCTCAGTTCGCGCCGCCGCCCCCGCCATCGCCGGTGACCGAGCACCTTCATCGTGTGTCCATCGAATCCAGTGATCATTTCGAAGTCTGGGTGAGCTACTGGTTCGATGGTGCCATGTGTCGAGGTCTTTACCACGTCGTATCAGTAGGAACACCGTTGCACCACCGTGAACCGTACGCTGTCATCCGCCTCGGCCGTCGCTGCTCGCGCTCCGGTGAGCCACCGTGGCCATGTCGTAGCTTGTTTGGCTCGCCTCGGTGAGGGGTGCGGCCCGGTGCCATCGGTTTGGTGGTTGAGCTCTTCGATGGCGAGCTCGCTGCCAACCGCCGCCGCCGTTCCTGTGTCAGCCGGAGAAAGAGGGAGGAGGAAGAGAGAGCTGATAGCCGGGCCCGGGCTGTCAGCGAGAGAGAGAGGAGGGGAACCAGGCCGCGCGCACGCAGGCCAAGTCAGGCCGAGTTGGGCCAAACGGGCCGCACAGTGGCCCGCGAAGGGATAAGAAAGTGTTTTCCTTTTCTTTTTTGATTTTAAATGCTGTTTTTCCTCTTTTTGCTACAATTTATTTTGGGCAGCTAAAAATATGCAAAAATATGTTCTGTGATCCTTGAGTGATGATCTATTCAGAAAAAAAATACTAACAGTGATTTTCCAATAAAGTTTATTTATGCAATAAATTGCTCTTTTTAATTAATAAATGCAACTTCCATGATTTTTAATAATTAAAATATAAGTCCAAAAATTATGAAATTTGTTTTGTGTGCTAATCAGATGATAATGATCTTAATTATGAAGTTTGATCATGTTTTGATTAATTTTTTATTATGCTTAATTAATACCTTATTTTAATTAAGGTTTAATTAGTTAATCTCTTGCTTAATTAGGGTTTAATTAATCTCTAATTAGCAAGTTAATTAGTGGCTTTCAACAACTGTAAAAATGGTTAATAAATTAGTAATCAACCTTAATCACTATTAGGGTTGCTTGATTTTGGATTGAGTGATGACCCTAGGTCATTAACCCTAATGATCTTCGGTATTTTATGTTGATTGCGTACCGTTAGTCCATCATCGTCGATGCTAGCTATACTTCCTTAGTGCAACTATACCGTGAAGAAAAGTTGTACTCAAGATAGATTAACACTCGTTGCATCATTATCGCATGCTCTTTTTATTACTGCATCGTAATGATGCATTCCACTCGTGTAGCTGTGCCGTCTGGGGAGGGAGTTAATCCAACTCCAGTCTCCGAAGAAGGTAATCATCGTGAGAAGGTTGGGTCTGATCTTGGTGATTGGGTTGCTGCTCCTAACTTCTTCGAGCCCCAAGGCAAGCCCCGGATGCATTCAAACCCTGCCTTGTATTTCGAAAGCTTTTATATTGTATGTTGATGATGTGATGCATTAGGTAACAGAAGTTGTGTGATATCCTAATTTGATGCATTTACCGTACCTTGATATATTACCCTGGATACCTGCTTTGCTTTCGAAATACTTAGTATACGCTTAGCCTTGCTACTAGTGTAGGATTTTGAGCAACTGTTTTCAAAAGTGTGATAACAATACCCCCTGAGGGGAAATTATGAAAACCTGATGTTGCTTGTCGTTAATCCTTATTCCGATTCGGGTCAAGGGTACACAACAAGAACATGATGATGAGTAAATCGAGACATCGGTGGAGTGACTTGCACCAGGATGGGCTAGTGCCCTGGTGTAGTGTCGTCCACTTGTGTCGGTTAAGGACCGTCCGTTGTGGTGATCCTGTGGTCAAGAGGGTTATTGGATAGTACTAGTCGCATGCTAATGGCGGTAAGCTCCCTTGTACTATCCATGACGAGAACGGATAACCGGGACGAGCGTAGCGTGTACCCATCCTACGGGGCCACCGTGGAAGGGGACCGTGGCGTAGGGAGATGGTGTACTGTACCTCGTGGCTAGGACCCGTTCTGGCCGGGAGAAATACAAGCGTGAGTTGATGTATGTAAGATGTTCGGTCCTGCATACACCGTGTGGCTAGGAAGCCCAGCTGGGTATATTAAGCGATTCGAATCGTCGTTGCTCCACGATATGGGAGACTTGACCAAGCGTCAGCATCGTAGTAATGATGGAAGTTGATGAGATTAAGAAGTTTTGAATCCGTTATATGGTTGACAAGTGAGTGTTGTAGTAAAGTAAGGACCGGCTTAGTCTCTTTTTGCAAAGGTGTCATTTGATCTTGCTAAAGCCTCACCTTGATTCCTATTAGCCAGCATTCCTCCTGAGTCTTCTCCCTAATTTTTTAGTCAGGTAAGTTTTGCGGAGTACTTTTTGTACTCAGAATTTGTTAAACTCCTGTTGCAGGTGAACCGTGTGAACAAGTGTGCTACGGCCCTTGTTGCATGACGGTGATCGAGGAAGGATCTAAGAGAGAGTAGATTATGTGGCCCTCGGGCAGGGCATTTCTGTTGTGTGGTTTGTAAAGTTATTTAATGATACTTCCGCTGTTTTATAATTATAACACTCTGGTTTATATAAGTTTATCACGTGGTTTGTAAATTAAGTTATTGTAAGTCTTCCGCTACTCTGATATTTTTGTATGAAAACTGTTGTAATATTATGATGTCTCTGTAAGTATCGATCCTGGAGGAATTGTGGTTTATCGGGGATTCACCCGACGGAACATTCTAGGTTATGTGGTGTACAAGTATAGCTGACAGAGGTCTTAAGGACAATGTCAGGTGCTTGTGGGCCATATAATTTAGAAGGTTCTGCCACATGATCGGACTTCGAATGAGGAATGAATGAATGTGCCCCTCCTGGGGGGTCCTGCCCTCCTTTTATACCCCTGGGCGATGATCGTGAGCCATCGGATCAAACCGACTTTGACATGCGGCTAAGATTGACCCTCAAAGGCGGTGGAGCGAACCAAAGCGAACCGGGCGCGACCGGGGCCGGGACCTGCACCGGCCGGTCAAGCCCGCACCGGCCGGTCCGGCCCGGGGTCCTCCGGGCCTCCGGCTCGGCCTGGTGCCTTCTCGACTCTTCTAGATTGTTCCTACGTTGCCGCGGTATCCGATTTCCCGTTCTATGTTCCGATAAGCTCTTAGGTTTGCGTCTTTTCCGGTTTACACCTGCGAAAACAAAGGAAACACCAAAACTCGTAGAATTCTGTCAGTGTAAACCCTATATCTACTTTGGTGATTGCATTTGTATCCTTTTCCATGGCTAGTTGACGGTTGGTTTCGTACGATAACTACCGTCTACAGTAGTGTTGTGGTATTGATCAAATCTGCCAAAAAATATCATGCCTTGCTGCAGACCAAAAAATGTTTGTTGCACCTGAAACTTTCTATAACTCTCTGCATATAAAATGATTTCTCTTCGTGAAACAAAGGTTTTTGGCAGGTAGCAAAAGTAAGCATTACCTGAAACTTTCTCTCCCCTATATATATCAAGTGATTCTCTAGATTGGCCGCATGCCCAGATGACTACTAATCTAGAATTCTCCCCAAGATGCCTGAGGAATAATATCAAACTGCAATTTAGCAATAGAAAATATGTTTGATACATCACCCTGACATTTATAATCCAGAAGGAAGCACCAACTGACCTCTCCAACCTATGCGCCAGCTCCATAGGAAAAACCTGATCCTGCTCCAACAAATCATCAACGTTGGCTGCATCCATATAGTTGGGCCAAGACCTAGGAACACCATCAATAATCAAAGGTTTTCAGTCAGTTAGGGAGAGAATTAACTGATAGCTTCCTGTCGTTGATGGTAGCATACAGAAGCACGGTCTTCTCGTGAAGATAATCTGAACCCACCATCTGATGCATCAACATTGATCAAGGCGGTATGAGAAAGAACCAAAGGGAAACTAAATAAAGTGACAATAAAAAATTAGAAGAGAGTAATCATAGCATGACGGGCATCACCTGATGCAGGAGGTCATGATGGGCAGCGGCCAGATGATGGTCAGCTTTACGAGTTGCCGCACGTCCGCCGGCCGGGCGACTAGCAGCTCGGCCGCCATCGGCGACGGGGACCAGACCCGCATCGGGATGCTCCTCCTCTAGGCACACCCACCTGACGACACCAGGACCACCCGTTCCACAGCCTCCGGGTACATGGCCACCATCCGGCACTCAACAAAGCCGCCATATATAGCTGACGCTGACTACGACGAACCGGCGCACGCCCATGTCGTCCATGGCGGCCTTCCCGGTCGTCGCCTGGAAGCTATCGGACTCAAGATCGCACGCAGAAGAAAGGAAGGAGGGAGGGAAGGAAGGAAGGAAGGAAGGAAAGGAGCCGATCGCGTGATTCCTGGGATGGAAGGAACGACGCACGAAAGGAAACGAGCGATAGGGAGGATCACGTAATTATATTACTATTAATTAGCGGCGTGATTAGCGTGTTTCCTTTCGCAGGAGGCAGAGCAAAACTTACCACCAGCCGATTACCGCACCAAACAAAATCTCCTAGTTTTGTTCTTTTTATTTGTAGAGAAGTACTTGGAACTTGGATTGAGATTTCATAACATTTTTGCTCTGCTCTGTCACGTTACGATACCCACCTGTCAAAATGTGTTGACATCCTAAGTTCCTAACCGTGGTTCCTGCACAATTAAGGCATGTGCCACCCATTGTCATTTGTCAAGAGATGATGGATTGTTACGTTATGGTGAATATTGGGGAATGAGGTCCTCTAACTTAAGCCTCGAAATGTTGCACGTTAGAGTGCAGTCGGACAGGGATAGCCGTCGGCTGATGATCACACGGCCTGTACTCGATGCTCTTGCCATCACCCAGTCTGGCCCACAATCCTATGATCTTTGAACCTAAAGGACACGTTGTCTTTCCTCTGAACGACTGAATCTGAAGAAGCACCAACTGGTGCCAGATTGCAGAACTGTAATACCCTAGAATGCATGGTAGATATAGAATTTTTTTATATAGACCAAGTGACATTTTTAGCGAGGATTGATGGGATTTAAGAGAGCCCAAAAATTTAAATTTTTGTCACTTGATCTAATGGAGTAATGGAGATCACCAATGTGTAGAGCTCGTCAAAATCTTTCAGTTTGACTACTCATATAAATCATTTCGAGTTTGGGTCACAAAGTTACACATATTACAAGTTTTGGGGAAAAAAGAAAAAGGAGGGTGGCTACTGTAGCTGCACTACAATAACCCCGTCGCTGCAGTGCCGACCCCGTGCGGTTTCTTTTCCCTGTTCCTGAACTTCTGGCCGCCGCCTCCTGTTCAGCCCTCGAGAAAAAAAGAGAAGGGAGAAGGGAGAAGATCTCGCCGCCGCCGTCGTTCGCCATCAACGTCTTTCGTAGTGCCGTTCTCTTGGATTTTGGGTAGGCATCATCTCTTCCTCTTGTTTTGTCCTTGTTCTTGGTCCCTCACTGTTCTTGATGGACATATCATGGTTCGCTGTAGATCGGGTCGATGAGACGGCCATAGCGGTGTAGATCGCTGTGAGGTGGAGAAGGGGAAGGAAGAAAGGAAGAAGTGGATGGCTGGGATCTTGTCATGGTGCTCACTGTGGTTGACCTAGATAAGGTGCCAAATTATGATCCACTTTCTTAGATCAAGTTTTATGGATCGAATTATCAGATTAGATGGTGTTTATTTAGAGTAATTCCTGAAATTAATTTTCATCCATGTTCTGAAAATGCCATTGGACTGAGAAGTGTTTGTTTATCGCTGTTTTCGGGCATCGTAGTGGTCTTAATAAATTTTGACACTGCAGACAAATTTTTAGAGGACTTCAATACCTTTCTTTTGACACCAATATCACCCTTATAGCATCTGTATTTTGGGAGATATGGTGGTTTATACTGGGCTGTTTTCAGTGACGAGAATCAGGATAATTTTAGATCTATTCAGTTTTTTGACCTCAAGATGGACGAATTAGAATTTATAATCTGAACCAAAGTTGTAGGATATTTATTAAGCTTTCCATATTGGTTTAGATCATGTATTTTGGATGAGTAAATCTCCATTTATCAATTAAATAAGATTGTTGTTCTGTTTTGATTGACAGAAAAAGTTCAGTTAGCTAGAGAGTATTTTTACGCTATTTGGTGACTTCTTTTGCCGAATTGTAAAATACCAAACCTGTAGGTAATGGAGTCTTCTACCACCTGGTAGATTTTGAGAATTTTTGAATGTTTTGTGTAGTGATTACAAAAAAGAGAAAGGATAGTGCTGCTGTCACAGCCGGTAGCAAAATGGTAGACGCTTGAACGGCGGATTTCGGGCATTTTAGTGTGCTATTTGTTATTTGTTTTGTTAGTATGATGGTGTTGGTACTGAGATTTGTCTGTGATCAGGTGGTGCACCTTCGGATCGTGCTTAGCTCTCACTTTTGATCATCTGTGAAGGCAAGTAAACGTGGCATTTGGCTTTGTTGTTTGAATTGCCTCCACTAAATTATGAGTTTTTTTCACGCTACCAATATAATCTAAAATTTAAAGTTATTTATTGTACTTTTGAAGTATATGAATTTATATCTGATGGTTCTATTGTTGGACTATGATCTACTTGAAGTTCTTGCATTGCAACCTTTGCACTTGCACTCTCTCCGTTGGTATGCATTTGGAAGAAACCGTAGCCAAATTGGTGCGGTAAGTACCTGCACAAAGAACGCACGTTGATGAGCAATATGGTTGCAACCCTCACTCCCTCCTCTTGGGATGTTTGGGTAGAAGTGAAGTCATCCATGAATTTGCATTGCATCATTCATATTTACATTGCATCATTCATATTTGCATTGCACTTGTATCATTCACATTTGCACTTTTAATGTATTTATATTTCTCTGAAGCTATTGATGTATCTATTGACATGTTATTTAAACTTGATGTTTAATTAATCTATGATTTAAATAACTCGTTAAGGCAGTTTGCTTGCTGAGATTTTTTATAAACCTCACACGTTGATTTTCCGTGTATGAGCTTGGAAGATGCATGCTTGGGGACGAGAGTAGCTGCACTTGTGCACACTTGTTGGCCTAAAGATCAAACAAAAACACAGTTGTTATAACAAATTATTGGTTATCGAGGGTCTTTTTTTTTAGAATGTATTAAACTTCTTAGTTTTGTTGGTTGTCTTCGAAGATATATACCTGTGTTTATGTCATCGTAGAAGACTTAATTTAATGTTCAACTTAGATGACGTTTGTTGCTTCCGCGTTCTCTGATGATGTGTCCTTGCTAGATCGTGGCATGGTAATACTCCAGAAGGAAATTTATATAGTTGTTTTTTCTAGGGTGTTACAAGAACCGTCATTGGGCGTTTCTGCTTCAATCCTTGCCTTGGTATTCTTGGGATTAACCTACAAGAACCAAATTTAGATGCATACGGGCGTCCACAATGGTCACTGACAACATCACCGGCTGACTGTATTTAGCAGAATAAATTAATATAACCACGATATCCACTGCCCATCACCCTATTGGTTGTCAGAGCACAGCATGGATCTCTGACCACTCTCGTGCTTGCGTTCAAGGCTCCGAGCTAGCGACGAGAGACTCGCTAGCGAGTAGTTTTTTAATCGGTTTAATACGTCTACGTCACTCCGAGCTAGCAAGTTGATCGCTGTTGGAGAGGCCCTAAGAGCCCCCAATCACTTGATGAACTTGTAAAGTTGCGGAGCCACAACCATGATCAATCCCCTCAGCAGCGATGACTTACGGACCCCCTTCGTGTTTGTGGATGACAAACACGCGATGAACAAGAACAAGGACAAGCGGCTGTGGTAGCAACACACGGTGGCACCAACATTTTCTCAAGTGAACCCATGGCCGCATGTTGTGGAGAGTGTGGGCATGTTTATTTGCCTGGACCAGGGTGGCCGGTGTGTACTAGTCAGGCCTAGGTGCACTGGGTAGCCCAGACGGTTTAAGTAGCCATCTTTGTTTGCCTGCTGAAGGAGGTTGTCTGGTGGTGTGAAGGTGTTTATTTGCCTGGCCCAAGTGTCAGATTTTCCTAACTACCATCAATCAACTACCACTTGGAGCTAGTGTTTGTTTGCCTAAAAGGAAGGCTGTGTGTGTGTGTGTGATATATATATATATATATATATATATATATATATATATATATATATATGAGCAGCCAACAACTAAAATATGTTTTCACAGACAAAGGACTAGGTGTTGGTTTTCCAAAAGACAAGTCATCATTAACACATAAGGGTCCGCTTGAGTTTGTTCTTGAGTTGAAGGCACCATTTACCTTTTATCAAAGGAGTTGTACTTATTGTATGAAGCACCAGGGTACCTATGCACTTGGCCGTGGCAATCAGGCCAATTGTTGTAAACACTTGGCCGATGCCCATTGAACACCACATAACTAGGAGTCATTTTTGCATAACCAATAGGTCGCCTCAGTTTAGAGAAGTTTGAAAGTGAGCAAATCAATGTAAGCAGTTAACTCCAGGCCTCAGTCATGTGGTTTTTTTTTGAGGGATCAGTGGGAGAAAACCCCACCACCTATTTTTTGTATTAAAAAGGGAGAAAACAAGATTATAAATGCACGAGTGGTGCCAGAACTAAACAAAAAGAAAAAAAGGGGGAGGGGAAGCCTGCAAAGCTCAAAACAGAAAGAGGTTGGTTGATGGTCATAAAACCATCAGTTCACTTACTCTGCCCTCGCCAAGTGTTGAACAAAAGAAACATTTGGTCTGGCCACCAAGAGAAGACACAGGAAGGAAACTACATGGTCTACATCATAATCAAACCAACATCAAAGATCTCACTTGCAAATGTTTAAGGCGGCCTTAGATTTTTCAACTTCAGATTAACATAAAGGTTCATTGGTACCACTGCACAAGATTGAGGAGATAAAGGCAGTAGTCAAGCAAGCACCAGTCAACAAAAAGACAATCACTATACCAGCATACTATTGTAAAGGGCATGTTTGTTTGCTTGAACATAAGAAACAAATATCTAACAGACAGTCCAAGTTGCACCAAAAGCAAAATGACCCTTACCTTTTGTCTTGACCAATTCTGTCTTTTTCTTCTTTTCCAAGTTGGAGCATTTGATCACAATCTTCTGGTCATCTCCTTCACTTGAGTGCCATTTAGTCTCTACGTGGACTTGGACTAATCTATCTTAGCTACATACTTAGATATAGGGTTAGTCTAAATAGGTTTTATCAATTAGCCAAAACCAAACTAGAGCTTTCATGACCTCAAAGCACCCCATGGTAGGCCCTGAAAACGGAAAGGAGGCTTCGTTTTTTTTTTCTAAGCTTGGCTCGATGGAGCAATTCAGCCACCTTCGCAGCTCCCACCTTTTGTCTCCCCCCTTTTTCTCTCGTCTTCTTCTCACATGGGTGTCAATGGAGCTCATTTTTGTCCGCCATGGACACCTCTAGCGCGAGTGTCCGAGCTTAGGGGCATGCAAGCAGCGCAAGCCACTTTGCTTATGGTGTTTAAGAAAAAGACAATAAGCAGAGAAAGGATAAAATCTGGTGGTAATGCCATTAGATTCCCAGTAAAAGATAGTCATACTCATTTATACACTAGATCTATTTAGCTTACCTTATTCTGAACTAGTGAAACAAATATACTAGCGAGCTATTTGGTTGATTGCATAGTAGGTAACACAATTGTAAACCTTGTTTGTTCCAGGCTGAAACATTTCCTATACTCCATAAATTATCGAAGGAAGTCGGAGGCCGCCATGCTTCATAAATTATAAAGAAGATGGAATTGTTTCACACTCAACCGAATAGGACCTAAAGATGCAGCCGTTATCAGTGGGAGGAGGGAGATTTGAACTAAGGGCCTGTTTGATTCCTCTAGGGACTAAATTTTAGGGACAAACTTTAGTCTTAGTTTGTTTAGTTTTAGAGACTAAAAATGTATTAAAGAGGACATATGCTCTCATAACTTGGTCTTTTAGTCACTCTTTGCTGACTAAAGTTACGAAAATTTAGTTCTAGCAAAAGCAAGGGCTGTTTGGAAGTTTAGAGACTAAATGGAACTAAACTTTAGTTTCTAAACTTTAACAAGGATGATCCAAACAGACCCTAAATCAAATTGCATTTTGGAGGAAACTAAACACCTCGAAGATTAAACTACTATGAAAACCGTGCTCAAACTACCTAGAGCCAGGCTAACCGACATACTAGTACAGTCAACAGACCCAAAACATCGGCGTTTCCTCTTTTCTCGGAGGCTCGGAGCCTACGGCAGAAAACCATCAGCTTATGATAGGCAGGCAACCAATCAACTCTCATGAAGCCACGCTAACTCCCAAGTCCCCACATGCTCCTGGCCATCGGGGCCACTGTCCTAGGTACAACGAGTCAGCTCCAGCACGCAGTGGGGCCGGTGCCCTCCCATTTCCCACACGTCAGTCAGACGGCCAACCCATCGTAAACTCCATCCCCGACCCCGAGTCCACATATCTCAACCCAGGCTGGCGGGGTGAGCTCAGCGTGACCCAGCCCGGCCGCGCGCGCGCGATTCGGCCACGCTCCCGCCTAGCCTCGCCTCGCCTCGCCGCGCGCCGGCGACGATCCCGCGCCTGCCGGTGACGATCCCGCGCCTGCCGGCGATGTCCATCTCCGTCCCCGTTGCGCCGGAGTGGGACCTCCTCTCCGACCGCTTCTACCGGCGACTCACGCTCTACTCCGCGCTCCCGTGGTCCGCCCCAGCCGCGGCCGCCGCGACCTCGTCCTCCTCCGGAGTCGGTGGTGCCACGATCGGCCGCCTCGACCTGTCCACTCACATTGTCGCCGCCGCGCCATTCGGCGGCCCGATCGCCGCCGGCCGCGACGACTCTACGATAGTGCGGCAGGAGCACCTGAGCCTTCCAGCCGCCGCCTTCACCTCTTCTCCTCGTCCGCCCACCCTATCGCCTCCGCTCCCTGGCCACCCCTTGCTCCCGCGCCTCCACTCCCTCGCCTTCTCCAGCTCCCTCCGCCTCCCTCGCGCTCCTCTCCGACGGCTCGCTCATCCGCTTCCGCTTCCCCGATCTGCGACCCAGCCCTAGCTCCACTCCCGTTCCCCTGCTCCCACCGGCCTCCGGCGGCGTCGCTGACGCTCTATTCTGGGGCGGCGGTGTAGCTATCCTCACGGAGGACAACCGCGTCGTTGTGGCCACTGACATCGAGGTGGACGACCCTCACCCCGTTACCTCGCCGACCCGGGCGTCGGTGACGAGGAACATGTTCTGTGCATGGCAGTGGTGGACCCGCAGTTTGTCATGTCGTCAGGGAGCCCAGAAGTGCTGCTTGCGGTTGGCGACAGGGTCATCGCTGTCGAAGAGAATGGCATGCAGGTGCTTGGGGAGAAACTAGAGATTGGACCTGTGCACAAGATGGCAGTGTCACCCAATGGCAAGCGTGTTGCAGCATTTGCACATGATGGGCGCCTGTTTGTAATCCCCACTGATTTCTCGAGGATCATATTCGAGTACCAGTGCGATGTAAGTTATTTAGCTCTACTGCACTGTGCTATCTTTGTCTGAGCTTACTCTCGTTCTTTTGTTGAACCTCCAATTGAACTGTTAGATAGCATTGAACCAAGATAAATTATCAAGATATTTGTATTAGTTTGCATTGTGGCTGACTGAATGGGTAGGGAGTTTCTGGCTGATGATTTTTCCTGTATAAAAATGGTACTGAATTTGTTTTATTGGTTAATTCATGTTGTGCAGTCTTCTGCCTGAGAAGCCAGAAGCGGCAGTTTTAGTTGTGTTACTTGTTGATGGCTCACTTCAGATTTTAGTAAGCAGATAGAACTGTCTATGATGAACAGTGTGTTTATTTGGCTGCGGATATTGCAAGCAATTGAAATTTCAGTTCCCAACCTCTGCTTTAAAATAGAGCATTTAGGTGCTCAGTGCCACCTTCGTACCTAGCACCTAAAAGCTCCCTAAAAAAAAAAGAGAACTATAACTGTACTTGTAACTTCTCTGTTCTTCTCTTTTGTCCAATTCTTCATTTGGAACTGAATCTGTGCATTTTGAGCGATAGCAATAGAGATAAGAGTTACTGCATGGTACTCTAGGTTACATATGCTTCTGCCCTTTATGTTATTTTTAGCACTGTTTTGTACTTTTTTCATTAGTTAACTGCCTTTTCTTTTCTTCTGGGTATCTTTTAGTCTGAATTGCCACCAGAACAGATAGCTTGGTGTGGACTAGACCGTGTACTCCTTTACTGGCCTGAGGTGCTGTTGCTGGTTGGTCCAAATGGAGATTCTTTTCAATACAATTATGATGAACCCATAAAACTCATTCGTGAGTGCGATGGTGTAAGAATCCTATCTAACTCAAGTATGGAATTTCTACATCAAGTCCCGGACTCTACTTCAAGTATTTTCGGCATTGGAAGCATGTCCCCAGCAGCATTATTGTATAATGCTCGTGATCACTATGACAGACAAAGTGCAGAGGTACTTTCTATAATCCACGGAACATTTCTATTTCCTTTCCCCATGTGAATAAATTATGAATGGAAGTAAACATCATTCATTGTTGTACTTTGTTTGTCTTATAGGAGAAATAGTAATATAGCATACATCTACACACTTGTTGCTATCTTAGTGATTAGGAGCTTTCCGATGCTACATTTTACCCACTAAATGCATTTTGTGTGAACCAGTTGTGATACAATGCTAAGTTGTTCTAGATACGCTGAACATAAGTTAGGAAATGCCTCAGTTGCTAATTTCTGTATTATGAAGAGAATATTCTCCTCTTTTTGTATGTTTTATTATCCCCTCTTCCACCTCCCCCACAAGATTGCTAGAAAACAGGATAAACTGAAAGAAACCACTTCATATCACCTGAAAATATGGATTGCCAACTGGTGTGGCCTAAATGGCTGTTCCCACACAAAATGCTAAGCAATTGGGAAATGACTCCTTCCCTAACGCTCTTTTTCTACTCATTGTTCATTTCTCTTTTTTAGTCAGAATTGAAATTGGTTATCTATGGTAGAACACAGTAAAATCAAGTTTTGTTGCACAATTAGTTGGTACGAAAAATGCAGGTGGCGTTGACTGACCTGTTTGCTGTCAATATCTCAAGTCGACGAGTACCTTAGAAATACCATTAGTCATTTGGGACATTAATCTCATTTTATCTCATGGAGACACTAAACGAGACATCATCAATATTTCACATTTGCAGCCTTATGACAACTATCAACTATTATCATCTTCCTTGCCTGAGGCAATTGAGGCTTGCATTGATGCTGCTGGCCATGAGTTTGATGTTTCATGACAGCGCACATTGCTGAGAGCTGCTAAATATGGCCTAGCTTTCTGCAGGTCCTTTCTTCTGACTTTAGGATGTTATATTTGAGCACTTTATTGTTACTATTAATTTGCTTATTTGTTAGTCATTATGTCTGATTGTTTTTTCTTTTCCACCTTATTACTAATTTTAAGTTGTTGCTGGAGAATACTTTGTATCCTTGACTGGTACTGTGGTACACATTCTAAATTTTAAGTTAACTGGAAATAGATAAATATTAGCACTAGTATTTCTTTCAAGTGGATAACAGAAGACATATCACATTCCTCCAATGCCTTCCAAATCCCATATGCTGAAGGACTTCCAACAAGGACCAAGGCACCAAGTCGAAAGCCGGCTCTTTCTGTGAACTACCACTTGTATCATCAAAATTGTGCAATTAGTTCCTACAAGGTTACATGATGTGATTCATGGGCAAGGCCCTGGATAGGTGCAGAAAAGACGGTAATGCTTGATAGATTTCTTTTAGTTCTACGGTTTTCAGCCAAATCTTATCTTGAAGAGGAATTTAACATTAGTTTCTCCATTAGTTTAGGTGTTGAAAAACTAAACATTCATATGAGAAGACAGCTGAGTAGTGGAGCTTTTATTTCAAAATACCGTGGGTTTAAAAACATTCTGTTTATGAGACTGGTTGGTTTATGAGACATTGGTTGTCCATATAAGGTTCTCCATTTTTTTTCTTGCATATGTGGTAGCTTTGCTTATTTTGTCCAGATTATGTTTTTCTCTAATTTGAAAATTAGCTCAAATAGATCGCAAATAGCATGACTCTTTTCTGACCCTAACTTTCTTAATCAGTCGAGCATATGCTTTCTGGCTAACAACAACTGCTGTAGTGCTGCATGTGATGCCTTCTAACTTGTACCATAGTGTTTCACATTACTGCTGGTATGGTACATTATGTTGCAACATTTAACTGTTATAGCTCTATTCAATCCTTCACTCCACCAAACTTTGGAATTATAAACAGTATCATTGTCGATTATTTTGCTCATAATTGTTCTTTTTTAGTTGTGTCATTCCTATGTAGAGAATACTTATTGCTGATACATGAACTTGGCATTGATACCTAGTTGGCTTTGGCAGTCGATTTACTCATGAACACTTTCAAGAAATGTGCAAAATGTTGTGAGTTCTAAATGCTGTTCGTGATCTTGAGATTGGAATGCCACTGACCATTCAGCAGTACAAGGTTTGTATTACCCTCCAGATTCTTTGTGAACCTCATATTATCA
Organism: Chrysopogon serrulatus; assembly: GCA_015844335.1. Lineage (NCBI taxonomy): Eukaryota > Viridiplantae > Streptophyta > Magnoliopsida > Poales > Poaceae > Chrysopogon > Chrysopogon serrulatus. Next base: position 59,958 of record JADLZL010003553.1, on the reverse strand, counting down.
TTGCTACCTGATGTATCTTAATATAGTTGTTTTCTTTAGTTGCTTACTGCAACAGTGCTCATTGGACATCTCATTAATGCTAATCAGCACCTTTTGGCATTTCGCATCTCTGAGTACCTTAACCTGAACTCGGTAACCTCTTTTTTCTTCTCTTTCATTTTTTAATCAGAAAAATTTACTTAGAAGTGCAAGTTGGCACTGTTAGTTCTAGCATAACATATTTTCATTCTGAATTACTTGTCATGCACAACAAGATTACTTTCAGGTAAATCGAATCACTTATTTTTTTTCCCTTGAACACACAGGAGAGCTCTGTATTGTATCATTATATTAAGAAGAAGAATTGAATCACTTAATTTAACTCGATATTGTAAAGTAGGGTGGAATGTCCACTGGTTTACCATAAATTGACTTGGTAAAGTAATATATTATTTCCATTTACACCTCAAACCTTTTATAGGAAGTTGTTATACTGCATTGGGCATGTGAGAAGATAACAGCATCTGCAAATCTTCCAGCTACAGTTCTTCTTGAGGGTCTGCTTGATAAGGTTTGTGTTTACCAAAGTCACACTCAGGCTTATACTCGATATTATCACATGGTAAATGCATATCTATTGCAATAATGTCTCCTTGTTTTATATCATCACATGTTCTATCTGTTGCAGCTCAGGCTATGTAAAGGGATATCATATGCTGCAGTGGCAGCTCATGCAGATAGCAATGGTCGGCGAAGGTTGGCTGCGATGCTCGTTGATCATGAGTCACAGTCTAAGCAGGCGAGTTTACTCTTGTGCTGTAACTCAGGCAGATATGATGCCACTGATTGATTTAGGACGGGCATAAATGTGAGATTATCCAGTAAAGTTAAATGAAAAAGGGTATGTTAAAGAAACAAGTGAAGATATATTTCTTCAGTGAAATTTCCTATTACATACATATTTAGGTATTTTGGGTACACCATAAATGAAGTTGTCTAGTCAAACGGCATAATTTCTTTCTGATTAGCAGGTGGAAGTGATGGTCTGTTTAGGATGTAGTAATTAAACTAACAGTTCCAATAAATGCGAACATTCTGTAAAAGATCTTATTCTCAATTAGGTTGATGGTAGAGAGGGAGTACAGGACAATGCTCTCGTACTGTTGAAGGGGGGAGAGGGGTATCCTGTCCCTGAGGGAAGCAACAATGTCACACCCAAGGCTATGCAGGAGATTGTGGAGAAGTTTTTCAAGTGTTCGATTTGCCGGTGAGTTCAAGATCTTGCTTTTATGTTGAATCAAGTTCTGTACGTACTAACAAACGATATAATATGTTGAATGAATCATTTGTGCATTTGGAGGAAAAAAAGTGACTATTTGATCTCATGTTTTTCCTTTGATTTTTTATTGCAGATCCCTTGTGCGTGAACCTGCTGTTATATGTAAGAACTTTTTGTATGTTTTGTGCTATGTTTGACCTGATTGCAGCATGCACAATGCTTACCATTTTCTATTGTAGCATGTGGCCATATGTTTTGTGTAGGTTGTATTGAGAGGGCTATGAGTGTTGTTGGGGGCTTCAAGTGTCCCATGTGTAAGAAATGCTATAATTACCTGCCATTTGTTTGTCAACCAATTGGTGAATTAGCTCTTAAGCTCTAACCTTTTGTGGGGGACGCCATGGGAACACGAGAAGCAAGTAAGTGATCAAAGTCTCTATACATTCATTGATGAAAGAACCCAAAGATGTAGTGTATATAATTACGTTGCATATATACAACCACATATACCTAGAACAATTATCTAGTAGTATGATTCGAATTTATACCTGACAATAGGAATAATGTCTTGCCTTTTATTAATGATCACATCTGTTTAATTTGTGTTTGATCTTGCTGTAGATGAAAATGTTATACAGCCAATCGGTGTTTTCCAGTTCTCAGAAAGTTTTTTCCCCTCATATCCAAACTAGTACAGTTTTACATAGCAATTTCAGAGCAATTAGTATTTTAGATCACCATGGGAATTAAATGTTTGTATTAGTTTAAATGAGGAACAACTAGACTTCTCTATTTGTCATCTTAAATTCCTGTATCCTATTCTCCTTCAGGTTCAATTGAGGATGTCAATTGTGTTCAGTGCCAAAACTTATTGTATCAGCCTACAGTTTTAAACTCTGGTCATGGTAACTTCTAAGTCAGAATAAATGTTTTAAACTATTTGTAATAAATTACCTTATTATTTGTTTATTTAATTGTTTTGCATATCATGTGTGCCTTTTGCTGGAGATGGAGAGACAATCAATTGTCCAACTTGTGGAATACTACACCCTGGTGGTCTTTTGGCTATCTGCTGTGATCTGAATAATTTTATAGAAGACTATTTTCCTGCTGCTTATAAAGCAAGGGCCGAGAAGGCTCAACCATTTTCAGGTAATTTTTTCCCTTACAGCAAATGGTACTTGTACTAATAAAGCAGATTCTGTAGAGATACTCCTAAAATGTTTCTACTGGTACTAATGAGGCATGCTTTAGTGGCAACCTAGTAGGATATATATAAGAAATTGTGCAGCCCTGCAGCAACCCAGTCGTTCTACTAATAATTATACTAATTAGCTATTCTAGTGTCTTATTAGGAAGAATTGTTCAGCTAATAGGGAGACAAATACATCAACAATTATCAAATATATTCCTCTGGCAATGCTTCACTATTATTTCACTAACCTCATCCATCATCTTCCTTTCTGTGCATATTTGATCACTTATCGGACTAGCTAAAAAGCCAGCGGTGGCGGACAAAATATGAACCCAATTGATTCGTAGTATGAGAGGTGTATGACATCTGAAAATGATGTTCCAAAAAACTCAACAAGTACCTTAGTAATGTTAAATATAATCCTTATGTATTTACTTAACCAGATAGTAATTAGTATAGGCTGCTATATGGAGGTCGGCAAACCTTCCTTAGCTAGTATATTATGTGCCACTTTGGTTGGATGCCCATGCACATAGATGAGCATCCCTCATTCTCTTGTTTTTTAATATTCATCGGTTCCACTAGGAGCCATAAAGACATCCATCTTGCAGCAATTGCTATTTGTGGTAAACTTGGGTTGTCGCCATCTATTGTTTACATAGGAGGGTGGTGCCTTGCTAACATTTTGTTTTCTGAAGGAACCCAGCATAACTCAGTATGTAGCTAGGTTAGTTCGCTTAGACTATGTCACATGGAGGGCAGATTGTGTTTTCCTTTATCCATGTGTGTAAAATAAACTGCTTTGGTATATTATCGTCTTTATGAAATTTGGTAAACCATGTTTCTATGTGGAGCACATAGCTGATTCTTGTCTCCTAGCTAACTATAGTCAACTAGGTACCCCATTGTTGAGAGAGACCATGAGCCATCACACTAATCTGTCAAGTACACATGTCGGGGTGGGTTGTGACTTCTGTGGGGTAAGTACAAAGTTCTGAGTTTACCTATTCTTTTTTTTAATTATTTTGATTTGAATGTGCTGCTTTTAGATGACTATCTACAAAAGATTCAGGTGCTTTAGAGGGGAAGGGTGGTATCTATATAAGATGTAAATTAGCTGTAACTAAGAAATATATGTTTGGAGGCTTGAAAGCACTTGATCTTTCCTTACCCTTATCTATATCATCATAAAGAACAAATCTTGACAAAATAAGCCATTAAAATTCATGTGTTGGAAACAATGTTGCTTTTAGTTCTCCTTTAGATACATATATATTAAATTGGCGTCTTTAATGTAGGTTTATCCAATTCAAGGTGATAGATTTTCATGCAAGACTTGTGTTAACTTCGACCTGTGTGAGAAGTGCGCCAAGATGTCAGCAGCACTCACTAGACCACGCTCTTGAGTTGAACAATTCTTTTCTCTTCAGCACAGTTCTTAGCGTCCTGGACAAGAAGAAAGCAGAAGAAGATGGGCAGAGGTCGTGGCAGTTGGAACCCGCCCATTGTGTCACGACCCCACTGTGAAGAATACAAGAGCAAGCCCAGGCGTAATCCAGAGGAGTAGGCGTAAAGCTAGTTTATGTTTTCATTGTAAGAATGACATGTGGGTCCGGAGGACCAGTGGCCTCGAGCCCTTTTATTCCTGTTGAGACTCTGTAATGAGATACGATTATTCTGAATAGCAAAACTCGCGTGAGACAAAGGTTCCTCTCTGCTCCGTTCCCAACTCCGGCGATTCCTACTTGTTGCTCACGTCTCCGGCGATCGCCGTTGGCCACGGGTATTACAAGTGGTATCAAAGGCAGTCTATCCTCGGCCTACCTCGGATCCGTGTCTTGAGCTTCGGATTGTAATCCCCGGTGGCTGGTGCACTCCGGTGTGGTACGAGCTACTGTAGGTCCGCGTCCGTGGTTGATCCAGTTCGGCACAGATTCGAGCAACACCCACCCACCCACCCACAAATTCCACAACCCTAGTTCCGATTTTCGGCATCTAATTTGTTTGGCGGGCGGAGTCGACGGCGCATCGGTTCTGCTGCAGCGGGGTCGGCAAAGAAGCGTATCCGACCGACGACTACTCACTGAGATTTCCTTCAATCTAGCTCGCGTTGTATAGCATCGAGGGTTGCGGAGTAGTTGTCTCCGTGTAAAATTCCGGGAGGTGCGTGCAATTGCTGAGCGGTGGCGATTGGCGGGGACGTGTCCTTCGATTTGGGTTGCGGGGCGCCGGTCTCCGTGTAAAATCCCTCGATCGAGCCTCACGTCCAGGAGTTGGATCGAGCCTCACGTCCAGGAGTTGGGGTGCAGTAGGAACACGCAATAGGGGAGGTCTTGGCCAAACCTGCTGTTCCACTGTTGTTGCTCTTGGAGTTTCTCAGTCTGCAGCAACGGCGCCACCAAAGCCTTCGGCGCAGACTCAACTGTTGTTAGAACAGATGGCGACCAACAAGGATGAAGAAAAAGCACGCTGGAATCAGATGATGGACAACTTTGAGCTCATGTTCAACAGGATGAATGATCTGGGAACTATTCAGCAGGAGCTCAAGCAACAAATCTCTGCTCAGGCACTGAAAGTTGATCAATGTGTTGCAGAACAAAAAGTCATTGCTCAACAGGTCAAGGATAATGGGCAGGCAGTGGCTCAGTTCACTCTTCAGCAGTTTGACAAGGAAGATAACTCAATGTCTGCTGGATCTGAGATCAACGAGGAGGATGCTATGTTTGAGAATGTGTTTGCACACAAGCATTTCAAGGAACCTGGGGAGTCATCTAAACCCCAGAAACAGCCATACATGCACAACAAGAGGGATACTCTTCCACATCACACCCTTCCCAAGATGCATTTTCCCAAATTTGATGGATCACACCCAACAATTTGGTTGGATCAGTGCAGGAACTACTTTGCTATCTATTCGATCCCAGAGCACCTATGGTATCAAGCAGCAACAATGCACCTTGAAGGTTCAGCTGCTAAATGGTTTCAGGCATATAAAAAGCTCAATCCTCTGGCAAATTGGCTCAAGTTCACTAATGATGTGCAGCTACAGTTTGGCAGTGATGATTACAGAACAGCCATAAATGAGTTGCTGGACCTCAGACAAACTTCTACTGTGGATGAATACACTACTCAATTTCAATCTCTCAAATATGATATCACCATGCACATTAGTAACTATGATGAGTTGTTCTTTGCCTCCAAGTATGTGAATGGGTTGAAGGATGAGATTAGAGCTGTGGTTGAACCTCAGGTGCCAACTACTGTACAAAGGGCAGCAGTGATTGCCAAGATACAGCAAAGGTTGGTGGACAGACAAAAGTCCAAGTTCTCCTCCAAGCCAAATCAGTCCAAAGGACAGTCTACTAGATATGAGCAGAGCAACAAAACCAACTACAGTAACTTGTGGAGGGACAAACAACTCAGAGACTATAGGAAGGAAAACCACCTTTGTTTTCAATGTGGAGAGAAATATGAGCCAGGCCATGCTGCACATTGCTCCAAGAAGTCAAAACCTCAGATAAATGCCCTGGCAGTGAATGATTTGGATAGAGAACTTGATGAAAAGTTTCTCAATGAAATGGCCATAGATGAAGTGCTAACTGAAACATTTTGTCAGCTGTCTTTGAATGCACTCTCTGGTACTGAGTCTACTGATTCCATCCAGTTAAAAGCCACTGTCAAGAACAAGACAATGCTCATACTTGTGGATACAGGAAGCAGCCACAGTTTTGTCAGCTCACACTTTGTGCAATTGAACAACCTAAGTATTGAAGAGGTGGAATCTCAAAAGGTGAAACTAGCCAATGGCAACTGGATGCACACAAACCGAAAGGTGAAGGGGTTGGAGTGGTACATTCAAGGGCAAACATTTTGCACAGATATGATTGTCTTAGACATGTTGTCTTATGATGCAATCCTTGGATATGATTGGTTAAAGCTACATAGCCCTATGCAATGTGACTGGCAGCACAAAACACTCCAGTTTCAACATAAAGGGGAGATGATTACTCTTCAGGGGCTCACACCGAGACCCATGGATCTAGCAAGCATGACTGCCAAACAAGTGTATAAAGCTACTAAGGGAAATGATATTTGGGCCTATGTAATTGTTGAAGATACTTCAACAGCTGTTTCCCAGCAGAAAGACAGATGAGTTCAGATGAGGACATTCAACACATCCTCACCTAGTATGTTGATGTATTTCAGAAGCCAAAGACACTACCCTCTCATAGAAGCTATGATCATGCAGTATCCCTCTATCCTGATGCTGTCCCCATTAATTCCAGACCATACCACTATTCTCCACTGCACAAAACTAAAATTGAGAAACAAGTGAAACAACTGTTGGAGACAGGTCTGATCACTCATAGCCATAGTCCCTTTGCTTCTCCTATATTGTTGGTGAAGAAAAAGGATGGTACCTGCAGATTCTGTGTTGATTATAGGAAGTTGAATGCTCTAACTATCAAGAATAGATTTCCCATGCCAGTCATTGAAGAGATTCTAGATGAGCTAGCTGGAGCTAAATTTTTCACCAAACTTGATATGAGAAGTGGGTACCATCAAATTAGAATGCCGCCAGCTGATGAGTATAAAACTGCCTTCAAAACTCATCAAGGCCATTATCAATTTAAGGTGATGCCCTTTGGTTTGACAAATGCTCCTGCAACATTTCAATGCATCATGAATCAAATACTCCAGCCATTCTTGAGAAAGTTTGTCCTGGTGTTCCTAGATGATATTCTAATTTACAGTGCAACAAGAACAGATCATTTGGATCACATTCAGCAAATGTTAGACACTCTCAGGGCACACAAGCTGTATCTGAAAGCCTCTAAGTGTACATTTGCTCAAAGGAGTCCGGAGTATCTAGGCTATATCATTTCGACAAAGGAGTTGCTACTTGATCCATCTAAAACTGCGCAAAGAATGCTTTGAACCGGCCTACCCCCACTTCCCTTACCAAGTCGAGCTTTTTTAAGGTTGACAGTTACTACGTAAAGTTTGTAAAGCACTATGGATTGTTGGCCAAACCACTGACTAATCTATTGAAATCCAAGCAATTTCGGTGGCGAGAACAAGCTCAGCTGCTTTTGATAGATTGAAAGTAGCATTGTCCCACACACCCGTGTTTGGCTTTACCAAACTTCCAAGAGCGCTTCACTATAGAAACCGATGCTTGCGCCGATGGCCTAGGGGCGCCCCGATGCAAAGGGGGCAACCAATAGCTTATCTAAGCAAAGCACTTGGGGAGAAGCACAAGAAACTTTCCATATATGAAAAGGAATTTCTAGCCCTCATTATGGTCGTGGAGAGGTGGAGACCCTATTTGCGGCGCCAAGAGTTCCATATTCTCACCGATCACCGATCTTTATCATACTTGAATGAGCAAAATCTTCATTCTCGAGATGCAAAGGAAGGCCATGACATGGCTAATGGACCTTCAGTTCAAGATAATATACAAACAAGGAAAGGAAAATGTTGCTTTGATGCCCTCTCCGGGTGGCTCATCCGACAACTCAGCAGTCATCAATGGTACAACCAAAGTGGATTCAGAAATTCTCAACTCATATGCCACCGACCCACGTGCACAACAGGTTGTTAGCTCACCGGCTATCACTAGTCCGATGAAAAAGGTTTCACTGGACCAAGGACTTATCGGGGAGCACAATACAATCTGGATTGCTAATAATTCAGCATTACAAACCGGATTAATCACGCCTTTCATGCTAGTGCCATAGGAGGACACTCTGGCACAAATGCAACATACCAGAGGTTAAAGAAGCTATTCACTTGGTCAGGCATGAAATTGGATGTGGAGAATTATGTCAAACAATGCACTATATGTCAACAGGCCAAACACTCCCACCAACAAATTAACCGGGTTACTCCAACCATTGCCCATACCAGCAGGGGTGTGGAGAGATTTGTCTATGGACTTTATAGAAGGGTTACCCAAGTTTGAGGGGTACACTGTGATTTTGGTGGTAGTGGACAGGCTAACCAAATTTGCCCATTTCATCCCTATGAAGCACCCTTATACAGCCACTACTATAGCTCAGCTTTTCTTAGATAATGTGGTCAAGCTACATGGTTTACCATCCAGCATTGTGACTGACAGGGATACAATTTTCATCAGTAACTACTGGAAACAGTTATTCAAGCTCTATAGAGTCAATCTATGCCTATCCACTGCTTACCATCCTCAAACAGATGGACGTATTGCAGAGAGTTAATCAATGTCTTGAAATGTATCTTAGATGCTCGATTCAGGGATGCTCCCAAGTCCCGGAAAACATGGCTCTCACTTGCTGAATTATGGTATAACTCCTCCCATCATCACTCCATTGGTTGCTCACCATTCAAGGCACTATATGGTTATGAACCTAACCTAGGCCTCGATCCCAGCTCATAGTTCTCGATGCTCCAACCACGATCCACGAACATCATTGCTGACGGGGAAGCTCATCTTCGCCATCAAGGATCGATTGGAAGAAGCACGTAACGTAATGAAGATACAAGCCGACAAGAAAAGGACCGATCGTCGGTTCTTTGTGGGGGGGATCTCGTGTCGTTGAAGCTTCAACCATATACACAGTCATCTCGGGGCCAATGCACCATACCCCAAGTTGGCTTACAAGTTTTTCGGACCATACAGTGCGAGCAAGAGTGGGGGCGGTGGCATACAAACTTGATCTCCCGTAAGACAGTGCCATCCACCCGGTCTTTCACATCTCCCACTCATGCCCTACTACCCAAATTATTCCCCGGTGTGCTCTCCTCTACTTGTCCCGACCGACTTGCGTGCTTCGATGCTCAACCACCGCATGTTCGGAGCGCCGCCTCATCAAGAAAGGTAACACAACCATCCCTCAAGTGCTTTGGTGACACGGACGGGGTTGCCTGCTTTGCATCAACCACTTGGGAGGACTACCATGTCCCGAAGGCGCGGTTTCGAAGCTCCCGCTTGGGGACAAGCAGCTCGGGGGGGGGAAGATGTCACGACCCCACCGTGAAGAATACAAGAGCAAGCCCAGCGTAATCCGGAGGAGTAGGCGTAAAGCTAGTTTATGTTTTCATTGTAAGAATGACATGTGGGTCCGAGGACCACCGGCCTCGAGTACTTTTATTCCCCGTTGAGACTCAGAACGAGATACGATTATTCTCGAATAGCAAAACTCGCGTGAGAGACAGAGGTTCCTCTCTCTCCCCATTCCCAACTCAAAGGCGATTCCTACTTGTTGCTCACGCCTCCGGCGACGCCGTTGGCCACGGGTATTACACATTGGGAGGCGCCAAATGGGGTGGTGCAAGGGCATCTAGGGCACCAGTGCACCCCGAAGACGCCGATGGCTTGGAGGACTTCGCCTTGGATGCCGAGTTTGGGTCGACTTTTTAGACTTCTCGGGCCGACTTTGCTGCGAGGGAGACTCGGGATCACCGATTTTCCGGGCGAAAAGGGAGAGGCAAGATAGTAGTCAAGATTTTAGTTGGTCACTCGAATAGACCCGCGGTTCCACTTTCTCGAACAAATGAGCTCATTGCGGTGATCACCTGTTTTTTTCTCGAACACGACTTCACGTGTCATTTGTATTAGGAAGAAGAGCCAAGATCGGTGAATACAAAGCAACATGACCACAGGAGAGAGAGTGGCCAAACGCGACGCGACACAGACGACAAAGAAAACGATTACAAAAGCAAGAAACAGAGGGCGTCCCCGCCAACCCAAACGACATGAACTCAAAGCCGAGACTTAGGAGCCGCCAGCGCGACAATGGTGGTCGGAGCGAAGACCACAACGACGGCGCAAGCACAGGGCATCAACATCCGAGCTCGAGCCAGAGCTAAGGCGGAGCAAAGCTCACGCAACAACGAAGGCACTACCCAGCTCCAAGAACGTGTCGACGGCGCCATAGAAGACATGGAAGTTCCAGGGCGGATGGCGATGCGGGAGCTCGTGACGGCTTCAACGGAGCCTCCACGGAGGAGATGACGCCAGCGGGACGCCAAGCTGCGTTGAGAACACCCGCCGGAACTTTAGTTCCCGAGCCCCGCCGATCGCCACGCATTTAACGGGAAAGACGACGATGCCTTGGGAAGGTGATGACACGATCGCCACCGTCGCGGCAGCTCGGCGCAAGCCCGTGGAGAGATGGTTACACCCTTGCCGTCGCCCGACGATGGCACGTACGGTGCCGGAGGGGGCCATCCATCAGCCCACCAAACGGATGGGGAGGATGAGCCCGCCGCCCACCGAAGAGACGCCGATCGACACGGAGCCACAGGGGGCCTGGGGAGGGCTGGCCGACTCTTCCATCGCCGCCGCCAACCCTGGCCGGCCCACCTCCGGCCGCGTAGGCTCGAGCCTGCGCAAGGAGGCGCACTCCCGGCGCCACGCCACGGTGCGGGGGAGGTCCTGTGGGAGGGGCTGGCCGCCTTGCCCGACGCCGTTGCCTCAACCCTAGGCTGCCTGAGGCCGGCCCGCGCACGGAGGGCACCCCTTAACCCCGTGGCACGAGGCGCCTTGATCGCAGGAGGGGAGGGGCTGGCCGGCTAGGCCCGCGGCCGCCGCCACCGTCAACCCTCGGCCCGGGGGGATGGAGGGAGGAGGGGAGGGAGGAGGGTGGGGGGGGTGAGGCTGTCCGCTCCCGGCCGAGGTGCCTCACACCTCAGGGCCGAGAGCCAGCGCACCGCCGCCACGGCTGGGTGCGTGGGCCCGTCCGAGCCGCCCGGCGCTTGGGACGGCCGCCGGAGACGCCGCCGGAGCGGCACCGGTGCCGCCAGACGCTGGCCTTTGTGCCGCCGGGGGCGCGGGCCAAAGGGCGGGGGCGGCATGACCCGCCCGCTGCCGCCGCCGGTCAACCCTAGGCCAGCCCGCCCGCTGGCCGAGCCACCCCAACGCCGGATCTGGCCGGTGGGGGCAGGAACCGGTCGCGCCGCCGCCCGATGGCCACCTCGCCCGGAGAAGAAGGAGAGGAGGGGACGAGGAGGAGGGGTGAGGGGAGACGCAAGGGGGGGCTTTTGGGGGCGCGGCGGCCGGGCCGGCGCGGAGGAGGAGGACTGGCAAAGGGCGGGGGGCCCCTCGAGTCGCCCCTAGGGAGACGACGCGAGGGGCAACAGGTCTCTCCCAGTGATCACCTGTCAAGTGTTAAAAATGCTAACCATGGTGGATAAGGTTCTTTGCCCTCCACACGGCCGCAGACGTTCCACCCACATGCCGGCCGGATGGAGAATGGTTCGCTGCCGTCCGAGTACCGGGTGGGAAGGGCTTGGCGCGCTCGGGGCCTACGCGCGGGAACAGGATTACGGGACAAGTGCCGAGGGCGCCTTGGCGGAGGAAACCGCATCACGCTGGAAGCCGGGACAAAGAGACGACCCTTTCCTGAATTGGGAGAGACCAAGCGAGGCGCAGTTCCGTTTGTCCTCGATAACCGATTCGGTTTGCCAAACAGTCTAGGAAGACGGGGCTAGGAGCGAGGTACAAGTACAACGCAAGTCGGAATTGGCTTAGATCGCGCCAACTCGGAGTTGGAGGCCGCCCCAACTCGGGGGTGTCCGGGGTGCATAAAACGTAGCACGCAAGGCCAGGATGCCAAAAAAAATTGGTTAACAAGTAGAAGTATATAAGTAACAACAATTGAAGAGTAGAGAGACCACAAGCACAACTTCACGAGTCCAAACGATTGGTCACCGGCCGGTATAATCCAAGGTCCCAAGCTCATCGATCCATGGTCGCCCACGGCTCGTTTGTGCTTTGGACATGGTCCGGCCGCCGGCTGCCTTTGATCTTTGGCGGTGCGGCCCGCGGACGGGTGGTGCCGTTCCACCGGGCGCATGCTCTACACGGGGCTGTCCGTGTCCATCTTCATGGTGTGCGGCCACCGCCGCTCTACGGTGTGCGCTTACGCAGCCTCCGGCGCCGAACCCTTGTATGCTGGTTGCGCTCCATCCTCGCCTCCAACCGCAAAGACGCTCATGGAGTTCGGTGTCGGGCCCGTCGTCCACGGCCGGGGCGGTGGTGCAGCTCCTCACCGCCGCCAAGCTGATCCGCGTCGACCGTAACGTCCGTCGGGACCGTGACCTCGTGGACGGCGCGCTGAAGGTGCTCGCCGTGACCATCGCGGCCCGGGAGAGGCCGCCGCTTCGTCCCGCTTTCGGGATGTGCGGGCCCGTCGGCGCCCTCAACGCAGCGCTCATCATCCTCCGGCTCTTCTCCGCCAGGCGTCCTCGTCGTCTTCCTCGGCGAGCTCTTCGACAAGGGATACGGCCTGCGGGGGGTGCTCCGCCATCTCCCACTGCTCTCCGCCACTAACACCTGCGGGAAGGTGATCTGGCGGCGTTTAGTCCCGTGACCATGAACACCGGACGGGGGCGAGTTCGAGGGCATCGTCCTCGCCATCATCCACCGGGCCGTCGTCGGGGCCGGCAACACCAGCAGCGCTCGTCGCCACCATGCTCCGCCGCCACCTCCCGAACATGACGAACCTCCTGGCCACCTGGCTCGTCCTGCTCACCGCGGTCTACCTCGAGGGCATCCGGATGCTTGCTACCGCTGCGGTCGAGGGAGAGGCGTGGGCGGCGGTCGACTTCCCGATCAAGCTTCTCTACACCTCCACCATGCCCATCTTCCTGTACTCCGCCATGGTATCGGTCCTCTACATGGTGTCGCAGGCTGCTCCACTACAGCCGCTTCGGCGGCGGTGTTCTCGGCCGTCTGCTCGGTGTGTGGAAGGAGGCCAGCTACGCCCGCCGTCCCGGCCGGCGGCCTCGCCTATTATGTCACCCCGCCGTCCGGTGTGGTGCGCCGACCCGCTCCACGCGCTCATCTACACCGTGCTGCTTTGCTCGCCTCGTGCGTGCTGTCTCGATTTTGGGTGATCACGTCGGGGTCGTCGGCGAGGGCGTCGTGAGGCGCCTCGCGGACCGCGCTGGCCATGCACGGAAGGCGTGATGGTGCTACCTACGCGCGCAGCTCAAACGCCACATCCCCACGGCGGCCGCTGTCGGAGGCCTCTGCGTCGGAGCTCTCTCCATCTTTGCCGACATGACTGGAGCTATTGGCAGTGGCACCGAAATTATCCTCGCCACCACTGTCGTCTACAACCTCGTTAACTCCTTTCAGAAAGAGGATTAAGCATTGGCTGACTGATTCAATTATTCCAATTAGTCCTCTTGTACTATTTCTCTTCGTATTTAGTAGTACTTGTTACTTGTGGGCTTTTTACATCTATACCATTATAATCATTGGCGTTCATCGAAAAAGCATTCTTAGAATGACGCCAACTTATTTGGCATTCTTATTTGGGTTTTGTTTTATTTTTACCACATTTGCATATGTGGCATGCCATACCAACATGACACGCTGGCGCACCGATCAAGCGAGGCGCGGAAAAAGACCAGGCTGCCCCTCTCCTCTTTCCATTAAGCAGCGGGCCCCCTCCTCCACCACTCGCCCGCCCGCCCCTTACCCAGCCCGACCAAGGCGCCCGGCCCCTTTCTCAAGCGCCTTCGAGCGGAGCCGAGCGCCACCTTCCTCTTCCTTCCCTTCTAGAAAGAACTAGAACCCTCCCTCAAGAACCTTCAAGCACAGAGCCCTTTCCTCAAAGCTCGCCACCGCTGCGCCCGGCCAGCCCAGGCCCCGGCCTCGGCCTTGGCGACATGAAGCACCAGCCACCGCCGCCGCGCCCCCGGGGGGCGTCGTGGTGGCGGTCGTCCACGCTTTGTCCTCCTCGCCTTTGCCTCCGGATCCGAGTACCAAGCACCTCAAAGGTCGCCCGCCCTCCCTCCCTACCTCCCTTCTCCGTCCCCGCCCGTCTTTCCTTCCATTTTTAGCGCTCGCTCTCCCCTTTCCCTTTTATTATTTCTTCATTCACCCGCGGCCGCTCACCCGTACTGCCGTATCTTATTACCTTCAGGTGGATCTCGGCAAGGACGGCTTTGCCTCTACCACGCAAGAGAATAACGCGATCCGCAGCCGCAATCGCATTCGCCGGGAACCGCCAGGACCAGGAAGGTAGCCACCGGCGCCGACTCCTTTGCTGTGCGGGATTGTCCATCGCCACTCCGACATGTCCCTCCGCCCGCTCTGGGAGGACGACGCTGCTTCCACCCGCAAGGTACTACTGCAGTCTTTCACTTTCTGCTTCTGCTTCTAGTTCTGGTTGCGCTCACTCACTGCCGGTCTCTTGCCACTGCAGATGAAAATGGTACGAATATTTATCCGACCGTCCATTTGACCGAATTCGTTTAGATGGGTTTAGGTCTGTCCGTATCCGGTCCGAATATTCAACATCCGGTACCGTATCCGTATCCGAATACTCAAATCGCATATTTATGAAGTCGATATCCAATCGTATCCTATCCGGCATGGATGACACTATCCGTATTCGAATCCGAATCCGGACAGAAATATGAAAACAAATGTGGTATCAATAATATCCGTCCATATCCGATCCGTTTTCATCTATACTTGCCACTGATGCTACCAGTTCATGCTCCGCTCGCTCTCGATGAATTATTGCTACTTTCAAAGCTGCTGCTTTTTCGCGATGTATGTGGACGTGTTACAGCTTTCACAACACTAACTGTTCATGCCAGGAATCGCTCTCGATGAATTAGGCCACTCTTTTTTTTTTTCCTGATGATTGCTGTTCCCCTGTATTTACACGTGCATAACTGAATTGGCAACGGTAATGGTCCGGTCAATCGATCGCAAATAAAGAATGGAAGACGATAGGTCACCGGTACAAGCTGAAGCTGCAAGCCCAGCGCTGCTTAATGGAAAGAGGAGAGGGGCAGCCTGGTCTTTTCCGCGCCTCTGCTGACTGTGCGCCAGCGTGTCATGCTGGCATGGCGTGCCACATATGCAAATGTGGTAAAAATGAAACAAAACCCAAATAAGAATGCCAAATAAGTTGGTGCCATTCTAAGAATGCTTTTCCGATAAATGCCAACGATTATAATGGTATAGATGTAAAAGCCCCGTTACTTGTTAGGCAGGTGTTTTGTTGTCGAGGCTTCAATGGAATGCAATCAATTTATAATGAAAATTTTTATTTGATCTTTAACCAAACTACCCATTTTATAATAATAGAGAAGGACTTTGTTGTGGTACCTAGATGACTGTAAACCGTTTACTATTTAATCAGGCAGATGATCACCTATTACCTCTTAATCCTTCTCATTACCTCCTTACAGAAGGGGCACTAGGCATCGTGCTACGCAAGCTAGCAAGGATGCTGAAATAATCATTATAATGCAATTTGACAATTGGTAATTTCTCTTTTCTTTATTGTTGTTGTCAAGTGTTTTGTTGTAGCTATAAGGATACTTTTTTAAAATAATTACACAGTATAACGTAGACGTCCACAATATGCACGTACAGCCGGCAGATCTGGAGATTCCTAAAGTCACCACACGCACAGCTAGCGGATCTAGAGATCCTCGAAGTTACCACAGATGCCTCGCCGTCAACGGGAACATTACTTACCACTTAAAGCATAACGCCGGTAAATCCTAGAATAAATCTAGAAAAATGCAATCACACATGTCAAGTCAAGCACTTAAACTTGGGTGGACAGGTTCCACCACAAGAAACCTAACCAACTATCTAGGATCAGTTCATAGCTACAAGGATACTAAATGGAATTCAATTTAGTTCTCTCTTTATTTATTATCTCCCTTTGTAGTTGCTAAAGAGGTGTTTGTTTTCACTATCTATCTACGTGTCTACTATAAAAATCAAAAGAATTAAAAAAATACTTCACACTCGAAAGATTATTAGCTACCTGTATCAGAACCTTTTGATGAATTATTGTCTTTGTAGATCTATAAAGGGGTGCATCAGTTTACTAGTAGACATATTATGGTCATCTGAGCATCTCCAACAACTCTACAATATAACCCCAATAAGATGTTAATGGGAATGACCTAACATCCTCTTTTGCATTATTACTTCTAATTGCTGATCAAATCCGGTAGTGATAGTCATTAGTATCACTGTCGCATAATATTTTGACCAGATAGTGCTATGGCTGTTACCACTATTGGGTCACCAACCTTGGCAGCAGGGGAGCACTGCTCAAGGGCCAGCAGCCCCTGGTTCAGTATCGTACCTGTGCATATTGAACGGCGGCGGCGTGTACAAAACCGGTTGTATGTGGGTTGTGCTGTCCAAAGCTTTGGCCGAGTAGACTTCAAGTCTTCGTTCAGCAGCAGCAGGTTACCGTTCACTATGATGGAAATGACGACCTATGTCTCGGGGTTGCCTGCTGACATTGCGAAGGTCAAGCGAGAGGAGCATGGACATGGCAGACGTGGAGCCACGTAGGTTTCAGGTGTATGGAGCATAGAGATGGACAATTGGACATGCGACCATGCCGTGGAACATGGACATGGCAGCACATTTAATATTTTTTTCTTTCTTAGGCGGGTGTTGGAGCCATGGAGGTGGTCAGGTGGGCGGAGGTGGATAGGAGTAAGGAGTTTATAGGGTTATCTCAAAACGTGTGTCGATACAGGACCAAGACGGTTCTCTAACAACATGACTACCGTTCAGACGGACCCACTAAACAGAGGCCAGAGGACCGATTTCAAGTAGAAGACGTCATGTCCTAGTTAGACGAATAGAAAGTAACTTCTGTAATAGGAACAGAACTATCTCTA
The DNA here is from genome assembly GCA_015844335.1 of Chrysopogon serrulatus. Lineage (NCBI taxonomy): Eukaryota > Viridiplantae > Streptophyta > Magnoliopsida > Poales > Poaceae > Chrysopogon > Chrysopogon serrulatus. Next base: position 42,841 of record JADLZL010003553.1, on the reverse strand, counting down.
CTAAATCCGACTAGGATTAGAACCAAAACTCTGGCTCCTTTCTCTCATAAAAATGAGTCAGAGCGCCCTCTTTGTAACAAGCGATATACAACACACAATCATACATCAATCCAACGCAAAAGGCCAAGGCCGACTGGAGTAGAGCTTTTACTCGATGACGAGGGCTCGAACCAGGATAAACCGAGTGTCTCTTGCGTAACCGCTGAGTTCTAGTCTTCACCGAGATCCGAACCAACTGCTACGGGAACCCCGTGGCAGGCTATCGGTGGCTAAACACCGACAGCTGGCGCGCCAGGTAGGGGCCTTTCGACGAATTCGACGTCAAGGGCTCAGCGGACCTACACACGATGCTTTTCCTAAAAGGCTCAACCTTCGTCTTCGGAAGCTGGGTCTGCGAAGCAGACGATCATGGAGCTCTCCACAGTCGACTACTTCCGGAACCTGAACTGGAGATATCTAGAATTTTTTCTGAACTCAAGCTGACGGAAGAAGAGGCTCCAGAATCAAGTACTCAAAAAAAATGCCGAGTTCTTTCTACTTCGGCCTCAACAATGCAGCGCAGACGTATCAGAATATCACTTAAAAAACGATGGGGTATGATGATACAACTTCAGGCCAAGATAAGTACTCAGTTCCCCTCCCCTTTCAATATGGAAGATCATTAGATGAGGAAGGATCCGACTACTCGCTCGATGTACACAAAGAAGTCTATATGGTCAGGCAACCCCTGGTACCACCAGTCCAACCTGACTACAGATCATCAGAAAAATCAGAAGCCGATATCCCGCCTAACTCCGTAACCAGAGATGGAAAAACAGAGAGCCAAAAGGCAGCAAGAGAAAGAAGAAACAAGAAAAAGGGAGGAAGACGGAATCGAGTTCAAGAACGCAGATAAGCATGGCGCAAATACGAAGAGGAGTTAGCCAAATACAACGAAAGAAGAGCCGAAAAAGAAGCTGAAAAAAGACGAGCCACAGCAAGGGCCAAACTTGACCCCATCAATAAAATACAGGAGTTAATCGATGAAATCGACGCTATACAACGACCAAGTGAAGAACAAACCAGGCTCAGGAACCTACTCAGAACAACCGCACAAAGGATACAAGACGACCGAGTACCTCCTCGTCGTATACCCTCCGGACAAACAAACCAAAGAAGTCAGAGAGTTTCCGTATTTAAAAGATTATCTGTCCCAGATCAAAGCAGAAGAACTCAACCGCATCATGATTGGGGCTGAGAGAACGGGAGAAAATCGCGACAGCCTACCAGCACCTCCTCGAAGCCCTCCCAAATCTATTACAAGATACAACAACCAGGCAGATTCTGACTACAAACCTAAAAAAGTACCCGGCAGATTTCCCTGCTTTGCGGGAAGGCTAGTCACGGTCAGACTACCTCACAAATTTAAGCCGTCAAACCACTCGAAATACGACGGCAAGACAGAACCAATGCAATGGCTCAGAATCTACTCTCAATCAATAGAATTAGTCGGGGGAGATGATGACATTAAGGTATTATTTTTTCCAATGGCACTCGAAACTCTACCACTACAATGGTTCGACAAGTTACGCCAAGGTTCAATTAAAACATGGGGGGATCTTCAAAAAGCTTTTTGCGAAAATTTCACAGGAATACTCATATACCCAATAACACAAGCTGAGTTAAAAGGTTTAAAATAAAATCAAGGAGAGAGCCTCAGAGATTTCTATAGAAGATTTGGAGAACTAAGGGCATAAGTACACGATATTACCGAAAGGGAAGTAATTGAAGCATTCTTATATGGCTTGAGAGTAAGATGGATGTTCTATGATTTCTGCAAAGAAAACCCACGGACAAATAAAGAGTTCAAAAGAACAGTCGAAAAGATGATTACGGCAGAAGAAAAGACACGGAAAAGATTCCCGGATAACCGAAATAACCAAGACGTAAGAAACAACTTCGAGATAGAAGAAACAACTCGGAGAGACAAGTACAACTCAGGAAGGTGGAACAACTCGAACAACAGACAAGAATACCACAATAAGAAGAGATATTCGGATAATACAGTGGCCGCTACCGAAAGAAAGAAATTCTACCCAGCTAGAAAATTTGAAGAACTCGAAAAGATGAAATGCATCTATCACCCAACAGGAGTTCATCCGATGGGTGAATGTCGAATATTCTAAGGAAAAATATATGAAGAAAGACAGACAGGAAAAAGAAGAAAACAGAGAAAAGAAAGAAGAAGATAACGATCCAGCAGACAACGAATTTTAAAATCCAAGAGCAACAGTAGCAGTAATATTCTCAGGGGTCCCGGGGTCTAGAAGCAAGCAAGAAGACAAACTGGCGTGGAGAACAATCATGGCTGCAGAACTAGCCGTTCCACGATATCTAAACTGGTCTCAATATCCAATCCAGTTCTCACGAGAGGATCAATGAACAAGCGTCGAAAACGCAGGGCTATACCCACTAGTACTTGGACCGACGATCGCAGCTATAACAGTAACCAAAGTACTCATCGATGGAGGAGCAGGGCTCAACATCATTTTTGCAGATACCCTAAGAAAAATGAAGCCAGAATTTTCAAAAATGATCAACCAACAAGTGTACCTTTCTACGGAATAGTACCCAGAAGGCCAGCAATACCCCTCGGGCAAATAACTCTACCAGTAACATTTGGAACTCCTACAAACTACCACACAGAACTCATCAAGTTTGAAGTTGCAGATTTTAAATTATCTTATCATGCAATATTGGGAAGACCAGCGTTGGCAAAATTCCTGGCTATTCCACATTACCCTTACTTACTACTCAAGATGCCAGGACCACACGGAATACTCTCTCTCAGAGGAGACCTGAAACGTGCCTACAAGTGCAATGTGCAAGCCATACAGATATCTACAAAAGTACAAGGAGAAATCAACTCGGCAACAGCTGAAGTAAGAATAGAAGAATTGGAAATTTCCACCAAAAAACAAATCATCCTTACCACAGCTGAAGGAGAAGGAACCAAAAAGATTGATCTAGGGACTGGCGACCCATCCAAAACAGCCACTATCAGTGCTCATCTACCTATCAAATAGAAACTCGCCCTCATCAACTTCTTACGGGATAACAAAGACATATTTTCTTGGAAACCAGCTGATATATCAGGAGTCTCAAGGGAGTTGGTTGAGCACAAAATAGAAGTCAACAAAGGAGCAAGACCAATCAAACAGAGATTACGACGCTTTTCACCTAACAAGAAAGAGACAATAAAGAAAGAAATAGCCAAATTACTAGTAGCCGGCTTTATAAGAGAAATTTTACATCCAGATTGGCTAGCTAACCCAGTTCTAGTACACAAAAAGAACACAGATGAATGGCGCATATGCGTCGACTACACAGATCTCAACAAACACTGTCCGAAGGACCCGTTTGGATTGCCAAGAATTGACCAAATAGTGGACTCTACAGCAGGAGCAGCTCTATTATCCTTTTTAGACTGCTACCCAGGATATCATCAAATTACACTAAAAGAAGAAGACCAAAGCAAGACTTCTTTCATCACCCCATTCGGAGCATATTGTTACAAGACAATGTCCATCGGACTAAAAAATGCAGGAGCAACTTATCAAAAGGCAATCCAGACTTGTTTAGGAGATCAAATCGGAAAAAACGCGGAAGCATATGTTGATGACGTAGTCATCAAGACAAAGAACCCAGAATCATTAATAGAAGATCTACAACAAACCTTCGACAATTTAAAAAGATGGAAGTGGAAGCTAAACCTAAACAAGTTCATTTTTGGCGTATCATCTGGACAACTGCTCAGATTTCTAGTCAGTTAGAGAGGAATCGAAGCAAGCACAAAACAAATCAAGGCTATAACCGACATGGGGCCTCCAAAGAACATAAAGGGTCTACAAAAACTGACAGGATGCATGGCCGCTCTCAACAGGTTTATTTCAAGACTCGGAGAAAAAGGCTTACCCTTCTTTAAACTACTAATGAAGACGGACAAATTCACTAGGAACGAAGAAGCACAAGAATCCTTTGACAAACTAAAAGCATACATCAGCACATCCCCAGTGTTAGTGACACCAAAGAACGAAGAAGATCTCATGCTTTACATCACCGCGACTACTTCAGTAGTAAGCACTGCCATTGTAGTCGAAAGAGAAGAACAAAGACACGTTTACAAAGTCCAAAGGCCAGTCTACTGCATCGGCGAAGTACTCACAGTATCAAAAGTCAGATATCCTCATGTACAAAAACTACTCTACGCAATCCTAATAACGTCAAAGAAGCTCAGGCACTACTTTGAAGCACGCAAAATTATTGTCGTAACAGATTTCCTGCTCAGCGATATCTTAAGAAATCGAGACTCAACAGGAAGAATCTCAAAATGGACAGTTGAACTCGGAGCACTCAAAATAGAATTCACTCCAAGGAAGGCAATCAAATCTTAAGCACTAACCGACTTCATCGTGGAATGGACTGAGATACAACAACCTACTCCGCACGCCATCCTAGACCATTGAAAAATGTACTTCGATGGATCCCTGAATCTAGGAGGAGCAGGAGCTGGAGTACTACTTATCGCACCAGACGGAAAACAACTCAAATTTGTTCTACAAATTCTATGACAAGCCACCAACAACGAAGCAGAGTATGAAGCTCTCATTCATGGACTACAAGTTGCAACATCGCTAGGAATCAAAAGACTACTCGCCTATGGAGATTCAAAGAAGAGTTGTCAACCAAGTAAATAAAGACTGGGATTGCACCAAAGAGAATATGGATGCTTACTGTGCAGAAATACGGAAACTTGAGAAAAATTTCTAAGGTTAGAAATTCATCATATACTACGAGACTCAAATATCGCAGCAGATATATTAGCCAAACTTGGCTCAGATAGAGCAAAAGTAGCAGCTAGAGTCTTTGTCAAAGAACTAACCAAACCCTCAATCAAAAAATCCAGCGAAGCAACACCTGAAAACAAGTCAGAACAAGAGCAAGTCTTAACAATCAATCTGGACAACATAACTTGGATGCAAGTATTTATAGACTACATCAAAGAAAAGAAGCTACCCGATAACAAAGCGTAAGCAACTCGGGTTATCAGAAGAAGTAAAAACTACGCCCTGGTAGGGAATAATCTCTACAAAAGAGCAGCATCATCATGAGTACTATTAAAATGCGTTTCAACATCAGAAGGAAAGAAAATATTATTAGAAATACACTCAGGATGCTGCAGAAATCACGCATCTTCAAGAACACTAGTCGGAAAAACATTCCGATCAGGATTCTATTGGCCAACAACACTAAAAGACGCTGAAGAATTAGTCAAGCACTGTAAAAATTGTCAAATGTTCACAAGACAAGCTCACGTTCCAGCCTATAATCTGATATGCATTCCACCTGCATGGTCATTTTCATGCTGGGGACTTGATCAAGTCAGACCACTCAAGAAATCTAAAGCGATTTCGAATATATCTTCGTGGCCATTGATAAATTTACCAAATAGATAGAATACAAACCTTTGGTAAAATACGTTCGGCCAAAGCACAAGAATTCATCTAAGAAATAATGCACATGATTTAGGATGCCAAACAGAATAATCACGGATCTAGGATCACCTTTCACGACCAATGAATTCAAAAAGCTGGGCACAAGACTATGGTTTCAGCATAGACTACGCATCAGTCGCTCATCCACAAGTAAATGGACAAGTCGAGAGGGCCAACGGCCTCATACTAGCCGGTTTAAAACTAAGATTATACGAAGATCTTAAAGATTATGGATCAAAATAGATAGACGAGCTACCAAAAGTAGTCTAGAGCCTAAGAACTCAAATAAGCAGAGCGACCGGCTACTCACCGTTCTTTTCGGTCTCACGGGTCGAAGCCGTACTACCGGCCAGATTTAATCGACATCTCTAAAAATTGAGCAATATAACGAAGGAGAAGCGTAAGAAACAAGAAGACTAGAAATTGACAGATGCGGAAGAAGTCGAGAATCAATGCAATATTACAATCAGCAAGATGCATGCAAGGATTAAGAAGACATTATGACAAAAGCATACAGCCGAGAAGCCTACGAGCTGGAGACCTGGTCCTTCGAAGAATCTAGAAACCAGACGGAAGACATAAACTACTCAGCCCCTGAAAAGGACCTTTCATAGTAGCAAAAGTAACAGGACCAGGATCCTACGAGCTAATGACAGAAAACGAAACACCAATAAAGAACTCGTGGCACATCTCCCAGTTACGACGATTCTTTGCTTAAACAAGGACACTGTAATCAGTATTACCAGTTGTTGGTATAAATTAACCGCACTCCTTTAAATAAGATTTAAGTAAGATTATCCGCAAGCGCATAGATATCATACCAAAGTGTCACATTTTACCCGGAGGTTTTAAATATCGTATCCACAGGGAACAGTCGTGATGATGATAAAGTCTATAGACTTAACCCTACAATTAGGCTAAATAATATCAAGAAAGAGGAAATAGCTATTGAACTCTAGTTCTGACAACCGGTAAGCTTTGTATAATATTGTTCTAACTAGGCAAGTATCCCGAATAAGAGAAGAAATAGAGTAATCTCCTACCAAAAACCTATAAGCCTATCAGTCCTATTAACGGAAAGTAGACTACAGAGGAACCAACGCAAATGTCACCTACGCGGACTACCACTATCCGGCCAATTAGGGGACATCCACAAGTAAACCTAGCCTAGCCACCACGCCTACACTATGAAATACTACTTCAACCAAGTAATGACCAAAATCAAAGCACTCAATATGAGCTGTAAACTTAAGAATAAATAAGAACAACTGTTTACTTGAATCGGAATGACGAATACAAAAGTACCTCAGAACGCAGCTCCGGGCGAGAGAGCTGAATCCAGAAGAATACAGCCACGAAGAAGCACCGACAGGCCGGAACTCCTCTAGGACTCTACGCCTCTACTCTATCTCTCTTACTAATCTAAACAAGACTAGATCTAGAAAAACTAGTCTCTCCTAATTGCTACAACTAGATGAACTAGAACTAGATCAACTAGAGGGACCCTAACCCTAATTATGTAGAGAATATGAAGCACCGGGGTGTAGAATGCCTCTTGAAGGGGCCTTGGTATAAATTAACCCTCAAAAGATCATTGGATTGAGACATTTTGAATTTCGAAAATAGGCACACTAAACTGAAACTGAAACTGCAGTTCAGTTAACCGAAACTGAGTTCAGTTTCAGGTTTTGAATTTCAGTTTTAGTTAGCGACTTTGGTTAATTAATCGGGATTAACTATTTGTCAAACAAGCCAACCAAAAGCACAAAAACATAGTACAAACGTCAAATAAATTCATGGAACGAAGTTGAACAATCTTTATTCATGAAAATCCATTTATTAATTTGCTAAAAAAATTGAACTTAAACATTGCTTTGTTGACAACTAAAAGTATTTATGAAGAAAACCATTTTTGAACTCAATTTTTATTAATAACAACATTTTATGAAATAACTTAAAGCTTGACATATACAATATTAACATGCCAAAAATAAATATGAAATGCATTTATGTCTTCATGCTTGATGTTTCTGCATGATGATGACATGATCAAGCTGCTAATTAAAATAGTAACACCGGGGGTTTCACGTAAGCATGCATACCAAGCTCAAATAAAAGATCATTTAGCAACCACTTTTTTTTATTTGCTTTGATTAACCTAAAATAATTAATCAACCATCTCAAGTCATGTTAAGCACATCACAAAATACTTAAACATATAAGGATGAGTAACACCATGAAACACAATAATGCAATGATGCTTAATGCATAATATGATGACATGGTGGGTTTAGGTTAACGTAACACCAGGGGTGTTACAATCACTCGACATGCCATCCTTGAACTCTTTCCAATGTCTTTTTAGGAAGGAAAGAAAGTTGATGATGCTTTTTCTAAGATACTCTTCTAAGAAGATCTGATATGCATTGATTTAGGAGCATCTTAGCTAATTGAAAGTCTAAATCATCGAAGTGGAATTTTAAAAGGTTTAGGAGTGATAGCTAAATCTTAGAAATGAAATGATTGTGTTTTAGCTACCAAGACTTCCGTGTCTAGTTTGGGTAATGAGTTTTTCGGATTATATTAATTAAACATGGGCGCAGCTCATGGCCAGGTGTTAAGACAGGTGTTGACGGTCGTTATTGTATAAAACGAACCGTCAACTAGCCATAAAAAGGATGCAATTGTGATCACCAAAGTAGATATAGGGTTTACACTGACAGAATTCCACGAGTTTTGGTGTTTCACTGTTCCTGCAGGCGTAAACTGGAAAAGACGCAAACCTAGGAGCTTATCGAACATAGAAAGGGAAAACGGACACCGCGGCAACACGTAAAAAAACTCTAGAAGGGACGAGAAGGCACCACGCCGAGCCGGGGGGCCCGGCGGCCACCACGCCAGACCGGCCGGTCTGGGCCCTGGCCCGTTCGCGGCCCGCTTCGCCCAGGTTGCTCCACCGCCTTAGGGTTTTAATCTTAGCCGTCCGCCAATGTCGGTTTGATCCGATGGCTCACGATCATCGCCCAGGGCTATAAAAGGAGGGCAGGACCCCCCTGGGAGAGACATCCCCTGAAACCCTAATTCATTATTCGTTGGGATCTATTCGAGAGACGTCCCTTTGAGGATCATGCTCTCATGGAGATCAACACACCAGGGAGATTAGGGCTAGACTCTTCAATGTAATAGATTAGCTACTTGAGAGCTAGGGTTGAGAGACTTCGTTCTGGATCTTGGAGCCTTGGAGGTCTGGTATATCTTTGTATCTTATCTTTGCAAGACTTATGCTTTAGTCTAATTATCTTCTCTATTTACTTCTATGCCTTATTTGTATGGTTAGTGTAGTTATTGCATCTTAGCATAGGATCTCCGCCTGTATTAGGTGCTCTAGTTATTATATGTGGCTGGAGTAGTAATCGATAGTGTAGACATGGTGTCTAGGCTATAGGTTACCTGAGGTTGCGCCCAATTCTTACGGTTAGTTGTGGTAGCCCATAGGGGTGACAGCTCTATGTGGCCTTCGTATTCCACCACGTCGGGGTTGGAGATTCGTAGGGCTTTTGGCAGCCTTCCCCAACTACTTCTTTCTCATCTATTCGAGAGTTGGAAATGTACTGTTGCCCCGAAGTGCTATTGTGTGTGCTATAATACCCATGCATTAGTTACATTCTAGTGTCAACTAGAATAGAACCCGAGTAATAGAGAAGTACATAGGAACCTTGAACTCTCCCTTAGCCCTTTCAAGTTAGTTGACTATATATTATAGGATTCTTCTCTGTGTGTGATATTGTGCATAACTCTTATTATTTACCATTTACCCCTGCTTAGGTCTAGTTGGTATACTAGTTAGTAGATACATGATGGTGAATTATCAATGTCTTTAGCCATTGTTTCCCAGTGGTAAAATATAAATGACAACCTGGTAATACTCTAGGTAAAATGCTACAATGGTATTTGATCTCGTAAACTGCGGATACTATTTCTATATTTTAAATGGTGGCATGATTTAATACCACACCTCTTGGTGTTATTGCTGGGGATGACAACTTGGCGTTCTAGTAGCGATGCTATGCCCACAAGCATTTTTAGCACCATTACTAGAGATAACATTAAGAGGTGTCAACAACATGTTTATTAGATTTTGGTGGCCTAAAGCTTTCGCGCATGCCATAAAGAAAAATAGCAATAGAATTAAAAGCATCCATAAGGATGAACATAAAAATAATAAAGAGAATAGGGTAAAACAGGAAAAGATAAAAGTATAATACAAGATTAAGCTAAACTAAGTCAAAATCAGTAAACCGTTCCCCGACAACGGCGCCAAAAATGCTTGTTGGTATAAATTAACTGCACTCCATTAAATAAGGTTTAAGTAGGATTATCCGCAAGCGCACAGATATCATACCAGTGTCACATTTTACCCGGAGGTTTTAAATATCGTATCCACAGGGAACAGTTGTGATGATGATAAAGTATATAGACTTAACCCTACAATTAGGCTAGATCATATTAAAAAAAAGGAAATAGCTAATGCACTCTGATTCTGACTCCGGTAAACTTTGTATAATATCGTCTTATCGGACAAGTAACCCGAATAGGAGAAGAAACAGAGTAATCTCCTATCAGACACCTATAAGCCTATCAGTCCTATCAACGGGATGTGGACTACAGAGGATTCAACGCAGCTATAAAGTCACCTGCGCGAGCTACCACAGATCCGGCTAATCAAGAGACATCCACAAGTAAACCTAGCCTAGGCACCACGCCTACACTACGAAATACTACTTCAACCAAGTAATGACCAAGATCAAAGCACTCAATATGAGATGTGAACCAAAGAACGAATAAGAATAAGTTGCTTACTTAAATCAGAATGGTAAATACAAAAGTACCTCAGAACACAGCTCCGGGCGAGGGAGCTGAATCCAGAAGAATACAACCACGAAGAAGCGCCGACATGCCGAAACTCCTCCAGAATCACTACTCATCTACTCAATCTCTCTAATCTCTAAATAAGACTAGATCTAGAAGAACTAGTCTCTCCTAATCGCTACATCTAGATGAACTAGATCTAGATGAATTAGAACTAGATCAACTAGAGGGACCCTAACCCTAATTATATAGAGAATATGAAGCACCGAGGTGTAGAATGCCTCTAGGAAGGGCCTTGGAGCGTCATTATATAGGCCGAGGTGGAGTAGGGGGCAAGGAACCACCACGTCATCGATCCGCGTCTTCATCTTATGTGCACCGTCGGATCAAACCGACCTAAAATCAACGTAGAGATACTTTGCTTGGCTTCCAAGGAGGCGTGGGAGGAAGACTTCAGAAGGCGGTGGCCATCGGTTGACCTAGGGCGCCCGACCGCCCCGGTGGTGGGGCCGGCCGGCCCCACCTAGGCTCCTCTGTGGGCCCCGCTCCTTCGGGTGTCTTCTAGATCCTTTCTGAGTCCAATGATGATGTTTTCCGTCGCGGATAAGTTTCGTGGTAAATATGCACTATAATCCCCTCTTTTATGCTTTTCTGGAATAATCCTTGGAAAATATAGAATCACCAAAACTCATGGAAATTGTCAGTTAAAACCCGAGACTAGTGTGTATTTCTGTGTCCTTTCATGTCTAAAGTTCTAATAAATATTGACGTTATCGACCGTCAACAGCAGCCTTAGACCTTCATGTATCATATCAATCAATTATCTAGACTTAGCTCAAACATATGCCTCCACAAATTTTAGGTTCGAGAGTAAATTCTTATATCAAAGCAGTCATGTTCAAAACTCGGAAGAATTCATGGTTGAAAACTAGGCACTTGAAAGGAATTATGGTAGAGCAACTATTCATCATCTTCAAGACAAAATTTTAATGTTCTCCGGTTTTTATTTGGCTCTTACTAACTAGACACACTCTATGATCACACCTTAATATATAGATAAGTATTTTATTTTTTATTTTAATTTGTTATTCATCTTTTTATTTCTATTGGACTCACAAGACTCTAAAGACATGGACCTTCATGTGCCCATATATTTTTGGTATTTTATGACTATATAAAATAGACTCGATAATCGCCTAGGTATAGTTACCTGATAACTAGGGGATGCTCCTCCCCCAAGCTAAATATTTGTAATACTTGGTGTTGATAATCTTTAGAGTGAACTAACCAGCAGCTAGCCCCCGGTGGGTGCCACTGATAGACTCTCTTTTATCATAATGTTGTTCCTGCATAGTTATACTCTAACAAGAAAACCAAAACTCGAGACTCGAATTTAATAAGAGGTTAGTGATCACCAATAAGTAATTGATTATTCTTATGAGTTGATTTTAAATTGATAAGTTCTAGCAGGATTCTCTTTTTAGAATTTTCTAGTTTAATTATGTAAAAATAAAATATGTGTGCATGATATATAGTTGTTTTATTATATTATATTTTATTTATTTATTATATGCCACCATAGAGAATATTTATTCTCGTGGAGCTTAGGCTTTTCATAATGCAAGAAAGTAAATACATGAGCTATTATTTTTTTTATGCCACCACAAGAAATATTCCTACAGGGGTTACCATAAGTTTATTCAGTGGGGCTTTTAATATTCTATAATATAGTAAATGAAGCAAAGAAATATTATTATTTATTTATTTGATATTATTATTATTATTATTATTATTATTATTATTTTTTTAATATGCATAAAGATGGATATGCTATAGAAAAATTATTAAAGTAGATAGGAATACAAATTAACTAGATAACTACCATATTACCTTGTGGCAAGGGTACGGAATTTTAAGTTTACCGATAAAACTTCTTCTTTCACTCTTGTGTATCTCTCCATCTTGAGAGATGTAGGTCTTGATGGTTGCATACCTCTAGTAATGGTGATATCACTTTTGTTCTTTGATTTGGCCCATAGGTTAAAGTAGAGCTTTAATAGTAGCCGGCAAAGATCTTGCTCAATGTGCATGTTCATAGAACTTTTACTTGCGAATTAATAAACTTTGCTCGATGTGTTGTCCCGTTTGCAAAACCAAGGTAGAGATCAAGTGTATAGGCTCTGCTGGTGGAAAAACACTAACAGAACCAAATTTATTCCTTTATTTATTTTTCTCTATCCTTAGGCACATTGAACAAGATAAAGTTGGTGTTACATAATTTGTTTATTTATGACATGAGTGGTAAGATCAAAAGATTAAACATTTAATGTTGCATTTAAATTCACATGACAAAAAAAGAACAAAATTACTTAACCAATAGAAGGATTGTCTATCTCTATATAAATTTTCACATAAGTATGACTATCGTCTTTCCAAGGTTAAATATAATATTTGAGCTTGTTTAGTTAAGACTAAGATTAAGAGAACAGTGCCATGAACAATTTTAAAAAATAAAGCATGTTGAGTTAATTAGGTTAATCAATTTAAGTTGTAACTCTAACATGTTTGTGTATTTATGTGCACCAAGATCAAGAGAAGAGCAAAGACCACTTACCTTAGAATATTATCTTCACTATTAGAGTGTGATGTCACTAAGTTATGAAGGGTAAATGACTGGTGGTCCTTTCTCTTGCATCTTGAGTTGTTCATGGATATCTTGTATCCTCTGTTGCACTTATTCTTTTGCCATCTTTTGCTTTTTTGATCTTTTGACTCTTTTCACTCCAGTTATTATTATGCCCGCAAATGCATTAGTGGACAATACATACCTGAAGGAGTATACAAATTTTAAACATAGGTTGCTTATCTAGTATTTCATTTTGTTCTGTCTATGCTAATAAAAAGATAGTATTGATATTATTTTAGCATAGATCATGTTTTATACAGACATGGCTTGAGGCAAAGTAACTTGCAGTAGAAGATAAAGTGAATGAATCATTAATACTCATAATTCTATCATTTATGATTAATGAGCTATGTCTTCTTTTTCAAGCATGTGCCCTGTCTCATCTCTAATTCGAATTTATCTTATGACTTACCTAAATTAATTTTAAAAGTTTTCTGCAGGGGTTAGCCCAATAAAAATATCCAATGTCTACTACAATAATTTCTAGTTTAATAACCAAGCTAAACTCCATGTCTAATTTAGTTAAGGAAGGCTATTTAACCTAAGCACCACACTTAATTCAAAAAAAAGCCTTTGGAAGTATGTGCAAAGTACTTCCAAACCAAATCTTACTATAGCAAACAAAGATAACATAAAAACACTTATAGAGATTTATTTATTTAGAGATGAAAAAGTAAATAATTGAACATGAATTAAAAAGTAGATACAACCAATATTAGCAACATAGGATTTTCTAAATAAGTACATTCCCCAAGCTTGAATTTTGCAAGACAGATTTAAATTTGGATGGATATAATTAATGTTGTATGATAATTTGTTGGACATATCATTTGCTGCCATTAGTCATTTTCTCACTTCAAACCTGAAATGGTTAGTGACAAAAAACATCCAAAGGAACATTTTCATGAATTCACAAGGGTATTATAGCTATGCTATTTTTTTAAGAGTGGTTATTTTAGGACACAAGGTTATTCTTGGAAAACCTTCTAATTATTGTATGTTGAGTTTGTGCGGCGGTTTTCTTTAGAACACTAGCCTTTGTGCGCCTATATCAAGATTACAACGAGATCTATAATATTTATGATAAACATATGCATCTACAACCACCCTTTTAATGATTTTATGAACAGGTATAAAGAGGGGGTTAAAGATCTCGTGTGTGGTAATATTAGAGACCAAAAGATTCGAGAAGATTTCTCATATGACCATGGATTCGATGAAGTGTTTATGAGATAATTCCCATGCTCATCGATATGATTTCCCTTTTCAAACTCCAAGGGTGTTTCTTTATGAATGTCTATAGGCAACAAGTTTGCCTCTATTATTTCATGCCTATGACATTTATTGGATGTTTTATTTTCTAGAATTTCCCATAAATTGATATCCCTAAGGTTGGTCTCTAAAGCTTTCTCTAAACTTGGATGAGTTCTGTTTATTAAAGAAATTGATTTAAGCTCACCATTTGAATTTAAACCAAGTTTAGATGCTAGTGCTAAAGCTTTGTTCTCTTCTATCCATTCTTTTACAATACCATATGTATTTCTAGTATATTCTATGCATTCCTGCCATTGTCGTTACTCTTTTTGGGCATTCCTATGACTTTTATTCTTGAGATGTCTTGATAGATTTCTAGGGTCATTATAAAGTTTAGTAGAAAGGGCATAAAAAGATTTATTGGGGTCAAAGATGGGTTTAGAGATGGGTTCAGAGACATTTATTGTGGGTATAGAAGAGGAGAAGATAGAATTTACTCGTAAGCGGCTTGGCTCTCCTTCTATGACATCACTCGACATGTCATCCTTGAACTCTCTCCAGTGCCTTTTATGAGGGAAAGGAAGCTGGCGACACTTTTTCTAAGATGCTCTTCTGAGAAGATCCGATGTGTATTGATTTACGAGCATCTTAGCTAATTGGAAGTCTAAATCATTAAAGTGGAATTTTAAACGTTTAGGATTGATAGTTAAATCTTGGGAATGGGATGATTGTGTTTTAGCTTTCAAGACTTCCGTTTCTAGTTCGGGTGATAAGTTCTTCTCTTCCTCGGAGAGCTCGAGAATAGGTTTGAACAACCTTTTCTAATATAGACTTTGCTTCAGTTATAGGTAAGTGAAGAAAAGCTCCTCCAGAAGCTAAATCAAGGGATTCCTTAGATTTTTTGGTAAGACCTAAATAAAAATGTTGAATAAGTACAGGGTCTGGAAAACCAAGGTCAGGGCCAAATGTAACAAGTTCATTAAAACGATCCCATGATGTACTAAGAGATTCTTGTTTTAGTTGCCTAAGAGTTAGAACCTCTTTTTTAAGGTTAACTACTCTATGGATGGGAAAGAAATATAAACAAAATTTAGAGTACAATATTTCTCAAACACCTTGCATACTCCCTACGGCTCGATTATACCAACGTTTAGCTCTTCCAGTCAAGGAGAATAGAAAAAGCTTCCATCTAATAGTCTTATCGGACATACCAGCAATACGCAAGCATGCACAGGTCTGCTCGAATTCTCGTAAGTGTGAGTATGAGTTTTCGTTACCTTCTACCGTCCTGAATCATATAATTAAACATGGGCGCAGCTCATAGCCAGGTGTTATGATAGGTTCATTAGATTTTGGTGGCCCGAAGCTTTCACGCATGCCATAAAGATAGATAGGAATAGAATTAAAAGCATCCATAAGGATGAACACAAAAATAATGAAGAGAATGGGATAAAATAAGAAAAGATAAAAGTATAATACAAGACTAAGCTAAACTAAGTCAAAATCAGCAAACCATTCTCCGGCAACAGCGTCAAAAATGCTTGTTGGTATAAATTAACCCCACTCCTTTAAATAAGATTTAAGTAAGATTATCCGCAAGCGCACAGATATCATACCAGTGTCACATTTTATCCGGAGGTTTTAAATATCGTATCCACAGGGAACAGTCGTGATGATGATAAAGTCTATAGACTTAACCCTACAAGTAGGCTAGATAATATCAAGAAAGAGGAAATAGCTATTGAACTCTAGTTCTGACAACCGGTAAGCTTTGTATAATATTGTTCTAACTGGACAAGTATCCCGAATAAGAGAAGAAACAGAGTAATCTCCTACCAAGAACCTATAAGCCTATCAGTCCTATTAACGGGAAGTGGACTACAGAGGAACCAACGCAGCTGTCATCTACGCGGACTACCACTATCCGGCCAATCAGGGGACATCCACAACTAAACCTAACCTAGGCACCACGCCTACACTATGAAATACTACTTCAACCAAGTAATGACCAAGATCAAAGCACTCAATATGAGTGTAAACTTAAGAACAAATAAGAACAACTGCTTACTTGAATCGGAATGACGAATACAAAAGTACCTCAAAACGTAGCTCTGGGCGAGGGAGCTGAATCCAGAAGAATAAGCCACGAAGAAGCACCGATAGGCCGGAACTCCTCCAGAACTCTACTCCTCTACTCTATCTCTCTTACTAATCTAAACAAGACTAGATCTAGAAGAACTAGTCTCTCCTAATTGCTACAACTAGATAAACTAGAACTAGATCAACTAGAGGGACCCTAACCCTAATTATGTAGAGAATATGAAGCACCGGGATGTAGAATGCCTCTTGAAGGGGCCTTGGGGCGTCATTATATAGGCCAAGGTGGAGTAGGGGGCAAGGAACCGCCACGTCATCGATCCGCGTCTTTATGTTGTGTGCACCATCGGATCAAACCGACCTTAAATCAACGTAGCAATGCTTTGCTTGACTTCCAAGGAAGCGTGGGAGGAAGACTCGGAAGGGGCCGCCGCTTGACCTAGGGCGCCGGCCGGCGCTGGGGGGCCGGCCGCCCCACCAGTGACCCCGGGTCCCGCCGCCGGTGTCTTCTAAACGTTTTTTGAGCCTGATGACGATGTTTGCCGATGTGGATAAATTTCGTGATAATTATGTACTCTAATCTCTTTTTATACTTTTACTCGAACAATCCCTAGCCTAGACTAGTATGTACTCATGTGCCTTTTTATGTCTAAAGTTCTAATAAAAAGTTGACGTTATCCACCGTCAACACCAGTCTTCCAATAAAATTCCATCAATCAAAGAAGAAAATTACAAGTATCCTACCTTCTTTTCAGAATTAGATGAGAGCAAAGAGAGCTCGACCTATCCTGACTTCTAGATTACAGAACTCGGATGAGGGCCTACGGTCTGAAAGATCCTAGCTTCTTTTCAGAACTAGATGAGAGCAAAGATAGCTCGACCTATCCCGACTTCTAGATTACGTAAACTTCGGATGAGGGCCTACGGTCCGAAAGATCCTACCTTCTTTTCAGAACTAGATGAGAGCAAAGATAGCTCGACCTACCCCGACTTCTAGATTACAGAACTCGGATGAGGGCCTACGGTCCGAAAGATCCTAGCTTCTTTCCAGAACTAGATGAGAGCAAAGATAGCTCGACCTATCCTGACATCTAGAATACAGAACTCGGATAATGGCCTACGGTTCGAAAGATCCTAACTTCTTTTCAGAACTAGATGAGAGCAAAGATAGCTCGACCTATCCCAACTTCTATATCACAGAACTCGGATGGGGACCTACGGTCCGAAATATCCTAGCGTCCTTTCAGACCAAGATAAGAGCCAACAGAGAGCTCGATCTAGCCCGACTTCTATAGTATAAGAACTCGGATGAGGACTCGCGAACGCAAAAAGCATCCACAAGACCAAAAACAAATCATTAATCGACAAGAACAAAAGAAGGCATTCAAACTCACAATCAAAGGCAAAGTAGAGAAATCTTTATACAAGAAGCGTCAAAGGCGTCAAGCATTCTTACATTAAAAAATTCACTGTTGGTCACTGCTACCATCAACAAACACGTAATCAATCTCTACAAGTTCTACAAATTGCCTAGCTAAATCTAAGACAAATGACCTCGGATTGTGAGAGAGCACCTTTCCGGCCAGAGTATATCTGCGCCATCCAAGATCCTATCAAGGGGCAAATCCAGGTCAATCAACCGAATACGCCCCAAGACATCTTGGACGCCGACTACGATAGCATCCTTAGCAAAGCCAACAACCCGGCTAGTCAGCTGAGGGAGAAACTGAACCCAAGTCAGGCCAGCATCTTTAGGCTTCCTCATCATGTCGGCCAGCTTCCAGACAGAGTTCTAGAGAGCCGACCACTTCTCCTCTGAAGCCTTCAGACGAGTTGTCAAATCTTCAACTGACGCCTTGGCCTGCAAAAGATCTCGATCAGCACCATGCCTAATCAACGAGCTCGGCAAGAATTTCTTGAAGATCTTCCTTTACCTTCTCCGAAGTTATTACGGAAAGTCTTCACTTCAAGCTTCAAAGCATCTGTCTCCTCGAGTACTTCTTCTTCAAAGCTTCGAAAACAAGCAAAAAAAAGTCAACAAAAGAAATAACATCAACAAAAGGCAAGCACAAAAATAGCACAAATAGAACCTTGAAATCATTATTAAGAATCCTCGGCTTTCGAGAGGTATTTTCTCGAGACTCAACAAAGGCAGCCGACTTCTGCTACTCAGCCTCAGCAACTTGGGCTCTCAAAATGGCCTCTGACGACTGGCACCCCCGGCGCTCTGCATCAAGCTCCGACTTCAAAGAAGCCAGCTCTTCCAACAACTTCTTTTGTGACTCAGTCGAGCCAAAGAAGAGGTCAAAATTACTGACATAATCCTGCAACAAAAGAAGTAAAAAAAGGAAAAGTCTAGAAACAACAGATAAATATCAAACAACAAAACTCACCTGGAATCGCTGAGCAAAAGACTGAACTGAAGCCTGAATAGAGTTCCATTCAGACTCAAGTCCTCGCAAGCGAGAACTCGGATCAAACTCCACCACAAGTTCCTGCACCAACTTCATATCACGAATTATATCCTAAGGAGCAAGAGGAGGAGATGAAGGGGAAGAACATCCAACCCGAGGACGAGAAGAAGACAGGGGCTGAGCAAGAGGCAAGTGCTCTTCCCCCGAAGCGGTAGTCGCGACAACTTCCGCAACGGGAAGAGAAGAAGTCCCAGCCACAGAAGAGGATGGCACCACGTCTGAAGCGAACCGGGATTTCAAAACTTGAAATTCCGACTCTTTTGCCCCTCTGTGATAGTCCCAGGATATCTCGGCTATCACGGGCATCCATTTTTCAACTGATTACAAAGTTATACAACACATAGTACAAAAATAAGCCTAATACATAAACTAATTACAAGCCCACTGGGCTAAAACAAATAAAACACCGATAATCTACTCGTAGCAGCGAAGCTTGATGATCTTTCAATCCACAGGCATCCTTGAGAGTAGACCGTAAACCAACTACTAATCTCAACACCATTGCAAACAAAGAAATCTGCACACCACCAGATATGTGCAGGCCATGATTAGCACCGAATGAGCTTTGGTGGAAATAGAAAATAAAAGGATCTGGTGATCCTAATGTTTAGCTGTTGTTTGCATCCTAGCGCATGCAAAAAGGTATCAATAGTATAACATAAATCTTCTATAATTCCCAACCAAAATCTCACACTCACATACCATCATCATCAACATGTCTCATCACTAATCTCATCTCATCTCATATCTCACCACTCATCATCCCTCACAACACCCTCAATCTCTCCGTCTAAGCAACGAGGCGGCCTCCCCGCCCCCCTCGTCTCAACGGCCTCAAGTCGGACCTATCTTCGGGGGAGAGAAAGCAAAGCACAAGAGAAGCTAGTGAGCTGAACCCCGCACACACGTAAGTGATCATAACCGAGACCGCGGCTATACGTATAGATTTTAACCTCTGCAGAGTACACTTTGTTACTCCACATGAACACCACCAATGAGTCACCATCAACGGTGAACACCACCACCACAAACTAGGCCGACGAACACCGCACCTATCCACCAGCCAGAGTGAAGATATATAGACGCCATTACATAAGCCGGGGTCGTGTCATCGAGGTTATGCGGCAACCTCCACCCTCCTAACACTAATTGCACAGGGCCACGCATCCAAGTGCCTACTATCTCCCCCCAGAGACCGGTGGTCGCTGCACTACTTTGGGCAACGGGCCATACCCACCTAGGCATGTGGTGTGTACGAAAAAGAACCCGTGATTTATGGTTGCAACCTACTCGGTCCTTAAGTTGGCTAGAGCGAGCACCTTCCACCAAACCATGTGCCTCACTGCACTAGACTCACCCCTCGGAGGTGATCTATCCACAAACTCCTCATCCCCAATGTCCCTCATGGACCGTCGTCCAGGACTCTGTGTTTCCGCCACAGGAACTACCCTTGGTGCACTCCGTACACCATAGCAACCTCTCACTCTAGCTAGTATCTCCAAAGAAACAGGTCAAGGGCAAAGAATATCTCCAGAACTCCTCATATCACCATCACCCACTCGGGATTCACCGCTCCCGTCGCGTACCCAACCATCAAATACCTCATGGGGTGCCTCACGGCCATACCCCAACCACCATCCACATATCACCAAACCATCACACATCACATATCAAAGGTATGTATGTAATTATGATGGAGTAAATGCAAGCAAGCGCACAAGTATAAATATAAGTGGCGAGCGCGAAGCTAGGTAATCGTGGTGAAGTGGTTTCAATCAAGGCAATCAAGGCTCGTGGCAATAGCATGCAACTCCTATTCTAGCAAAAGAATAAGTATAAAGCGCTAGCCATTCTATTTTGCAATGCCTAATAGGATTCTCTAAGTAAAGGTGCTGCCATGACACCTGCGATGTCGAGGTAGTAGTGGTACGCGTCTCTGGAAGTCGAGATCGTCCCACCATCGGGGTCCATCTCCTCCGAATGCGTCGCCGAGTCCATGCGATCACCGAATCGTCACTACGCAAAAATAAAAAGCCGAGAACGACGAGCAAATAAGAAGCAATAAAAACTGCATTAAAAACATACTCAAATAAGCAAACCAATTGCACTAGGAGGTAGAGGAATATTTTTTTGAAAAATTATGAAACTATTTTCATAATTTTTTTTTGGAGGTAGGATAAATTTTGGTGAATTTTGGAAAATGGCAAGGATTTCTGAAATTGGATGAAAGAAAAGGGACGGGATTTAGCTGGGCTGATTTGCTTGCTTTGCTGCGGGTCCATCGGCAAGTGGAGGAGGAGGGAAGTCGATCCGGGCCATCCCCGCCGATTCCGACCCAAGCGCTGGTTTTGTGAAAGAGAGAACAGGCTCGGCTCTTTCGCGCCCCTAAGTGCTCGGCGAAATGCCCAAAGGCTTGCCGAGGTGCTCGGTTCGCGGAAGTTCGGTTGTCGACCGGGAAACTGGTCAAGGCCAGAATGCGCTTGCAGCCGCAGCTCGAGCTCGCTCTAAGGTTTCTGTCTTGGGTCAGGGTTGGGCCGGTGGTGAAGACAAGGCCATCAAGGGCGGTGAGCTGCGCGGGGCGGTGCCGCGTCGCGCCCCGCGTGGCTGTGGACGTGGTGAGTGCAGGCGGGTGGTGTTCATGCACTTGGTGACCATCGCTGGCGTGCCGGGCGAGACGGCCGCCGAGCCCCCCGTGGCCGCAGAGGCCACGGTCCGTAAGAGTCCGCAAAGATGTGCTCGCTCGTGGTGGGGTGCTGTGCGCAGGGTGATCTGATGTCACGGTGACTATGCCGTGTGCGTGCGGTCATGTGCTGTGCGGCGATCAAGGCGTATAGGTGCCAAGCCGTGCTTGTGTGGTTGCCCATGGCTGGGTGAGGCTAGGTGTGTTTCCCGACTTGTGCAAGGTGCGGCATCTTGTCCGCAACTATGTCGTTGCGGTGGCAAGGCAAGGCAGTGCCTAAGCCCCGCGCCGCGTGTGCGTGCGCTTGCGTGTGCGTTTGTGTGCCGTAGTTCCTAAAGGGGCTAGCTTTTTAGGATGGAACCGGCGTGTCCGTCATCGGGTGCATGGTTGGCAAGACCAGCAATTCCCCAAAGCCTCAGCTTTGGGGTGGGTATCGTGCTCGGGCGGCAGCTGCAAGGCCACGATGGCCGCTAAGTCGCTAGCCGTCGCCGTGCCGCACGAGCTGGTGGTGCGCTGGGTGGCGGCCGTGCCAAGGGTGCCGCAAAGATGCCGAACGGCAAGCGGCCACGGAAGGCCCCGCCTTGGCCTCCACGAATAGTGAGGGCAAGGCCGTGGGGTGGACCAAAGGTCAAGTGTGGGTATCCGCGGCGCTAGTGTGGATGCTCGCCGTTGCTTCGGCCGTGGGCGGCCATCGGCGTGGCGCCGCGACGGTGGTGTCGTGCCGGTAGGGCGTCCGAGAGGCGTGGGCGAGCGTGCTCGTGGCGTGGCCGTGCAGGTGTGAGATGCGGCACGCCGAAAGCACGTGTGTGTGTGCACCGGTGTGGTGCGGTGTGGCCACGGTAGCCGCGAGTGGCACGGCGACGCATGCTTTGGCGAGCCGCTAAGGCGTCATGTTGCTTTTTGCCCTGAATAGCAGCCGAGCGGCAAGCAGCAAGCGAAAAGGCTTCGCCTTGGTCAAAGTGAAGCTAGCAGGTGAGGGCAGGGCCATGGTGTGGGCACGTGTGGGTGTCCGGGTTGCGTGCGTGTGGGTGTTCCCGTGTCGCAAACTCGCAGCTCGCGGCAGAGTGGTGCGGCACGACGGCCGGCAAACAAGGACGGCACACAAGGTGGGGCTTTGGGGGATTTTGTGCTCACCGAGGGGTCTGAGCCGGGCGTTCGCGTGGTGCAGGTCGGGGCCGGTGTAGGCAGAGCGCGTGCGCCGAAGTGGCGTATCGTGGCTTGTGATCCCGACGCCGAGCTCGGGCCTACAAACATCAACCCGACCAAGGCAAGGAACGGCGAGCGGCGCCTACCGGTGAGGGGCTCCAACCGACGTGAAGGCAAAGTGATGACAAAGGAAAAGGTTGGGCTTTGATTGGAACTCACTCAAGGTTAGAGGGCGCACGGTTGTGTCCACGTCGTGATCAAGGGGCGAAGCACGCCGCTCACCGGGTGTGCGGCGTCATCGCAAGGGCCGATCGGGCGGCGTTGTGAATCAACACGACGGCTCCCCGACGTGAACTGCATAAGGGCATGAGGGCCGATTAGGCATGGAACGGCGGTCTCTCAAAAAAAAGGAGCTGGGCGCCGGGGGCTCACCGGGCGGGCCGTTGATGCTAGTGTGTGAAGACGGCGGCTTGGCACCCGAGCGGCTATGCTGTTGAGGCATGGCTTCCCAAAGGTGTGCAGGGTGGCACGCCATCACGACCAAACCGCGAATCATCGGATGTGGCTCGAGAATCGATCAGCAGAATCAAATACGGAGGAGGAAAAGGTGGAGCTTTGGCACGTAAGGCGCCACCGATGGTTCGCCAGCGCTGCCGTCGGCGGACCGTGGTGACGGCGAGCTGGAACGTGGGCGGAGCGAGGGGGTCCGCCTTGCCGCGGCAGCAAAGGCGGCGGCGGTGAGGCCACGACGCCAAGGCGGCGATGTGCGACCGGCCCGCCAGCGAAGCTGCCGCGGCCACGCCTCGTTAGCGGCGCTGAAGGAAAAGCAGGGGAGCAAGGGAGAGAGGGGAGAGGTCTGTGGGCGGCGGCGGGGAGAGATGGCGAGGAAGAGGGCCACGCTTGGCTTTTATAGCTGAGCCGCTAGGGTTCAGCGAGGGTCAGAGAAAGACGGGGGCGGCGATCTCCTGTCCGCGCCACAGGACACGCTGCTCCCATCCGTGGTTCGGGGCAGGTGGATGTGCTCGGCGCCGGCGTATGGACGGAAAGCAAAAAGTTCAGACGGAGAGGGAGAAGGAGACGGAGAGGTCGGGACGGAAGGCAACGGGCGTCCTGGCTCCTCACCGATGTGTGGCCCAAAGACGGTGTTGCTGGATGGGGGCTGGGGGCTGCGGCTTCTCATCTTGTTTATGGCGCATGTGGCCCCTGCCGATGGCCCCATCGTGCGTCTAGCGCACGCGAACGGCGTCCGATGGGGAGCGGCGGCAGCTCGCGCACTGCGTCTTTGCGCACGTGAGCGTAGAAGAGGGCAGCCGGGCTACTACTGGGACGTGTTGTGCCGGGCCTGGGCCACGGAAAGGCAGCGTGCTGCTACTGCTCGGCAGCGACTTGGTTTGCTTGTGTCTTGCATGCCTCGGCAAAGAAAGAACGGCACGGGGGCATGCACTTGCTAACTAATTACGTGTCTCACGTAACTAAGCAAAAGAGCATGCAGCTTGGTGTCTTCCGCTGCTTGCACCTCGTACATGCCCAATGCACAAGATGTCTAGCATTGGGTTTAGGAAGGAGGGCAGGTTAGGTTGGTGACAAGATTGAGTTTAGCTTTTAGGAAGAAAGGGTACCTCCGAGCACAAGCAAAAGAAAAATCCAAATCACAAATTTGCATCTATATTACATGCGGTGCAATGTGGCTTATTTAGGAGCTTTTTCATCCGATGCTAATTATATTTTATTTAATTTTTATAAATTGCGGTTTGGAGGGATAGGAGAAGAGAACATTTCGCAAAAGCATTGGTCGGATACTACATGCAGCACACATTCGCACAAAAATTTTAGAAAGTCGATTTTTATTACATGGGAATTTGCGGAATGTTACAGTCCTCCCCCCTTACAGGAATCTCGTCCTCGAGATTAAGGTGATACTCGGTCGGTGAAGAGGTGGGGGTGTCGCTTCGAAGCTCTTCTTCCTTCTCCCAAGTTGCTCTCGCTCGGTGTGGTTGCTCCATAGAACTTTGCGTAAGGGGATGGTTGTTCTTCTGGTTTCTTTGATGGCTCGATCTAGAATCTTCACGGGGTGCTCCAGGTACTCAAGAGTGTCTTGTGGATCCGGGGCTTCGTGTGAACTTGTTCTTCGGGCACTCGCAGCAGCATTTCTTCAACTGTGAGACATGGAACACGGGATGTACTCCTGCTAAGTTAGCAGGCAACTCCAACTTGTAGGCAAGCTTCCCAATTTTCTTCAAGATCTTGAAGGGACCTACAAAGCGAGGTGCTAGCTTTCCTTTGACGTGAAACCTCACGGTGCCTCGGAGAGGTGACACCTTGAGATACACGAAAATCCCCAACTTCAAAGGTGAGATCCCGTCTTCTCTTGTCGGATAGCTCTTCTCGTCGAGTCCATTGCAATCTTCGTGTTCTCTCGACTTTGGCAACTTGTTCTTCAAAGATCTTTTATCGTAGCAGGCCCAAAGAATTGTCTTTCTCCAACTTCTGACCACATGAGTGGGGTGTTGCATTTTTTGCCATACAAAGCCTCGAATGGCGACATCTTCAAGCTAGTTTGATAGCCGTTGTTGTAGGAGAACTCAGCGAAAGACAAGCTTTTCTCCCAATCTTTGCCATAAGTCATCACACAAGCTCTGAGCAAGTCTTCTAGGATTTGATTCACTCTTTCAGTCTGCCCGTCAGTCTGAGGGTGGAAAGCTGTGCTATAGTCTAGAGATGTACCCATGACTTGGTGGAAACTCTTCCAGAACTTAGCAAAGGAACCGGGGTCCTCTATCGACACAATACTCTTGGGAGCTCCATGCAAACGCAGAATATTATCAATGTAAAGCTCTGCCAGCTTATCCACAGAGTAGCCGGTCTTAACAGGAATGAAGTGTGCCACTTTGATCAATCGATCCACAATTACCCAAATCGAGTCATGTCCCTTCTGAGAGCGAGGAAGTCCAACGATGAAGTCCATACTGATATCATCCCACTTCCAAACTGGAATATCCAAGGGTTGGAGTAATCCACCGGTCTTTGATGTTCAACTTTCACTCTCGACGGATATCACAATGTGCCACATATGAAGCTATGTCGGCCTTCATTGACTTCCACCGAAATCCGCTTCGAGGTCACAATACATCTTGGTGCATCCAGGGTGGATTGAGTACTTCGAGTTATGTGCCTCTGATAAGATAGTATCTCGAATCTGCTGATCCTGAGGAACACAGATCCGTTGTTTCAGCCATAGCGTGCCTTGTTCATCAACTCTGTAGTCTTGGTAGTGACCCATCTTCATAGCGGCCTTGATCTTTCTGACTTCTAGGCACTTCTTCTGAGCTTGCCGGATCTGATCTTCAAGAGTGTAGGTGACTTGTAGTGTATGAAGGTGGCCACTGTCATAAGCTTCCAATCTCAGCTTCTCTAGTTCTTCATGTAACTCAGGCAATCGCTCTTTGGTAACGAGACTGTTGCGATAGCTCTTTCTGCTCAAGGCATCTGCCACAACATTTGCTTTTCCAGGATGGTAATGAATCTCCAGATCATAGTCCTTGATCAGTTCTAGCCATCTTCATTGCCTCATATTCAACTCACTCTGCGTGAAGAAATACTTGAGACTCTTGTGATCGGTATAGATATCACACTTGTTGCTGATCAAGTAGTGCCTCCAAATCTTGAGGGTATGAACAACTGCAGCTAACTCAAGGTCATGTGTGGGGTAGTTCTTCTCATGATCTCTCAACTGTCGAGAGGCATAAGCAATCACTCTATCATTCTGCATAAGAACACATCCTAACCCTTGCTTGGAAGCATCACAATATGCCACGAAATTCTGATGAATATCGGGTAAGGCAAGGATTGGAGTGGTGGTGAGTCTTCTCTTAAGCTCTTGGAAGCTCTTCTCACGTGCCTCATTCCACACAAATAGAGCATTTTTCTGTAGTAGCTCTGTCATGGGCTTCGCAATCTTGGAGAAGTTCTCAATGAATCGGCGATAATATCCAGCTAATCCAAGAAAACTCCTGATATCAGTGGCATTTTGAGGTTGCTTCCATTCTGAGACTGCCTCAATCTTGGCGGGATCTACTGCAACACCATCTGCTGTCAACACATGCCCAAGGAAGGCAACTTTCTCAAGCCAGAACTCACATTTCTCGAACTTAGCATATAACTGATTTTGCCTTAGCTTCTCAAGTACCACTCTAAGGTGCTGCTCATGCTCTTCTTCGGCCAAGTTTCTCGAATAGATCAGGATGTCATCAATGAAAACCACAACAAACTTGTCTAGTTCTTCCATGAAGACCTTGTTCATCATGTTCATGAAATAGGCGGGTGCATTGGTCAACCCAAAAGAAACAACCATGAACTCATATTGCCCATATCTGGTGAGAAAAGCTGTCTTTGCAACATCTTCTGGTCTAATCTTCATCTGATGGTAGCCAGATCTCAAGTCAATCTTTGAGAAGTACTTTGCTTTCTGCAACTGATCAAGCAAGTCATCGATGCGAGGCAGTGGATACTTATTTTTGATTGTGACAAATGTTCGACTGCGATAATCAACACACATCCGCATTGAACCATCCTTCTTCTTCACAAACAACACAGAGATCCCCGGGTAAAGCACTTGGCCTAATGAAACCCTTTATCGATAGTTCTTGCAATCGCTTCTTGAGCTCTGCCGGTTCATCGGCCGCCATTCTCGTATGGACGCTTGGCTATCTCGGTCCGCCAGGAACTAAGTCAATCACGAACTCAATGTCTCGATCAGGTGGCATTCCCGGCAACTCATTTGGAAAGACATCTGGATACTCACGCACAACCGGCACATCTTGCAATGTCTTCTCTTTCAAAGCATGAAGCTTAGCTCTCACATTGCATCATCTAGATGGTGGTTAGCATCAATCTGCACTCGAAAACCTCCAGGGTGCTCTAAGCTAACAGATCGAGGGGAGCAAAAGATCAAACCCTTGTGCTTTATCAACCAATCCATCCCAAGTATCACATCAATATCACCATCAGATTTCAGGACTGCCAGATCTGCCAGAAATATATATCCTGCTATCAAGAGCTTTACTGATTTACATTCCAGAGTGCAACTGACATCTCCAAGGGGAGAGCATGTGATCATGGCTCGGCTTCTACGTTCAGAAGGGAGGAACTGTCGTTGTAAGAACTTTGAGGAGACATAGGAAAAGGTGGCTCCTGAGTTAAACAAGACTACTGCAAGGGCTCCTTCTACTTCTAGCTCTCCAAGCACGACTTCAGGGGCTTCCATTGCATCCTTCGTGGTGACGTGATTGAGTCTTCCATGATCTCTAGAGGATATGGTTAGCATGCTTTGGGTTGGTTGTGTTTGGTTCTCCAGCAATCCCAGTTGAGCAGATATCTGATGCTGAGGACAAACTCGGCTCTTGTGACCGATCTTGTGACATGTGCAGCAAGCAACAATCACCTTCTTTTGCTTCTTCATGCTCTTCGTGCACTTGGCAGGTTTTTCTAGACTTGGCTCAAGAATAGGCTCAATAGGATACGGATGAGTGATCCCCTGTGGTGGATAGTATAGCTGTCCCTGGGCTTGCTGAGGTAGGGGTCCAGGTAGCTTCCTATCACCAACTCTAAGCCTTTGAGAGCTCGAGTAACCAAGATTTGACTGAGGCATCTTTCTCTTCTCATTGGGGAGTGCTTCTTCATCTAGTGCAATTTGCTTCAGATCTATCTCCACGAGAGCAGCCCTGTTGATCAGCTCCTTCAAAGTCTGGCAAGTGTGAGCGACAAGAATGCTTCGCATGGCTTGGGGAAGACCCTTCATGTAATAGTACTTCCTTCGCTTTTCAGACTCAGTGTACTCAGGCACATATCTCATCAACTGAATGAACTTGGAGGTGTACTCTCGAACAGACATGGTACCCATTTGCAAACTCCTAAATTCTTCTGCCTTTGCTTCCATTGTTCCTTCCATGAGATGATACTCTCGAAATGCTTGTGCAAACTCCATCCAATCAATGTTGGCAGGGTCAGGGTGTATAGCACAAAAGCAATCCCACCACGAGTAGGCGAGGCCTCTAAGCTGTAAGGTGGCAATGTTCACACCTTCCTTGTCAGTGGATTTCACTAGTTCTAGCCTTCTTTTGATGCCATGTAACCAGTCATCTGCCTCAATTGGGTTGTCAGCATGGTCAAAGATAGGAGGTTGTAGCTTGAAGAACTCCTTGAGCTTCTTACTGAGAGGTGTTCGAGATGGCTCAGGTGCAACTGCATCAACAAGTTTTTGCAACACATGGGTCTGACGAGCAATGACTGTTGTCAAGCTGAGTGCTTCTGTTCCCTTAGGTCCTAGATTCTGGTCAGGCTCTAGGTGTTCAGAGGTCATGCTAGGGTCAACGTCCATCGGACTCTGCTGACTCAGACTCAAGTTGGAGTTGTGACTGCTTGGTCGACTGACTCGAGGCTTTCGGTTCTGTAACCGTGATGTCCTCCTGAGGATTGACTCCTAAATACAAGGGGGAAGGAAGGGTTAAGGTTGGCTCAAGGTTATAAAAACAGTTTTCTTCTATGATTACACACAAGCATAAAAAGCACAGAGCAACATAAGAATCAATCACTCAAGCATCATCACAAACCTATTGACTCAACTAGCTAGTCGAAAGGTATGGTGGGGAGGTTCTCTAAACATCGGCTTCTTCAATCGGGATAGTCAGCTTTCAGATGCAAGGTAAGATAGGGAGACAAGTGTTTTCGCAAATAGTTTTTAAAGAAAATAGACTTGTTGGCTTCTACACTAACGTCCAGTCCTAGGTTTGTGACCTACTGTCAAGTATGGCTTTGATACCAGCTGAAGCGAACCGGGATTTCAAAACTTGAAATTCCGACTCTTTTGCCCCTCTGTGATAGTCCCAGGATATCTCGGCTATCACGGGCATCCACTTTTCAACTGATTACAAAGTTATACAACACATAGTACAAAAATAAGCCTAATACATAAACTAATTACAAGCCCACTGGGCTAAAACAAATAAAACACCGATAATCTACTCGTAGCGTGAAAGCTTGATGATCTTTCAATCCACAGGCATCCTTGAGAGTAGACCGCAAAACCAACTACTAATCTC
Source organism: Chrysopogon serrulatus (assembly GCA_015844335.1). Classification (NCBI taxonomy): domain Eukaryota; kingdom Viridiplantae; phylum Streptophyta; class Magnoliopsida; order Poales; family Poaceae; genus Chrysopogon; species Chrysopogon serrulatus. The sequence continues at coordinate 13,004 of JADLZL010003553.1, read as the reverse complement.
AACACCATTGCAAGCAAAGAAATCTGCACACCACCAGATATGTGCAGGCCATGATCAGCACCGAATGAGCTTTGGTGGAAATAGAAAATAAAAGGATCTGGTGATCCTAATGTTTAGCTGTTGTTTGCATCCTAGCGCATGCAAAAAGGTATCAATAGTATAACATAAATCTTCTATAATTCCCAACCAAAATCTCACACTCACATACCATCATCATCAACATGTCTCATCACTAATCTCATCTCATCTCATATCTCACCACTCATCATCCCTCACAACACCCTCAATCTCTCCGTCTAAGCAACGAGGCGGCCTCCGCACGCCCCTCGTCTCAACGGCCTCAAGTCGGACCTATCTTCAGGGGAGAGAAAGCAAAGCACAAGAGAAGCTAGTGAGCTGAACCCTGCACACAGGTAAGTGATCATAACCGAGACCGCGGCTATACGTATAGATTTTAACCTCTGCAGAGAGTACACTGTTACTCCACATGAACACCACCAATGAGTCACCATCAACGGTGAACACCACCACCACAAACTAGGCCGACGAACACCAGACCTATCCACCAGCCGGAGTGAAGATATATAGACGCCACTACATAAGCTGGGGTCGTGTCATCGAGGTTATGCGAAGTAACCTCCACCCTCCTGACACTAATTGCACAGGGCCACAGACCGTGTGCCTACTATCTCCCACAGAGACTGGTGGTCGCCTGCACTACTTTGGGCAACGGGCCATACCCACCTAGGCATGTGGTGTGTACGAAAAGAACCCGTGATTTATGGTTGCAACCTACTCAGTCCTTAAGTTGGCTAGAGCGAGCACCTTCCACCAAACCATGTGCCTCACTGCACTAGACTCACCCCTCAGAGGTGATCTATCCACAAACTCCTCATCCCCAATGTCCCTCATGGACCGTCGTCCAGGACTCTGTGTTCCTGCCACAGGAACTACCCTTGGTGCACTCCGTACACCATAGCAACCTCTCACTCTAGCTAGTATCTCCAAAGAAACAGGTCAAGGGCAAAGAATATCTCCAGAACTCCTCATATCACCATCACCCACTCGGGATTCACCGCTCCCGTCGCGTACCCAACCATCAAATACCTCATGGGGGTGCCTCACGGCCATACCCCAACCACCATCCACATATCACCAAACCATCACACATCACATATCAAAGGTATGTATGTAATTATGATGGAGTAAATGCAAGCAAGCAGACAAGTATAAATATAAGTGGCGAGCGCGAAGCTAGGTAATCAGGGTGAAGTGGTTTCAATCAAGGCAATCAAGGCTCAGGCAATAGCATGCAACTCCTATTCTAGCAAAAGAATAAGTATAAAGCGCTAGCCATTCTATTTTGCAATGCCTAATAGGATTCTCTAAGTAAAGGTGCTGCCATGACACCTGCGATGTCGAGGTAGTAGTGGTACGCGTCTCTGGAAGTCGAGATCGTCCACCATCAGGGTCCATCTCCTCCGAATGCGTCGTCGAGTCCATGCGATCACTGAATCGTCACTACGCAAAATAAAAGCTGAGAACGACGAGCAAATAAGAAGCAATAAAAACTGCATTAAAAACATACTCAAATAAGCAAACCAATTGCACTAGGAGGTAGAGGAATATTTTTGAAAAATTATGAAACTATTTTCATAATTTTTTTTGGAGGTAGGATAAATTTTGGTGAATTTTGGAAAATGGCAAGGATTTCTGAAATTGGATGAAAGAAAAGGGACGGGGATTTAGCTGGGCTGATTTGCTTGCTGCGGGTCCATCGGCAAGTGGAGGAGAGGGAAGTCGATCTGGGCCATCCTGCCAGTTCCGACCCAAGCAGGCTGGTTTGTGAAAGAGAACAGGCTCAGCTCTTCGCGCCCTAAGTGCTCGGCGAAATGCCCAAAGGCTTGCCGAGGTGCTCGGTTCAGAAGTTCGGTTGTCGACCGGGAAACTGGTCAAGGCCGGGAATGCGAGTTGCAGCTGCAGCTCGAGGCTCGTCTAAGGTTTCTGTGCGGGGCTGTGGGGTTGGGCCGGTGGTGAAGACAAGGCCATCTGCGGGCGGCGAAGCTGCGCTTGGCGGTGCCGTGCCGTGCCCCCCAGCGTCTTTGTGACGTGGTGAGTGCAGGCGGGTGGTGTTCATGCACTTGGTGACCATCGGTGGCGTGCCGGCGGCGAGACGGCTGCCAGGCCACTGTGGCCGCAGAGAGGCCACGGTCCAGAAGAGTCCGCAAAAGATGTGCTCGTCGTGGTGGGGTGCTGCGCCGCCGGGGTGATCCGATGTCACGGTGACTATGCCGTGTGCGTGCGATCATGTCTTTGCGACTGCTAGCCGTATAGGTGCCAAGCCGTGCTTGTGTGGTTGCCCATGGCTGGGTGAGGCTAGGTGTGTTTCCCCCCGACTTGTGCAAGGTGCGGTGGCAAGGCAAGGCGGTGCCCAAGCCACCGCCGTGCGTGTGCGTGCGTGTGTGCGTTTGTGTGCCGTAGTTCCTAAAGGGGCTAGCTTTAGGATGGAACTGGGCGTGTCCGTCATCGGTGCATGGTTGGCAAGACCAGCAATTCCCCCAAAGCCTCGGCTTTGGGGTGGGTACCGTGTGCTCGGGCGGCAGCAAGGCCACGATGGCCGCTAAGTCGCGCATCGCCGTGCCGCACGAGCTGGTGGTGCGCTGGGTGGCGGCCGTGCCAAGGGTGCCGCAGCATGCCGCGGCAAGCGGCCACGGAAGGCCCCCCGCCTTGGCCTCCACGAATAGTGAGGGCAAGGCCGTGGGGACCACCCGGTGTCAAGTGTGGGTATCCGCGGGCGCGGTGTGGATGCTCGCCGTTGCTTCGGCCGTGGGCAGCCATCGGCGTGGCGTCCGCGACGGTGGTGTCGTCTTTGGTAGGGGCGTCCCGAGAGGCGGTGGCGAGCATGCTCGTGGATGGCCGTGCAGGTGTGAGATGCGGCACGCCGAGCACGTGTGTGCTGTGCACCGGTGTGGTGCGGTGTGGCCACGGTAGCCGCGAGTGGCACGGCGACGCCATGCTGTGCGAGCCGCTAAGGCGTCATCTTTGTGCCTACAGTGCAGCGGCGTGCGGGAGCGGCAAGCAGCCACGAAAAGGCTTCGCCTTGGTCAAAGTGAAGCTAGCGGTGTGAGGGCGGGGCCATGGTGTGGGCACGTGTGGGTGTCCAAAGTTGCGTGCGTGTGGGTGTTCCCGTGTCGCAAACTCGCAGCTCGCGGCGGAGTGGTGCGGCACGACGGCCGGGCAAACAAGGACGAAGCACACAAGGTGGGGCTTTGGGGATTCCGTGCTCACCGAGGGGGTCCAGGCCGGGCGTTCGCGTGGTGCAGGTCGGGGCCGGTGTAGGCAGAGCGCGTGCGCCGAAGTGGCGTGCGTGGCTTGTGATCCCGACGTCGAGCTCAGCTACAAAGATCAACCCCGACCAAGGCAAGGAACGAAGCGGCGGCGCCTGGCGGTGAGGGGCTCCAAATCGACGTGAAGGCGGTGATGACAAAGGAAAAGGTTGGGCTTTGATTGGAACTCACCGGGGTTAGAGCGCGCAAGGTTGTGTCCACGTCGTGACCGCGGCGAGCACGCCGTTCACCGGGTGTGCAGCGTCATCGCAAGGGCCGATCTCGGCGGCGTTGTGAATCAACACGACGGCTCCCCCGACGTGAACTGCACAAGGGGCATGAGGGCCGATTAGGCATGGAACGGCGGTCTCGTAAAAAAAAAATGGAGCTGGGCGCTGGGGCTCACCGGCGGGCCGTCGATGCTAGTGTGTGAAGACGGGCGGCTTGGCACCCGAGCGGCTATGCTGTTGAGGCATGGCTTCCCAAAGGTGTGCGGGTGGCACGCCATCATGACCAAACCGCGAATCATCGGATGTGGCTCGAGAATCGATCGAAGCGGGAATCGAATACGGAGGAGGAAAAAGGTGGAGCTTTTGGCATTTAAGGCGCCACCGATGGTTCGTCAGCGTCGTCGTCGTGGGCGGACCGTGGTGACGGCGAGCTGGAACGTGGTGGCGCGAGGGAGGGTCCGCCTTGCCGCGGCAGCGCGGGCGGCGGGCGAGGCCACGCGACGCCGGGCGGCGATGCGCGGCCCGGGCCCGCCAGCAGCGCCGCGGCCACGCCTGCGGCGCTATGCTGAAGGAAAAGCGTGGGGAGCAAGGGAGAGAGAGGGAGAGGTCTGTGGGCGGCGGCGGGCGGGAGATGGCGAGGAAGAGGGCCACGCTTGGCTTTTTATAGCCGAGCCGCTTAGGGTTCAGCGAGGGCTGTAGAAAGACGGGCGGCGGCGATCTCCTGTGTGTCCGCGCCACGTGGACACGCGGCTCCCATCCGTGGTTCGGGCAGGTGGATGTGCTCGGCGCCGGCGTGGCGGACGGAAAGCGCCGCGAGTTCGTGACGGAGAGGGGAGAAGGAGACGGAGAGGTCCGACGGAAGGCAACGGCGCCCGGCTCCTCACCATGTGTGCCCAAAGTGACGGTGTTGCCGGATGGGGGGCCGGGGCTGGGCTTCTCATCTTGTTTATTGCGCATGTGGGCCCCCGCCGATGGCCCCATCGTGCGTCTAGCGCACGCGAACGGCGCCCGAGGGGAGCGGCGGCTCTCGCATCTCGCGTCTTTGCCGCGCACGTGAGCGTAGAAGAGGGCAGCCGGGCTACTACCGGGCGTGTTGTCTTTGGGCTCAGGCCACGGAAAGGCAGCGTCTTCGCTACTGCTCGGCAGCTTGGTTTGCTTGTGTCTTGCATGCCTCGGCGGGAAGAACGGCACAGGGGCATGCACTTGCTAACTAATTACGTGTCTCACGTAACTAAGCAAAGAGCATGCAGCTTGGTGTCTTCTTTGCTGCACCTCGTACATGCCCAATGCACAAGATGTCTAGCATTGGGTTTAGGAAGGAGGGCAGGTTAGGTTGGCTGACAAGATTGAGTTTAGCTTTTAGGAAGAAAGGGTACCTCCGAGCATAAGCAAAAGAAAATCCAAATCACAGCTGCATCTATATTACATGCGGTGCACAGCTTTATTTAGGAGCTTTTTCATCCGATGCTAATTATATTTTATTTAATTTTTATAAATTGCGGTTTGGAGGGATAGGAGAAGAGAACATTTCGCAAAAAAGCATTGGTCGGATACTACATGCAGCACACATTCAGACAAAAATTTTAGAAAGTCAGGATTTTTATTACATGGGAATTTGCGGAATGTTACAACGTCTGCCACCACCAGGGCCGACTCTACAGCTGGATGAGGATCAGGCGCAGAAGACACCTGACCCCCAACATCTACACTAGCGGTCTTCTCTGAATCAGAAGCCGGAGTAGAGAAAACCGTAGAAAACGGTCTACAGTGACAAAAATTAAGACAAAGAAAGCAGAAGAAGGAAAAAGAAATCAGACGGAAGAAATCTATACCGGGGAACACGTCGGAGAGCAAGAAGAGGCCGAGAAGGTGGATGCGGCATAACCTCATTCAGACCTGCCAACAACTCGGTCGAAGAAGTAGGGCCCGACAAGGACTCCAAGTCCGGGGAAGAAGTAGAAGTTCCCCGGGGGCTACAGAAAACCAAACCAAAAGTCAAGTAACAGAAGAAAAATCTACGTCAAAATCATGAGAAGCCAGAAAATTAGCACTCACCAACGAAGAAGGGGAGAATCATCAACATCTTCAGTTTCATCCTCATACAAGAGGATGGCATCACCATCTACCAAAAAAGAAGAATCAAGACCAAATGCCAAATAAAAGAAATAAGGCAAAACAAAGCAACTTCTCACCTATCAGAATGTTACCTGAAGGCTGAGGAAAAGAAGAAGTACGAGCTCGCTTCGGCTGCGCAGAAGAAGAATCACCAGCCGCAGACCTCTTCCCAGTAGAGCGAGTAGCTCAAGGAAGGACCACCGGCTGATAAGGAGCATATTGCAGGACGGCTTCTTTTTCAGAAACCCCCAGCAAAACAACTCGGCCTTCCACCACTGCATGGCTAGCGGTCGGAGGAGCTGGAAGAGGAGCAATCTCTCCATTAACAAAGAGAGACGCATCAACATTAAAATCCCTGCCAAAAGGCTACAAAAACACAAAAACAAGTTAGAAACAATTCAAAAACACTCGAAAGCATAAAAGGAAAAAAAAAGGCAACCAACTTACAGCAGGAGGTGGCTTGGCAGCAGAATATTCAAAACCAATCATCGGGACCACCACGACACCTTTCAAAATCTTCTTGAGGCGCAAAAGCACCTCGTCATCAGACAACTTCGGTAGTGGCTACCATCCGAGATGGATCCTCGACACCAGTACTCAAAGCCAAAATGCTCCCTAGCTTTCAAAGGCTGTACTCGACGACGAAGATAACTAGCCACTATAGCAAAGCCCGACAAACTGTTACGCGCTTCAGATATCTAATCCTATCAAAGAGCGGCTGAAGCAAAGAACAAGTCGGCAGCGCTAAGTCGCTCCTTTTCCCCACCGATCATTATAAACAAAGGGACTCGAGTAGGTTTCAAGGGCCGGGCGCCAACACCACCATCTAGATTACCAGCATAAAACCACTCGGAGCGCCAATCCTTCACGGACTCAACAAGATCATACTCAAAAAAGTGGCTCAACTTACGCCCCTGCCGAAATTGAATCCCACATCCACCAAGGGTGTGGAAGGAATCCGAGCGGGGCTGTGGCTTAAGACGAAAAATAAATCGGAAAAGATTCAGATAGGGGGGAATGCCAAGGAAAGTTTCACAGAAGTGGACAAAAATAGACATATGAAGAATCCCATTTGGGGTGAGATCATGAAGAGAGATACAGAAATAGCGGAGAAATCTATGAAGGAAGGAACACGCCGGGAGACAAAGCCCGACACGGATAAAAGAGACAAAAAGAACAATCTCCCCGGGGCGGGGAAAACACGTTGCTCACCGGGCGCGGACCAACCAGCCAACTCCTTGGACTGGATCATCCCCTACTCCTCCAGCTCAACCAGATGCTTCTCCTGGGTAGTCAGAGCCGGGAACGATTTCACCATCGCCTTCATTGCAGCAAACTCAGAATTCAGCTGTTCGTCGACCTCCTCCTCGAGAACAGTCTGGTCACCGCTAGCTTCTTGCTCGCAGTCTTCTTCCTCCCCATACAATGGCCAAGACTACAAGAGCTAAAGCAAAAGCAAGAGGCAAGGACGAGCAACGAGATTAGGGATTTTTCTCTCTAGGGTTTCAAGATGAAGAGGCGGAGCTAAGGAGAAGAACAGTTACCCCAAACCACCAATTTATAAGGAGGAAGAAGGACCTGGCTTAGGGCCCATTCAACAAAGCAACGGTAAAAGGCCAACGGATACATGGCGTAATAACGAAAAGGCCCAGTAAAACCTGTGATAACGGTCTCTATCCCGTCACTGGCCAACGGTAACATTCTGAACCGTTACAAAGGTGACAAAAAACCCAGCACCATTGAAGCCTATGGTACCAAAAACAAGTCGGCTCGGAGGCAGACAACCGGTCTTTTCAAAAACAAGTCGGCTCGGAGACAGACAACCAGTCTTATCAAAAACAAGTCGGCTCGAAGGCAGACAACCAATCTTATCAAATAACAAGTCAGCACGAAGGCAGACAACCAACTGATACAGTTTCAAACAACTTAGATCCAGATAATAATTCATACTCTCATCAAGATACAAGGATACAAGTCTTACAAGACCCATCGAATTCAGAAGAAAACTAAAGCAACAGCTACAAGGAACCTAGTAGAATTTTGCCATAGAAAATAATTACGCAGAACCCCCAGGCCACTAAGGTGATAACCGTTGCCGACCCAGACTACCTTTGAGATAGTCGTGGCCGAGCATATCCAAAGTAGCCTAGATACACCAACACAGTGCATCCAAGATCACCAAAAGTAGCACTGACTTCTCAAGCATCACATCGGGCCTCTTCAGCCACAAGTTGAATCGGACCCCATGTAAACAAGAGGGCCCCAGCTCTACGTTGGGCGGTCACTGATTTGCACCACACAGCAAGAGGACAGTGCGGCTCGGCAACCCTCCCACGCAGAACATATGTCTGGCAGAGTGAAAAAGAAAAACTGAGACTGCAAAATGGCCCAGCACAAGGCACATCTCAAGACTTCTTCTACCTACCAGTACGAGCCTCCAATCACCATGCTACTCCGGGATTAGTCTGCCTCTAATCCCTATCTCAAGAATTCTTCTACCCACTAAAAAGACCATACTGGAAGAAAAGGAAAGAAGCCCGGGGGCTGATCCATCTCACAAACAATCATCCTCACAAGAACAGAAGGCAACAAACTTCAAGGTCCTGAAAGACCAACAAGAAAGAAGACCTATTTATAGGACAAGATCGGCGTATATGGACCAAGTCCACCAAGACAAAAAGACACTGGCAAGACTTAAAAGAGGACAGTAAATAGTGCAGTAAAGGAGCATATCCGGAGAATATCCCCTCACAGTAAAAGCATATAGCCTTTACTGCATCAGCTGCCAACGCCTAGCCATAAAGAGGAAGACATAAAGCTACAGTAAAAGAACAAACCACCAAAAGAGAGTCACGAGCCCTTGTCCAATCCCTGCACAGAAGAACCCAAAAAAGGCTCGGGGGCTACAAATTCAAGTCATTATTCTACTCAAGACCCTCCAGCTCTTTATCCTAAAAAGCAAGAGGCTCGGAGGCTACACTCATTGAGTGCACCTATAGGCGCACGATAACCAAAAGCCATCATCCGACTACTTTTAAGAAAAAGAACTCGAACAAAGGCTCGGGGGCTGCAGGGTATACACCCTCAACTTTTTTCTAAACTTTCCAAGACCCTCCAGCTATTTATAAATAAATAGCAAAAGGCTCGGGGGCTACACTCAATGAGTGCACCTACGGTGCACAACGAAAAAGAGGAAAGGCTTTAAGAAAGACCACTTCAAAGCATCACTCATGAAATAAGTCGTCTCCCGAGTTCTACTTCGAAATGCTCGGGGGCTTGTCGATGCAGGACCAAGACGGTTCCCTAACAACATAACTACCGTTCAGACGGACCCACTAGACAGAGGCCAGAGGACCGATTCCAAGTAGAAGATGTCCTGTCCTAGTTAGACGAATAGAAAGTAACTTCTGTAATAGAAACAGAACTCTCTCTACTAAGTCCGACTAGGATTAGAACCAAAGCTCTGGCTCCTTTCTCTCATAAAAAGGAGCCAGAGCGTCCTCTTTGTAACAAGCGATATACAACACACAATCATACATCAATCCAACGCAAAAGGCCAAGGCCGACTGGAGTAGAGCTTTTACTCGACGATGAGGGCTCGAACCAGGATAAACCGAGTGTCTCTTGCGTAACCGCCGAGTTCTAGTATTCACCGAGATCCGAACCAACTGCTACGGAACCCCCGTGGCGGGCTATCGATGGTTAAACACCGACAACGTGACAAAATGGTATTTTCATATAACACTTCATTCTTTCAGTGCTATTTCACACGGTGGAAAACTTTCGATAGTATTTTCTAGATATCACGATCTTTTGGTTATATCCAGTACATAACAAAAAATATGTATATAAGAAAAATTGGAATAATTTATAAATTGAAACGAACAAATCACATTTATGTCCTATTTTGATTTTGATTACAAGGTTGTGAGGCGGTGGCACCGACATCGCCCAAGTGTGAGTCCTGGCCAGCTATGTCTTATGGAGAGCACGATTTCATGGGCCCTACATGTCAAAGATTAGAAAGAGATGAATGAAGAAAATTAGGGCTTTAGATATAATTATTAAGGTTAAAGGTTGTTTGTTTTTTCAATATAAACCAACAAAGCATGGTATGAAACGGTGTGTTGTAATAAAGAACAAAACATCTATCAAAAAATAAAGAACAAAACATGCGATATTTTTATATCACATCTACTATATTCCTCTCCCTCTCTTCTTCTCCAACTCCAGCAAAGGGGAGTGGGCGGGAGGCGTGGGACAGCATGAAGGCTTCGGGCAGAGTAGGAGGCAGCTGAGCCAGGTCAGGGACAGAGGTGGGAAGGAAGAGGGGAATAAGAAGGTCGCCATGGGCTGTAGGGTTTCGTAGCCCTGGTGGTGGAGCTTCGGCGAGACTGCTGCGCAACGGCGGGCAGTAGGCGGCGTGTCGGTTAGCAAGGCAGGGGTCAGTGGTGCCAAACATGATGGTCAGGAGGCTGCCAAGGACGAGCTAGGCCGGCAAGAGGCTAGGGCGTTAGCCATGACTTGCATCTCAGAGTGACAGAGAGATAAAGGTTGAAGATGATGTATCAACCCTAAGAGCTAGATCAGGCAGTACGTCGGAAAGAAATGTTGTCTTTAGGCATCTGAAATTTAGCACTTCCCTTTCTATTGTAGTACATGCACGATCCAGAGTATATGCAAACTTAAATCTAGTTTCTCCTCTGATAATAACACAATAATCATCCAATGACCAAACTGTCTAAATCCCTCGTTGGGGCCTTTATGTATCTCTTCGGTGCATCCGCAGCTAGGGCCTTTATAAATAGCACCCCATCATCTCTACAATTAGCAACGACACCATCCACCTATTTCCCCCACCCCCCTCGTTTTCCAAGATTTTGCGGCGAACCTTCCGTTCCGTTCCTGTCAGGGCTTTTGTTCCCGCCACAATGGCCCCGGTTCAGGAAAGAACCAAGACGACACCGAAACCAAAGAACCGGTCGATTTGCTGGGCCGTATTTCCAACGCCGCCCGCCACCGCCCGCCCGACCTTCTGAGCCGCCGTCCCTTGCTCGATCCGAGATCATCAAAGAAGAGGTCGATGGGACACCGGAAGCCGGAGGCCGGGACCCCTCCGCCGCCACAGCCGCGGCGGCCGAGCAGAAGGGCGAGGAGATCATCTCTCTTTTCCGACGGGGCTTCTCAGGCAGAAAGCCCCCTCTTCCTCCATGCCCTCCCTCCGTCCCGAGAGCTAGAGGTCCAAGCTCTGCGGGCGGCAAGCTCACCCGCTCGTCCCGCTCGATGTCTCGTGAGGTGTTGGCGAGCGGCATGGCCATGGGGGCTAAGCGGAAGAGTGACAGGGAGAATCACATCCATAGGAAGGACGTGTTCAATGAACTGATGCTAGAGTGCCAGAGGAGCGGCGAAGTTATGCAGAAAGCCGAGGCAGAGGGAAGGCAGAGGCAACAGAATGAGCAGGTGTTGTTTCTTGGACATTTCGATTACGTTCTTGAGCGATTCCTGTTTGCTTGTGATTTGTCCTTCGGGAGATCGAATCCTTCCGTTCTTGGGGATCTTGGAGACTTATATAGGTGCATGTAGATGTAGTTTCTTTAAATCATTGCCCAATTACATGCATTTGCTGATTTTAGCCCTTGTCTGGCTGATATCTGAAAATGGTTCGGAAATCCCAAAGCATAATCATTTGAATAGCTAATAATATTAAGTTTGGATCAGGCTGGAGAGCTGGAGAGCATGGTGAATACAGAGGCAGACCAAGATTTAGGAAAGAACCAAGATGACAGCAAAACCAAAGACCTGATGCTGGAGAATGTGGCGAATACAGAGATAGTCCAGAAAGCCGATATAGAGGCAATGGGCAAGGAACAGGTGTGTTTCCTGCATCTTTTGACTACATTTTGTGTTGTTCCTGTTTGCTTGTGATTTGTCCTTTGGGAGATCGAATCCTGCTCTTTTGGGCATCTTGGCAGTGGATTTAGGATACTGGAATCTATAATGCATCCTAGTGTAGGGGTGGAATCCTTCAGCCGATGTTGGGGTCAATTTCTCTTTCAGTGTCGCTTAGAGTAGAAACTATCTTGCAGAGGTTTATGAAGGTTCATGTATCTGTTCAGTTTGATGTCATGCTTTCATTGCACTGTAGAATGTTAGGGCCAATCTTTATGCATATTTGAGATAGCATAAACAATGCAGTTTCTTTAGATCACTGTCCAGTTACATCCATTGCTGATGTTAGCCCTTGTCTGGCTGATTTCTGAAATTGGTTCGGGAGCCCCAAAACATAATCGTATGAATACCGAGAACACTGGATAAGTTTACATTTTGTTATCATTGCTCCCTTGTTTGAATATTTGACTTTCAATGTTAATTTTGGAACAGGTGAAATCACCAACAATTTGGCATGAAAATGTTTAGAATAAATCACTCTGGACATACAATATGACCTTAATATTTCTTACATCTCTAGTTGTATTTGGTGGTGTGAGCACTCTTGTGCCAATTTTTGTGTTTGTGATGTTGGATCAGGATTGCCCAGTCTTTGTTCTATCCATGCTTATATCAAATATTGATATCATAAAATTTATTTTGACAAGAAACCAGTTTAAAAATGGTGTAGCATATAGATGAAATCAATGACAAATGCTATAGTTTTTGTTTTTTCAAGATTATATGATTCTTAAGTAGTAATGAGTACTCTTGTGTTCTGATATCGAATTCAAGGGGGGAAAACATGGGTTACAGTATATCTTGCTCTCACAGAAGAAGAAATATTGGGTCAGCACATCAGGAAGAAGGCGAATAAATCATAGGCGGATTTTTCTCATCACCATTCTGATATGCTTTGGTCATCTCCCTACTGTAATAGGTAACCTACACAACTATGTTTTGTTTTTCCTTGCAATGTGCTTAGTTTTGTGAAACTTGATAAAATTATTCTTTTATTTGCTCTGAAGGTTTCCAGAGATATGAACTAGATGCGCTTGCTAATGAGCTACAGGCGCCCGAATACCAGGTGGATATACAGCAACTGGTAGCCGCCCAAGAGGCTCGAGAAGCAGCTAAGGCCTTGTTCAGTTCGCAAAAAAACTTGCATTCGAACTCCTATAGCACTTTCGTTTGTATTTGGCAAATATTGTCCAATCGTGCACCAACTAGGCTCAAAAGATTCATCTCGTGATTTACAACTAAACTGTGTAATTAGTTATTTTTTTATTTATATTTAGTGCTCCATACATACGGGTAGAAATTAATGTGATGGAGAGAAAGTGAAAAAAAAACTTGCAACTTTCATTCCAACTGAACAAGGGCTAAGCTTAGAGTTCAGTGGCAG